>JAZKJV010000983.1:669408-796751 GCA_037367405.1 Ottelia alismoides
TAAGTGATTGGGAGCATCTTGTATGATGTACCCAAGTGCATCCATGCAAGTCATCACCTAACCATCCTCCATCTCAAAAGGCATAAACACCAACTAACCATGATTTAACTTCAAAACTGGAGACCATCCCAAACAACTTGAGAACGACAGTGACCCCCCTCTATCGCATCAGTAACTCCCTCCGCAGAAAATAACATTATGATCAGCATACTGAATAATAAGCATAGAATTGGTGTTGCTAGCATAGTTATAAAAGTCGGCCAACTAGTCGAGTCGGTGGAGCGGCTAATTGACTATTGACCAATTGGTCAATAGTCGGTCAACCGATTACTAAGCATGTTTAGTAACCAAGTCGACTACTCGGCCGATTTTTGTATGAAGATACTTTTTTTTATTTTTTGCTTTTTAAAAAGCAAACTTAATCTAAGAAGCTTAATGTTTTATAAATTCAATTATTTCTTACATTTGTTAGAAAATAGAGAATGCGGAAGCGTATCAGAATAAAGATAAAGAAATATGAAGATGGGATTTACCGTGGAACCCTACTCTCTAAGAAGCAGGATGAAACCACGAGAGAATGCCTCAGAGGGCGTGTGTGTTCATTCACTTTTCTCATTGGATACATGATGTATGGGGCTCCTTATATAGCTTCTGTCACACCCCCAAATTCCCGTAATCGAGAATGATCGTGCAGACACGGTAGCTGGATGCTCGAGAATGATCGATGGAGCAAGGACTTCAGGAGGAGTCCGAAAATGTGTGGATATCAGGGAGGTTATCCACGGGAGTCTGGAGGCTCCACCGTACGTTACAAGGAAGAAGCGTCACACAGGACACTGGCTCGGTAGCAGAGTGTCGTGGTGCTTGTAGCAGTGCGAGCACAGCAAGTACAGTCAGCAGTGCAAGACATGACAGTGGATGCACGTAGTCATACATACACGAGCGCAAAAGGGCGATACGTAGTGAAGCAGTACGCATCGAGGAGCTATGCGGTACGGTCACAGAGGCGTACGCACGAAGGCGCACGGTATCGGTATTGATGCGTGGCGGTCCAAGGAGGCATGGAGCGTTGCAGGTGCTGAGTACGAGCATTGTCGAGCATGCTCGGTCGTACACGTACGAAAGTGTAGCGAAGTTCTTAAGGACTTCCCCTTAGCATGGAGAACGCTAAGGAAGGGTTTACCGCACGAGGGTCTAGAGGCCACGGGTTCCCTTTGGCACAAGACCAAGTGTTCGGTAGCACTTGGTGAATTATGGCAAAGCTGCATCAGCAAGCGTTGGAGCGCGAGTGTGCTGATGACTGGGCGGTTGACTGGTGCGTCAACCGGTGCGAGAACACGAAAGGACAACAAAGGAGTCGAAGAGACGAGCAAACGAAGAGTTGCTGAGGAACGCGAAGGGTTGCTGAAGAACACGAAGGGTCTCTTGTGTCTTTATGTATCATTATTGTAGATGTAATAATGAGTGTCCCTTGGGTTGCCTTGAGTCTTGTATATAAGAGAGGTGGTGGCTCATTTATAAACACACAAGTGTAGAGTGTCCACCCACTCCTGAGATAGTTCCCCTTCTAATAAAGAGAAGAGCTTTGTGCCCGTGCTCGTGTGATTGCTTGGTATAGTTCTTGAGCGTTCATGAGCGTGTTCTTGAGAGTATTCTTGAGCGATCCGGAGTTCCTGCTCGTGTTTATGTTGGAAGCGTCAGTACGCTAGCAAGCAGGAGTACGAGAAGAGTTGGAACGCGTCCGTGACCGTTCTACTCGGGAAGGCTGGTTAGCTACAGATTAGCTAACGCCGCACAGGATCGGTCGAAATCGATATCGGGATTTCGACCCTGTGACAGTTGGTATCAGAACTTGGTCGGTGCCAAGGAGCAGATCACAGAGCTTGGTCGGTGTCAAGAAAGCGGGCAAAGCTACGAGCGACTGTTGGAGCAGTCGATCGCGGAAACTGAGGATACTTGTTGGAACAAGTACATCTTCAATCAACGGAGTGAAGATGGTGGGTGTTACCGATCGCGTTGCAGCACTTGGAGCAAGCGATGGCAGAAGTGGAGTCCACTATTGGGACTCATGCCCATCGCATCGCCACCTTGGAGGATCGTTCTTCAGAAGGATCAGATGTTGGGGATGAGACCTAACGCTCAGCGGAGCAGATCAAGTCCTTGAAGGACAAACTGGAGGCGTTCAACACGATGATGGAGGATCTTCAGAGTGAGATTTCCCTCATCAAGAAGGCGTTGGTGAATAGCGGAGGCTCCACGGAGGTGCAGTAACGCAAGGTACCTGAGCCCAAATCCTTTACAAGTACGCGGAGTGCTAAGGATTTGGAGAACTTCCTATGAGATATGGAAGTTTACTTCGAGGCGACCAAGACGACGGAAGCCGAGAAGATTGGGTTTGGCATCGATGTACATGTCAAGCGACGCCAAGCTATGGTGGAGGAGCCGTGCAGCAGATGTGGCGAGACCGAAGATATCCAGGTGGGATGAACTAGTCACAGAACTGAAGGAGCAGTTCCTGCCAAAGAACACTGCGTGGATTGCACGGGAGGCTCTTCGACGCCTGAAGCAGACAGACATGGTTCGTGAGTACGTGGAAGCAGTTCACGTCCTTGTTGCTGGACATCAAGGGGATGTCCGAGGAGGACAAGCTGTTCAACTTCACGATCAAGTTACAAAGCTGGGCGCAAGCTGAACTGCGGAGGCAGGGAGTGAATGACCTTAATTTCAGGAATCGTGGTGGCAGATGCGTTGGTCGATTAGGGGCGGCCCAACCAAGTTACAATGCTGAAGAAAAGGAGTTCACCAGCAAGCTGAGGGCGCGGTCGAAGGACAATGGCAAAGGCGTTGTCCATGATCCACCAATGGAGGAACGAGAGTACTCCAAGAAAAGGGAGCAACCCAAGAGCAATGGATGCTTCATATGCGACGGACCGCATAGGGCGCGGGAGTGCCCAAAGAAGGAGAAGCTGAATTCTCTTCGTGGGGACGAGGAGGAGCAAGAAGAAGGTGAGGTACGCTTGGGAGCAATCGGTGCTATGCGCAAGGTACGCCTCACATCACTTCGAGCTGGAGCTTCGAATTCGGTAGAGGGAGGGAGCTCCACAACCAAGAGCTTTGGAGGCGCCAAGGCTCGATCGAGGACGCATAGGAGTGCGTAGGTGCATGGTGAGCACCAACGTGTGTGCAGGAGGCACACAACCAAAGCCGCGGATAGGAGAACATCCGTGCACGAGAAGGCGAGGCAGAGCTCTGGCGGGCGACGCAGCATGGGCAAGAAGATACATGTCCATGGGGGTGGAGTGGTGACGAACCACACCACCAATGATCTTGCAGAGGAGGCAGATAGGGAAGATGCTCGGAGCGCAGGAGGTGCTCACTCCCCATGACACATGTACGTCCACAGGGAACGATCGGGATCGTCAACGAGCGAGCCGTAGAGGTGAGTACTCCACACGTGGGGAGGCTGGAGCTGCCACACGACAACAGATGGAGCTGTTGTATTCAGGAGGGATACACCGAAAATGAGAGCTGACGAGGAAGCTCCACTTTTCACGTTGAAGACCAAGTCATGGAGGGACGTGGTTCGTGAGAAGACTAGGTGTAGGAAGGGAGACGGTGCAAGGCAGCACCACCCTTCCAATTGAGCCGCATCAGGAGGTGCATAGCGGATGGAGGATCGTGACGGGACGTCAGCTGAAGAGGAGATGCTCGGTTGAGGACAACCGATTCTTCAGTTGGGGGAGGCTTGTCACACCCCCAAATTCCGTGATCGAGAATGATCGTGCAGACACGGTAGCTGGATGCTCGAGAATGATCGATTGAGCAAGGACTTCAGGAGGAGTCCGAAAATGTGTGGATATCAGGGAGGTTATCCACGGGAGTCTAGAGGCTCCACCGTACGTTACAAGGGAGAAGCGTCACACATGACACTGGCTCGGTAGCAGAGTGTCGTGGTGCTTGTAGCAGTGCGAGCACAGCAAGTACAGTCAGCAGTGCAAGACATGACAGTGGATGCACGTAGTCATACATACACGAGCGCAGAAGGACGGTACGTAGTGAAGCAGTACGCATCGAGAAGCTAACGGTACGGTCACAGAGGCGTACGCACGAAGGCGCACGGTATCGGTATTGATGCGTGGCGGTGTCCAAGGAGGCATGGAGCGTTGTACGTGCTGAGTGACGAGCATTTTCGAGCATGCTCGGTCGTACAAGTACGAAAGTGGTCTGGAGGCCACGATAGCGAAGTTCTGGAGGACTTCCCCTTAGCATGGAGAACGCTAAGGAAGGGTTTACCGCACGAGGGTCTGGAGGCCGCGGGTTCCCTTTGGCACAAGACCAAGTGTTCGGTGGCACTTGGTGAATTATGGCAAAGCTGCATCAGCAAGCGTTGGAGTGCGAGTGCTGATGATGGGGCGGTTGACTGGGCGTCAACCGTGCGAGAAGACGAAAGAACAACAAGGGAGTCGAAGAGACGAGCAGACGAAGAGTTGCTGAGGAACGCGAAGGGTTGCCGAAGAACTCGAAGGGTCTCTTGTGTCTTTATTTATCATTATTGCAGATGTAATAATGAGTATCCCTTGGGTTGCCTTGAGTCTTGTATATAAGGAGAGGTGGTGGCTCATTTGTAAACACACAAGTGTAGAGTGTCCACCCACTCCTGAGATAGTTCCCCTTCTAATAAAGAGAAGAGCTTTGTGCCCTGTGCTCGTGTGATTGCTTGGTAGAGTTCTTAAGCGTTCTTGAGAGTGTTCTTGAGCGATCCAGAGTTCGTGCTCGTGTTTGTGTTGGAAGCGTCAGTATTCTAGCAAGTATGAGTACGAGAAGAGTTGGAACGCGTTCGTGACCGTTCTACTCGGGAAGGTTGGTTAGCTACGGGTTAACTAACGCCGTACAGGGATCGGTCGAAATCGATAGCGGGATTTCAACCCTGTGACAGCTTCCACGGAGCCTCCAAGTCCCACCACTAGTAGATGTTGTACTAAACATCTGGGATGGAGAAAATGGATACTTAAAATGGATCCTGGAAGTATCCATTTATCCATCTACAACTCAATAGGCGCACAACCAAATACTCCAACACTCCCCCTCAAGCTGGAGCACATAATGCTCAACTTGGACAAACAGAAAGAAACTCACCCGCGCTACAGGACACTACGGACAATATCAACTCAACGCGCACAACTGCCGGCTATTGTGGAGGATGTTGCTTCTCATGTCGTGCAGGAGAGGAGGACGAACGGGCTGGAGTGTGAGTCAACTGAATCTCCTTGTCGGAGAGCGTGTGCTCTGTACTGCGCCTGTCAGAGTCACTACAATTGAAATGAGTCTCCTCGTCGGAGTACTCTCGCCCGCCACAATAATGTGGACAACTGCTCCATCTCTGAAAAGGGTCGAACTGAAAAGGTCGTGGAAATACAATCTTTGTCGGAGTCCACGGTCGCTGGAGAATGGAGTCTGAAGAAGTCTCCTCGTCGGAGAACTGGGTCTCTCCTATCTGGCTCAGAGAATGATACTCTACTCTGAAGTACCTATGATACCACATGGAAAACCCTTGCCAACATAGCATAGGGAATGGTCCTCTACTTTGGAGTCCCTATGACTCACATGAAAACTCTGACCGACAAAACAAGAAGAATGATGGGGACCACGACAAAAGATGGCATACATGTGCACATATGAAAAGACCGCATACATGTGCGTGTCTGAAACAGGAGACTCGAATCTGATGTCGAGTCTGAATATCAACTATAGAGTCTCAAAATTCTGGCTGGGCCTCTGACAAAACTGAAATCTAGAGAATCATGTGACTCTACAAATACTCCCCCTTTCTCCCATACTTTTCGGAAAATGAACATCGACAATGTTGGGAGAAAACAAGATAATAGGTTATAAAATAAAAGATCAATAAGCCGTTCATACATTTGTCGACTTTTCAAATCATTCATCATCCTTTTTTTTAAAAAAAAATAAGCCATTGACATTTTTTCAAACTCTTCCTTCCTTTTTTGCATTTTTTAACTAAGCCATTCACAATTTTTTCCGGTTTTTGCAACATTTTTTCTTCTTTTTCTTGCAAGACTTTTACGTACAGCTTTTTATTATACACGCCTTTTCGAAAACCTTTTCCCTCTTTTAATAAACAATCAGTCCCCCTTTTTTTAATTTGGGCTCAATTAAATCTCCTCCCTCCTTTTTTTAATATTTTTTGCTTAACTCACGGGCCCCCTCTGGCCATTTACAATTTTTTTATAAAATGAATGGCCATCGGACCGCAAAGCACTAGGGTTCCTTCTCCTGTAAGCCCCGCTACCCCCTTGTTGGGTCTCATCTCGTGCCACCAGCGCTGGAAGAGCACCATTGTGAGGCGCTATCGTGCCGCAAGGAGGAGCACCACGAGATGTTGGATCTGATTGTCGCGCTGGATGGAGAGAGAGAGAGGCACTACTGCACGCCGCCGCCCAGTGTTCACGAAATCGGTTGAAGCGGCCGCATATGCAGCCGCATATGCGCATGCGGACCCCTAACCACGCCGCATTCGTGAAGCCCCCCTGTATATGGCTAGTGTGCATATGCGACCCGCATGTGCGGGTTGTGCGGTCGCATATGCGGACCGTGCGCCCGCTTCGTGCTGTGACGTGGATCCGGACCCATTACCCGCATTACCCAGTCTCATACCCAATTTCACATGTTACCCAGATACCCTAACCCCCATTCCCCCGATACCCGATACGACGATACCCTAACGCCTCGTCGCCTCTGCAATCCTCCTGCGCCTGTGCGAGCCCACGACACCTCCACGATCCCCTGCACCTCCATCGCCACCTCCTCCCAAGCTCCTCCACCTCCCACTCATCTCTGCCTCCTCCCAACTCCCCTACCTCCTCCGCGTCCTCCCAACGCCTGCTTCCCCCTCCCATCTCCACCGCGGCACCGCCTCCTCCTAGCGCGGCACCAGGTCAATTCGCACCTTCTTACTTTTTAATTCATCTGTAATATGCTACTGTATGATAATTTCTTATCTATAACTTTCATTGTTTCTGATGATTCTTAAGCTGACACTTTTGCTGGATCCTTAATTGAACTTTCATTGTTTCCCATCTATAATTTTCACTATATGATACTTTTTAATTGAACTTTTGAATTAATTGATGAGTTCTCACTGCTCGTCATTTTTCTGGATGATGTAGTGTCAAATCAAAAGGGGACACTTGGGAGTGGTTGGGAGATGATTGGTTACCATGTGGTTATATGAAGTTCATATGCCCATTTTACAATGACACAAACTCTATTAACATTACTTTATTGTGTTTTAGATTTACATTATCATACATTTATGACCCAAGCAAAGGTATAGCTCGAGAAAAGACGCTCGTTCACCCTCTTAAGCGACTAGCTATTTCTCTTGTCGATGCAATCCCCATTCTTTGTTTTTATAGCTCAGATTGCCTTATTACTTTTGGGAGTTCATATTTGACACCATGTACTAGCATCTACATTTGAGTCCAAGATATACTAGCATCTCCAAATACGCGTCTTTAGCAATTATCATTGCTTCTAGAATTTTTTTGATTCTATACTAATTCAATTTCTTATGCTATTTTAATTAGTACTCTACTAATGCTATTTGCGTTAAATTCAGTTTTCTTTTGGAAACTTAAATATTTTGGTGATTGTTGTCAATTATTATGTCTGCTAACTTTTCTATTGAAGTACTAAATATTTGCTGATAGAGACTGTTTTGAGCTATATATGAAAGTCATTTTCTTAGAACTTCTGTTGGACCACAATTATACATAATTTTGTTCAGTTGTAGTCACTTTTGCATATATTTATTTATTTATTTTTTAAATAAAAAAATAAGGAAACCGCGTAGAACCGCATATACCCTGCATATGCCCCTGCATACCGCTTAATCGCTAATCAGTGACCTGTCCGAACGCATACGCATACTGCTTTCCTGAACCTTGCCGCCGCCTGAGAGCGATTCGCAAGGGCTCGATCATGGAGCGGAGGGAGAGCACGAGGACGATATGCGAAGGGCGGAAGCGCCTCGCCCGCTGGAGCGGGCTGCAGGGGCAGCACCGCCTGGAAGGCCACCACCTGAAGGGTTCAAACACCGCTGCCCTTGAGCCGTGTCGAGGAGAGAGGGTAGGACGACGCCACCCTGGAGCCATGTTGTAAGAGAGGGCAAGGCACCGCCGCACGAAGGAAAGCATCCCGAGCGATTGTGTGCGTGGGTTGTGCCACTTCGAAGGAGATGGCACTTGTTGTAGTCTACTAGGGTTCGATGATGGCAGCTTGCGCATGCTGCGAGGAGAAGTTGTAAGGTGCTGCTGTTAACACGCGCCTGGGTGAATTTCTTCTATAACAGGGCGAGGAAGGGGATCTTGCGGTTTCAGCATCAGGATGCGGGCCACCTTGCGCATATCGTGGTGCCTCTTTATAAGAATAAAGGAGACATTCAAGGAGGCAGGAAGGGTGGCTAAGGTTCAGCACGGCCGCACATAGACTCAATAGGGTCTCCATCGGAACAATAGGGTCATTATGCTCACTTGTTGAAGAGATGAAATAGAAAAAAGGTATATCTTTTTTATCAAAGGTTGAATCGATCATAAGAAGAAGAATTAGGCCAAAAATTAGGATACATTCTTGGAAAATGATCTTTCATGAAATAGAAGAAAATGAAACGCTTTCATTAAAATATCGTAGAATCTAGAATGAACTGTGCATACCCATTAAAATGAAGACATAATGGCCATGTACATCAAAGTCGTCATTGGAAAGAGTTGTTCATTAGCTTCTGCAACTTCTCTTCTAGGCAATCTTGCTACACAAAGAAGCAAGAAACAAACAATGGTATTCTTCTTAAGCTAGAGAGTGAATATAGTGTATGAAGGCCCACCAGCAGTGCAGATGCAATGGATTCAAATTGTGAGGGTGATGGAGCTAAGAAGCAACAACTATTTTCCATGCATATAGCAAACAACCTCATGTTCATAAGGAATAAAAATGTGGAGGGCAGTTGCCATTGTACCAGAGATATCATCCACTGAGGATGTCGGGGGACTCCCAATTCAATAAACCAGCAAACATGTTTACAAAGCAGTCTTCAGAGTTTCTTTAAAACGATGTTCTCACAAGTTGAGCATGTTAGATATATAGTCCAACTTGATGGGGCGTTAGAATGCACGAGAGTTATAACCCCTTGGTCAAGGTAGTTTTGTTTTTCCCTTCTTTTACTCGGTCTAACCCTAGAATTTGTGTGCATATATGGAGGTGCAAGTTCATTGTCAATATATTTGTTGTTCTTTCTTACATTTAATATTACTCTTGCAAGTATCAAATAAGGGTGATTCCCCCCGAGATGCTAAACAAACAAACCGCACGTAGAAGTCAACAAGGGTGAACTTGGTCGTCTATTAGGAGAATGTCTAAACCAACTCCTCCTATATGTCATTGGAAGTCCCCCCGAGATGCTAAACAAAAAACCCAAGTAGAAGTCAACAAGGTGTAACTTGGTCGTCTATTAGGAGAATGTCTAAACCAACTCCTCCTATATGTCATTGGAAGTCTCCTTGTAAAGAAGATTTACAATGAACGACTCCTCAGAGCTACTGAAAATAACAATTCATGGCATAAAATTGCGTGCTTTCAAATATTATAATACGTGTGAATTTTCTTAATGGGATCTTTCTTAAGGATATAAGGATTTCTTTGTCCACCAAAAACACTATTGTGAATCGCGAAGCATGCACAAACATGATCAATCACGCAAGCATGAAGACATGGATGTACAAGGTCCATCCATAACGGAGCTACGTCCTCGGACGACGGTGATCAATTTTCACTATATGGAGAAAAAAAGAATACATAGGATACCGAGAGCCCTAACACCAGGGAGTTTATATACTATTTCTGTACAAAACAGATCCGAAAATCAGACGGATCCAAATACCCATATAAGAAAAATTTTCAGGACATGGGCAATTCCATTGCTACCCCCCCGAAGGAGGGGGCCTCACTCGCTCCTCCCAACCCCCCTCGCTGAACCGGGCAGCAAGACCCATGTATTGGTAGGGTATGGTGGCACGGGAGGGGGGGTCATCAGATTATTCTTAAACATGGATCAGATAGTTAAAATTAAGGACATATTAACAAACACCCTAAAGGAGTGTGACCAAAGAACATAGTTTTTAGCACCTAAAAACTTGATAGAAGCGCATTGAACAACCACAATAGAGGTAAAGACCCTTTTTAAGAAGACCAATCACAGAAAGAAGATGCATCCCTATTTAAAACTCACTCAGAAATCATGATACCTAGAGGGAGCTTTGAACCAAAGAATAACTGCGGAGTTCTTGAGTAGTGGGTGGCATAGAGGCAATAGGCAACATAGACTCGAAACATCATAGATGGTGGCAACATAAGGAGGAAGGGGAACAATCTTGGGTAGTGGGTGACATAGAGGCAATAGGCAACAGACTCGAAACTTCATAGATGGTGGCAACATAGGGATGATGGGGAACACCGCAAGGTGCCAGTGAATGGTGAATCTGGTGATGGGATTCAACAATGCAAGAAAAATCTATGATGTGAGCCACTTGTAGAATTATGGCTTCGGGTGCAAGGGTTGGAAGGCCTATTTGAACGATGGTATGAGACTGTCGGTTTAGGACTGTTCTCCGGTATAATGTAAATGTGATTTATTAATTATGAGAACCTATACGGCTATACCTCTCATATAGAAGATGGAGAGTTTAGGATTAAGTAGAAAATTGCAAAAGTACTCTGCAGGAGATGAATCTGTTGCCCAATGCAAATTAATCAGGTCTAGTTAGCTTAAAAGGTTTTATGTTGCCCAACAGGTTTCACTGAATTTTAATTCATAGAAGCCAAATTTTAGAGAGTTCTGACCCCTACATGCATGCAATTCACATACTCGATTCCATTGCCAAAAGCTCTGATTTCAAATAATGAAATGATTTTCTTAATTATGGAACAATTACAAAGGTGGAAGCAGGCTTACTTGTTCTTTTGCAAATGCCTCTGCTCCATCAAATGCTAAATAGATATGAGGAGTTCTTTCCATCACAAGCCTTGCAACTGATATGGGATTAACAACAGTGGAGAGGCCGGAAACAGCTCCGCATTTTTTATTACAGTCCATGATGCACGCTTCCATCTCAACAGTTCCATCAGTAGTCAAAACGGAACCTATGCCAGCATTGAAATGTGGGCAATTTTCCAACTCCCTTACCTGCATACAGCAAAGCTTATATTAACGATGGCAGTATTGTTAAGTGTTAACAAAATGTAAGATTCATACCAGAAACAATCATCTAAAAGAAAGTAAAATCTAAAACCTGCAGTTAAGACCAACCACAGATTCACAACATTTGAAGAAAGAAAACAACTTCTCCCATGACACCACCAAGTCTCTTATGGTGCAAAAGTCACCTTCCTGATACATCCCGGTACGGCGTCACTCATAGTCATAGAGTTGAATAATACGCTTAGTTTGCAGCAAGGGCCAGAATATTATCTTGTCTTATTCTAATACGATATGTTTGCAGAAACAGAGAATATTATGCCTTTTTTGAAAAAAGCGGGTTGGGTATTGTCTTATAAAAGATAAGCTGCCTTCCAAAAGACTGTGCGACAGTCGTTAAAAAACTAACAAAGATATAACATTGTGGAGAACAATGGAAGGAGACGATATTGCACGGAACCCTGGGCACCTCTTTTATAGGGAGAGGAGAGTGCCCTAGGGTTAATGGAAAAATACTGAGCAGTACTTACACAAGTAAGAATTACATAAAAGAGTCTCAACATAATTTAAGACTCCTTAGTCACAATAAAAGAATGGCGTTTCTTCGTGAGTGCCATTGTGAAAACATCAGCGAGTTACATGCGGTGTAGCAATTTTGCCACTTTTTTCCAATAACCTGGACAAAATGGCAATCAAACACAATGTGCATGGTGCATTAATGAAAAGAAGATTGGATGCAATGTATATCGCTGATTTGTTGACACAATACATGGGCACATAAGCAGGAACAAAGATGCCCAATTCCTGGAGAAATAAAGTATGCCATGTGATCTCACACGAAGTTTGAGTCATAGCTCAATGTTCCACTTCTCACTAAGATCTAGCAACATTTCCCTTCTTGAATCGTAGTTATAGAGCCACAAGGAAGAGAGCAAATCCAATTATAGAGTAATAATCATCAGAGAGACATATGTAGTCAACATTAGAGAAGCACAAATATCAAGACAACTAGTTCTCCCATAGCCAAAAATAAAGTGAAAAAATATTTTTATAAATTTTATAAAAAAAGAATATGAAATATAAATTGCAATGGATTGGAGAAGGTTTGAAAGCAAAGCTCAAGAGAGCACGACGAACGTGTTTATCAGATATCGCTTTGTAGAGCTCGAATCTTTTTGGGCACACAACATGACTTACTAGGAGTAGAATGAATTGTTGATGAGTAGAGAACTTCAACACTTCATGTGTACTGAAATGGTGAAAATATAGTCCTTCCTATAGGCTCAAGGGAGCTCTTTGAAAAATCAACTCAGCCAGGGGCGGAACTAGCATATAAGCTAGGGGGGCCATGGCCCCTCCTTAATTATTATATTTCACTTAAATAATGTTGTTAAATTTTAATATGGCCCCTGCTTAAGGTTTAAATATAGAATAAATAAGCTCAAGTGTTATCACGAAATGCTCATTGTCTTATTGGTTAAGTGTTGTTCCCTTTATTAATGAACCAGGGTTCGAATCTCATACCTGCACTTTTTGTCAAAAAAAATTAACTCTACTTGGCCCCCCCTATATAAAATTCTGGTTCCGCCCCTGAACTCAGCTGTTGCGGAAGCAAATTAGAGAAATGAATGAAACTTTATGGGCACCGGAATTTTTACGTAGAACCATAGTCCCTAAGGAGAGGGATGAAACCACAGGAGAATGCCTCAAAGGACTGAAAGTCTATTGCTTTTCTCATTTGAATACAATGTGTATGGGGGTCTATATATAGCCCCCACTGAGTCTCCACATCTACAACCGGTAGATGGGAGACTAAAGACTTGGATGTGGTAAATGGATCCTTGAGAGAACCATTTACCCATCTCCCATATAAATGAGGCATAACCAAATACTCCAACACTCCCCCTCAAGCTTCTTGACAAACAGAAGAAAAACTCAACTCACGCTACAAGACACTATATACAATATCAACTCAATGCGCACAACTGTCGGCTGTTGTCGAGGACGTTTCTTCTCATGTCGTGCATGTGAGGAGGACGAACGAGCTGGAGTGTGAGTCAACTGAATCTCCTTGTCGAAGAGCATGTGCTCTGTATAGCGCCTGTCAGAGTCACTGCAACTGAAATGAGTCTCCTCGTCGAAGTACTCTGGCCCGCCATAACATGTGGACAACTGCTCCATCACTGAAAAAAGAACCGAACTGAAATGTCGTGGAGTGCAATCCTCATCGAAGTCCATGGTCGCTGGAGAATGGAGTCTGAAAAAGGTCTCCCCGTGGATTATTGGGTCTCTCCCATCTGGCACAGAGAATGGTACTCCACTCTGGAGTCCCTATGATACCACATGAAAACCATTTCCCACATGGCATAGAGAATAGTCCTCTACTCTGGAGTCTCTATGGATCATATGAAAACTCTGACCGACAAAATAAGAATGATGGGGACCATGATAAAAGACTGCATACATGTGCGTTGTCTGAAACTGAGGAAGACTCGAAACCAATCTGACGTCGAGTCTGAATATCTATCAAATGTAGAGTCTAAATTCTGAATGGTCTGGAATCTGGAGTCTGGCTTGAACCTATAACTCTAAATAATACTCTACCTTTCTCACATAATAATCGGAATATATGTCATCGACTATGTTGGGAGAAGACAAGAGAAATGGGGGAGATGACACATCAACTCACAATTTTTCTTTTCTTTCGGCTTTTTCTTGCAAAAATTTTTTATAAGCCATGTCATCATTTTTTCTTTTTAACAGTTTTTGCCTTCTTTTTTATTTATTTTTTGAAAAACTTTCATTTGGTTTTTTTATGCGTGCTTTTTTTCCTTTTTTTAACTCGGCTCACTGAACCCAAAGCTCTCTCACTCCCCTTTTTTTAAATGCAGCAGCTCTCATTTTTTTCTCTCACGGCCCATCTTTCAGGCTCAAAACATTGTGCTGCCGACCATCCTTTTTTTAACAAAAAACGGCCCATTTGGGCATGTAATCTGCAACACACAAAAAAACTCTTTTCTAAACCATCGGGCCCTTATTTAGGGTTCCCATCGATGGGAACCCTCTCACGAAAGGGCACCGTCCACCCTATCGGGTCTGCTGCACTCGCGGGAGGCAGGTGTCGCCTGGGCGATACGACAAGAAGGAGAGGCGCAACGAGGAGCATCGACCAGAGCGACAGAGCCGCATCGATGGAGGTCGCCACTCGACTGGAGGAGGTCGCATGATGCTGAGAGGGAGGCGTCGCCTAAATGGAAGGCGCGAGGAGCCTGCGCATCGCTAGGGATCACGCGTCGATGCTGGCAACTCTGCCAGGAAGCGAGGATGGAGGAGGAGTGCAACCACGACCAGGGACAGGAGCAGTCATGCATGCATGGGTCGGGGTTGCTCCGCATCGCCGCCGATGATGGTTGTTCTGCATAAGATCGGGAGCAGCAGCTGAGATGAAGGGCATAGATGGCCCGCCGCCTTGTGCGGCTAGGGCACCTAGAGGTTCCGCCATACAGGAATCGTGTCTGTATGTTTGGGGAAGATGAGGTGCTTCCTGGAGCGCCTGAAGCGTGATCGAGGTCCTATCGTGCCGCCTATGAGAGGGTCTGCTGGCTGGAGGAGTCCCAAGGGGATCCTTGCGCACAAAGGGTGTCGCTCCACTGGAGATTTTGGTCGTTGAGGGATGCTTCACGAGGATTGCGTTGGCTAGAACAAGATCTAGGTTTTCTCATGAAACCCTAGTTACTTTTGTTGTAAGGATTGCAGTTGGAGAAACGTAACAGAACAGGCTCCAGGAACTATGAAACCACGATGATCGTTGAACAAAAAATAGGGTCTCAAAGAAAACCCTAGAATTTGATCAAACCTTGCAGCATATTATCTTCATAGAATGATCTTCAAGAACATCAAAATCAAATCTTGAACAAAAATTAAAAATACAAAATCCTCGAGAATCGACCCGCTCTGAGACCATGTTAGAAAATAAACATGTGGAAGTAAATCGGAGAAAAGAATAAAACTTTATGGACACCAGGATCGTGGAACCCTACTCCCTAAGGAGTGAGATGAAAGTTCATGGCCTTAAATTTCAGCGAAATTCGGTCGAATTTCTGTCGAATATCGATGTCCAGTCGAAATCGAAATTCGACCGAAATGACCGAAATGACCGAAATATGAGGGTCCTCGTACAAAAAATGACCGAAATGACCGAAATTCCGGTCGAAATTCCACCAAAATTCCATCGAAAATCTGTTTTGGTCGATATCGAAATGGTGACCGAAACCGACATTTAGGGCCTTAGATGAAACCAACGGGGAACGCCTCAAATAGTTGATAGTCTATTTCTTTTCTCATCTAAATACAATGGGTGTGGGGGTCTATATATAGCTCCCATTGAGTCTCCACAACTCCCAACTGTAGATGTGGAACTAAAGACTTGGATGTGGTAAATGGATCCTGAAGAGATCCATTTACCCATCTCCCATATAAATGATACATAACCAAATACTCCAACAGGTTTCAACGGATAACTTGTACAGTGCATGCGAAAAGAAATGAATGCATTGTTTATTTAGAGGCCATAGGGCACCTTTATATGTAAAAGAAACCCTAGATGTCAAATAACGAAATGGTGAAATTACAAAAAGGGGAGTAACAAATGATATAATTATTATTCCCTAGACCACTTCCTCCTGAAGCTAGAGCATAGATATCGATCATGCCCGACTTTGAGAAACAATCACGGATGGTTCCTTGACTCCCTTGCCTAGATACATAGTAATATATCTGCAGTTTGCTCCAATGAGTTGACATGGGATGTAGAGATATCATATCTCTAATGTAATGGCAATCCACCATGATGTGTTTGGTCCTTTCATGGAAGTCTACAGTGTTAGCAATAAATAATGCAGCCTAATAAATAATGCAGCCTTGGTGTATATTATGATTGTTTCCTTGACTCCCTTGCCTAGAACCATAGTAAATATGTTTGCAGTTTGCTCCATTGAGTTTACATGGGATGTAGAGATATCATATCCCCGATGTAATGGCAATCCATCTTGATGCGTTTGGTCCTTTCATGGAAGTCTACAGTGTTGGTAATAAATAATGCAGCCTTGTTGTCACATAGCAAATACCAAGGTTCATGGAAAGCGGTACACGTATGCATTCAGACTGGTCATTGAATAGCGATTAAGCAGTATACGAGGGCATATGTGGGGTATATGTGGTTCTACATGGTTTTCTGTTTATTTATTTATAAATAAATATATACAAAAGCGATTACATCTAACTAAATTTATGTATAATTGTGATCCAACAGAAAATCTAAGAAAAATGACTTTCATATAGAGCTCAAAATAATCTCTATCAATCAAATATCAGTATTTCAATAGAAAAGTTAGCACCCATAATAATTGACAACAATCACCAAAATATGTAATTATCTGAAAGAAAATCGAAATTTAACACAAATAATATTAGTAATGTATTAATTAAATTAGCATAAGAAAACAGAAATGTTCAAGCGACAATATTCTAACTGGTAAACTCCAATATGTGGAGGTAGGACTTGTAACTATGTATGTCTATTAAAAATCATGATATGATGAAATGATGTACTTCTTAATAATATATTAATTGGAATGACTTTTGTTGCAACTTGTATACTAATATATGTGAATATGTACTTGTATAAATGCCTCTATTGTTGAATTCTAATGTCACTTATCTCCTCTTTATATATTTATTATTAATTCTCCATCAAAAGTACCAAACACTACATATACCAATATATTGGATTCAAAATAACTATTAGTTGACTAAATTAGTTCGCCAAATTATTGGTACAATGATTTAAATGATCATGGACTACTTGTTGGCATACATGCAAAAGCAAGAAATAAAGGTTAAATGAGGATGCAATATTATCCAAATTATGTTGTGTGATTGAATTTTGATAAGTGGCACAAATCATGCAATAAAAAACGTGACACAAATGAAAAAACATGGCACAAATCATATTATAACACACATTTCATACATACATTTGACACCTTTCAGAACAATAACATGAAATAAGTGGCTTAAAAATCACATATAAAAATAGCATAAAAATCACATTTAACCCAAAGCAGACGCATGAAGGGCATATGCGGTCGCACAGCTCGCATATGTGGCTCGTATAAGCACCATCGGGCGCATAATTTAGGGTTTCATGAAAGCGGTGCGCTGAAGGTGCCGCACACGCATATGCAGTCCTCTATGCGGCCACATAGATCGATTTCGTGAACATTGGCAGACACATGGGAAGAAGTGTCAATGACTAGATCAACCAGAGCATACATGTGCGCACATCATCTCAATGTTACTCTAACATCCTAGGCCCATACGCCCAGTCTGGTTATCGAGAATTACTGGCCCGGATAACCTGTTAGGTTTGGGTTTGTTGGAGAATGTAATAGATGGATAATTGGATCTCACCAAGATCCAATTACCCCACTCAAGTTTAGTCCCACATGGATGAGCAGTGGGACTCCAGTCTGTTTGAGGGGCTATATAAAGAACCCCTCACCCCATGTACTCATTGAGAAATTCAATAGAATATCTAGCCCTTTGAGGGCTTCTCTCGTTGCTTCATCCTCGCTCTTTAGGGAGTAGGCTTCCACGTAAATCTTCATGTTCTTGATGTCTATTATTTTGTTTGTCATTAAGCTTCTCAGATTTCAACATAGTATGAGAACGATAGTCTTAAACCGGAGCCTAATACCCTAAACCCGTTGCCACCACCAACCCTCTCTCTTGGCGTGGGACCCAATGATGAGAGAAGGGGTCCCACGCAAAGCAGTCCGAGTCCCCAGCTGCACCTCTAGCAGCACAAAAAGCATTGCCCAAGGCTCTAGCAGCTCCAGCCGCACCTCTTATATCGCTTGCACAGCATGGAGCCCCCCTCTCCCTCCAATAGCCCATGTTTCACCACGACTTGTTTCTCCCAACTTTTTGTTTCTCCCAACTTGATGTTCCATATTCTTTATATTTATCAAGTATGGGACAAAGGGGGAATCAGAGATGATTCTTCAGAATGTCTGTTGTCCTACCACGACTGACAGACCGACACTCCAGACTGCTACTCAGAGCATTTTTCTTAACCGAGCATCAACTTCTTCGTCCGGGCGTATACTTCTTCTTTTATGACCCGACTACTACTTCACATTGGACTTCTACCAGTGATTCTTCTCTAGGCACGACAGATATATGTTTTGATGACCTGCAGGCACGACAGAGATACGTTCAGGTGAGTTGATATCACGGTGACTCTAATAACAGGCATGGCAAAGATACTTTCCGGTGACCTGAAAGCCACAGATGTCCTCGAGCGACGACTTCTACCAACAGCGGACATATGTTCTTATGATGCATCGTGTGAAGATGTGGTGTATACTTTTTCTTTATGTTACAATCTGCATCTTTCTCAGCTCTAGCTTGAGGGAGAGTGTTAGAGTTATTATATTTACATTTATTTTTGTAATCCCTCGGGTTCCGTAATCCCCCATGACCCTTTGGGTTCCGTAATCCTATGTGACCCTTCGAGTCTCGTACCCCCCTCCCCCCTGTGACCCTTCGGTTCGTAATCCTTGTACTCTCTAGAGTTTTCTCTCTATAAAAGAGACCCTAACTCCATGGAATAAACATCTCATTCGTTCATCTTCTCAACATGTTAGAGTAATTTATATTTATTTTTATTTTTATAACCCTTCGAGTTCTGTAACCCCCCATGACCATTCGAGTTTCGTAATCCTCCTTTGACCCTTCGGGTTCCGTAACCCCCCGTGACCCTTCGGGTTCTGTAACCCTTGTACTCTCTAAGGTTTTCTCTCTATAGAAGAGGGCTCTACCTCTATGTAATAAACATCTCATTCATTCATCTTCTCAACATGGTATCAGAGCAAGTCGATTTTGGCAGTTTTTTTATTTTTATTTCAAGTTCTATCACTGTCCATATTGTTCAAAGTTTCTTGTTGTCAAGATCAAAAGGAAAATTATTGTTTTGGAACCCTAATTCACGGTTTCTTCTCCAACATGGTGACACGCAAGCCCTAATCCCAAGCGGTGGAATCAACTCCAATCCAGGTGAAATCAACACCAATTCTTTAGGCAGAATCAACTCCAATCCAGGCGATGGAATCAACTCCATCACTCTCCAATTTCACTGTCCATATTGTTCAAAGTTTCTTGTTGTCAAGATCAAAAGGAAAATTATTGTTTTGGAACCCTAATTCACGGTTTCTTCTCCAACATGGTGACACGCAAGCCCTAATCCCAGGCGGTGAATCAACTCCAATCCAGTGAAATCAACACCAATTCTTTAGGCAGAATCAACTCCAATCCAGGCGATGAAATCAACTCCAATCCAGGCGATGGAATCAACTCCATCACTCTCCAATTTCAGCCTACAGTCCGTTGGCACGAATGATGCAGTCCCATCAGAGGTGCCGAAAGGGCTCCATCTATACGCATCATCCTCCCAGTCGGTGTCTTGAAAACCCCCAGGCGAGCTTCTCAAGGCTCCATAGCGTGCCACCAGGCACCCGCACGAATCTAGGCGCAAGCCCCAGGCCGCACTTCCTCATCGGATGCGAATTCCCCAGGAACAGCACCTCCATCTCTTCTCCTCCAGATCTCCTCCTCATGCAGGCATCTCCTCCCAAGCGCTTCCCCATACGGCATCTCCTCCCATCCACCTCGAAGCTTCTCCAACAAGGAGAGGTGTTGTCCCTCCGACTTCCAAGTACGTTGGCGCCAGCGCGCTCTTCTCCAGCGATGCCCCTCTAGTTGATTCAAAGGGGGCGGCAACGAGAAGGATTCAAAGGCGACAGCGGCAGTGTCTTCACCAAGAAGCGAAGCCTTTTTTCCCTTCAGAACCCTAAGGTGGGGGCAGCTCTTCGAAAGAAAAAAAGGAGGGGTCGGGTTTCCAACCCATGTGGGTCAAACGATGTTATAAAAAAAATAAAGAGGGGGAAGGAGCACAATGCAGTTTGTTAGTCCAATCGGGCAGGGATATTATTTGAGCCTCATGGGCCAACGTCATTAAAAATGAATAGTAAAAAAAAGGGATGGCTACAAAAAAAGGGGGAGAGAGAGATGGTCCCAAAATTGGGGTCGAGTTTTTTTAAAAAAATGAAAATGAGAATTTCTTTTAAAAAAAACGCATACAAAAAAAGGAGAAAAGTCGTACAGAAGTTTAAAAAAAGAGAAGGAAAATTTTGCAAAAAAATGGAAGAGGAGAAGTCGTAAAAAAAGAAGTTTGAATGGCTTGAAAAAAAGAAGGAAAAGCCAAATGAAAGGGAATTGCTAAAAAATGATGATTTATGAAAAAAACACAAAAAATGCATGTTTTGTTCTCCCAACTTGATGTTCCAAGCTCTTTTATCTATCAAATATGGGAGAAAGGGAGAGTTAGAATTGACATATTCTTCAAGACTTTTGCGTGTCCAAGATTGACAGACCAGCACTCCAGACTACTGCTTCTACAGATCAACTGTCTTCATCAATCGACTTCTTCGTCAGGGCGTATACTTCTTCTCTTACGACCCGACTAGTATTCCGCACTGGACTTCTTCTATTACAACTCTTCTCCAGAACGACAAAGATGAGTTC
Organism: Ottelia alismoides; assembly: GCA_037367405.1. Classification (NCBI taxonomy): domain Eukaryota; kingdom Viridiplantae; phylum Streptophyta; class Magnoliopsida; order Alismatales; family Hydrocharitaceae; genus Ottelia; species Ottelia alismoides. The sequence goes on from JAZKJV010000983.1 coordinate 690,323, forward strand.
CGATGACCTGATATCGCGCGGCTCTACAGGCATGGCAGAGATACATTCCAATGACCTGAAGCAGACCCGTCCTCGAGCGAGGTCTTCTACCAGAAGCGGAAATTATCGTGTGAAGATATATTGTACACTTTCTTTTTGTTGCAAGCTGCAGCTTTCTTAGCTCCAGCTTGAGGGGAGTGTTGGAGAATGTAATAGGTAGGTAATTGGATCTGACCAAGATCTAATTACCCCACTCAAATTTAGTCCCACATAGATGAGCAGTGAGGATCCCAGTCTATCTGAGGGGTTATATAAAGATCCCCTCACCCCCTGTACTCATTCAAAATTCAATAGAATATCTACCCCTTTGAGGGCTTCTTCCATGATTTCATTCCGCTCCTTAAGGAGTAGGGTTTTACGTAAATCTTCGTGTTCTTGATGTTTATTATTCTGTTTATCAATTTTGCTTCTCAGATTTCAACAGGGCTCATCTGAAGCACTCAACCACAACCGAAATGCTTAAGTCCAGGTTGATTAGTAGTAGGCCCCACCACTTATAAGCTACTACCACTTTGTGATTAGTGATTACATATGTGGTACTATGTAACTATGTTTGTAGTGCTACAGTTTCTTTCCCGTGGTATGTCACTCCACCCTACAGATCCTCCTTTTTACAATGGTGAGATACCGGAAGCTCTCTCAATATGATGTCAAGAATGCCTTTCTCTATGCAGGTCTGTAGAAGAAGGTTTGTAATCAACAACTACCTAGGTTCCCCATTGGGGAGGACTGTCGTTGAATATGCAAACTCTATAAGTCTATTTTATGCCCATAAACAAATCTAGAAAGCATAGTTCTGGAAACTCTAGATCTGATAAAGCAACAAGGCTTCCAGAGATCAAACGTAGATTACTCGCTCTTTATACACACACACAACATCATGAGGTATTGTCGTTATTTTGCTTTATGTTGACTACATTATCATAACATTAGATGATTTACTAGGGATCAGTGAGGCGAAGGTGTTCCTTGTACAACAATTTATCACCAAGAACTTTGGAGAATTATGATACTTTCTTGGGCTTGAATTTGCTAGTAATCGAAGATGGCTAATTATGTCTGAGAGTAAGTATTACCGACCTTCTGAAGATTGGGATGGTAGACTGCAAACATGCTACTACTCTAATTGATCCCAACATAAAACTTAATGATGGCGATAAACATGAGGTGGAGAAGATGAGATATAGGGAACTATTTGGGAAACTCCTATATGTGACAATCACCAGATCAGACATATCCTTTGTTAAGAGCAAAGTCAGTTTGCTTATGGAGCAACCACGTCAGACACATATGGATGCAGTATCCATAATCCTAAGGTACTTGAAGTTATCGCCAAGTATAAGGTTATTCTTCAGGCTTCAGCAAAGGGAGATCCCTTGAGATAATAACCCATGCAAATTCTTATTATCATGATGCAATAAAGACGGAGTCAACTTTTGGATTTGTAGTGTTCTTTGTAAGCTATTGGTCTTGTATAAATTTAAGGAACAAATCGTGATTGTTAGATCAAGTGTTGAATCCCAAACAAAAGCCATCGTGCAAGGTAACTATAACATCCCATGGGTCAAGCTCTCTCTGTTATTGATCAGCATGCATTCTTGATAAAGTTGATTTATAAGTTAGACTTAACATTTAATTCTTATAAATTGTATTAAGGAGATAAATGCTTATATACACGATTTCATCATCAAATTATATTAAATTTGTAAGATTACCTTCATTTTTATGTAATCTTGAAAATCCTATCATTTTTAAAAGAATTTTTACGGCATACACCCTTTTAAGATTTTTCAATAACACTTGTACCCCTAACTTTTTTACAATACACTTGACCCCCTGTATTTTTTGCAAAATTCATAGTTGTGCATTTTAGTTATTACATATGTGCACAATATTACACTAATGAAGGGCAATACTGTAGATTTTTTAAAAATACAAGGACACAAGTGTAACTGCAACAAAAAAATATTGCCATAAGTTTTAAGGTTTTCATCACTTGTGCCCTTCTTAACTTCTACAATATCAGTTATGCCTCTATATTCTTACAAAATTCATTGTTTTGTGCCTTTGTAATATTTGATCTACCCTTACTTTACCTTAACGGAAGGGCAGTTTGTAAGAATATAGGGTCACAACTAATATTATAAAAAGAAAGGGGCATAAGCGATATTATAGAAATTAAGTCTGGTTCCTGGACCTGGGTTGAATCTTCTTTACCTGAGTGGTTTATGGGAAATGCTTCGGATTTCCCTCCTTTTATCTCCGATTAATGTTTGGGGCAAAAAAAAGAGTAAATTAAGAAAGCTGCAGATTCAAGAGAAAAAATCAGATTATGTAAGAAAAACTTCTTTTGCTACTGCTATGAAGGGGATGCATAAGGCTCCCATCTTTGAATCCATCCCGTTTGGATGCTTTGCTGATTGATGGGGAATTTGTAATTGAAATTTCTGAGGAAGAAGTCGCTCAGTTGCAGAAGCCCTTTACCTCTAGCTTGGTAGCTAGATTCCAGAACTCCAGGGCTGATCTTCTTAATTTTAGAAGCTTTCTCAAAGCAAGATTTTCTCATTGTGGGGAGATCTTCCTTGGAGCTATTGACTCTAAACATATCTTGATCAGGTTTGAGGATGAAAAAGATTTCGTGCCAACCTATGCAATGGGTGATTTCAAATTTCATGGTGCTTGGGGTTCTGTGATAAGATGGTCCCCCTATTTCAGACCTAATCTTAGATCCACTAATGTCCCAGTTTGGATTGGTCTTCCTAGCCTTAATGTACACCTCCATAATCCAGTGTAATTAAGTCTATTGCAAACACTCTGGGAAGGTACATCTATGTGGACAAGGATGTCAAGGACTTCACTAGACCTAGTTACTTGAGGGTTCTATGTGGAGATTGATCTGTTGAAGCCTCAAATTCCCTTCATTCTGATCAAAAAATGGGGCTCAAGTCTTCAAGCAAAGAATAGTGTATGAAAGAGTTCCCAAGTTTTGCCATCATTGTTGTGCGATTGGGCACAATGAAGATGATTGTAAGGCGAGGAAAAAGGATAAAGACGATGGTGAAAAGTTTGAAGGAAAAAAAGGAAAGAGGAGAAAGTTTGGAGACCTAAGGAGATTCAGAATGTATCTCTGCAGCATCAGGTTAAGGTGCCACCTGTTTTGCCAGAGATCCAACAGAAAGAGCATCAGCATGAGAAAATTCTGGATGATGATCCAAAAAACTTAATGATATTGGATAAAGTCGTGTGATGGGCACTGCAGTTTGGAGGAGTTGAGATGGAAATTCCTATAAAGCTGGAAAAACCAATTCTGGAATATCAAATGCTAAGATGAAGCCACAGCTTGCAGATCATATCTCACATAGAAAGCATGTTCTTGAGCAACAGGATCAACAGGTCCAGAAGCAAATTCTTGTTTCTGATTCTGGAGTTATAACTGATGAAATAATACTTGAAGAAGCCAAGAAAGACCAACTGCAGCATGAATGAAGTTGCTACTATGTCAATTCCTTTAGAGCTCCCCGAAGAGTGTTGAAACTGATGAAAGGTTAGTATCCCCTCTCTCCCAAAATCTGCCTTTATTAGCTGGACTTCAACAAGATGCTCCTCTTTCGATTCAAGCGAGAATGGAGGAGAAAATGAAGGGAAAGGAATCATGGTCTGTGATAAAAAGAAAGAGTACAAAGACACCAATCTCTACCCAATATCAAGAGAAGCAAACTCCACATCTTTGTATGCCAAATTCAGAGGTTGACATCCCTTTGAATTGACAGATCTGATGATGATGAAGAAGCACATAATTCAAGTGATGAGTGCTATGTTAACTCTGATCAGGTATCATAAGATTCAAGATCAAATCAAGTTACGCACTCCAAAATTCAGGAAAGCAAAGAGAAAGGAAGGAAAAAGCAGTTGCTTCATGAAATCTAGTGGACATGTTGTGTCATGTAAGAGGCTATAGTCTCATTTGTAGGAAGCTAATATGCTCATTGTGTCATGCTTGTTTGTGTCCTGTAAGAGACAATGTCTCAATAAGAGCATCATTGTAAAATCTTTCTTTGATCAATGAGAGGGATACCCGGACCCCCAAAATTACCGGGTTTAAAAAAAATATTATAGAAATTAAGAAGGGCAAACTGATAAAAATCCTAAATTTTATTGTCAGCATAGCATGGGTTAAAAAAATCCATTTTGGAACATTAATAATGAATTGTTTGTTTATTTTAAATTAAAAATTTGCCGAAAAATGCATAACTTCAAAAACCAAGGAAAATCTTGCATACTCCAAGGAAAATCTTGCATACTCCTACGCGTACTTTGTGATCATTATATGGTGGTGTATACGGACAAGTTCGCATACTGCATTTATGAACCTTGATTTTTCTACTTGAGTTATACGTATGAACCTCGCTTCTTTTACTTGAGTTATATACAAGATGATAGAGGCATTACTACATCACCGCACCAATAATACAACACAACGAGACACTATGACAAGAGAGAGAGAAGAGAGTTGTATTTTTTTCTTCTTTTTAGTATAATCTCCTTTGGTGCCTATCGTTAGCGACCGACTTTCATTCTATTATGTTAGAAAATAGGAATGTGGAAGCGAAAATGATAAACAAAGCATAAAAATAGAAAGAAAAACACGAAGAACGAGGATTTTTACGTGGAACCCTACTCTTTAAGGAGCGGGATGAAACCACGAGGGAAGACCTCAGATGATCATATGTTTTACTACTTCTTCTCAATGAATACATGAGGTCTAGAACTCTTTATATATCTTCCACAGAACCTCCAAGTCCCATCACTAGTAGATGTGGGACTAAATACTGAGATGAGGTACCATCTACAACTCATATGGTGCACAACAAAATACTCCAACATATTACGTGTCTTCTTCTCGTACTTCTATATGTGATTGCAAATATGTTTTACCCTACACGGTGTTAACCTTCAGTTCTCTGATTTCTAAAGGTCTCATCTGTTAGCAACCGCTTCAGGGTAGACTGATTCACCCTTCTTCACCTTCTCCAAATTATCTATCATATGAAAAAAATGCAAACAAGTAACACTCCTCATATTTTACAAGACCTCCATTCGTCGAACTCCGGCATCAGCTCCGCAGTGACCGAAGACATACAACTATCAAGTGTAGAAAGTGAAACCATCATGCATTTTGTTGGTAGGTAAGGATGGGGGGTTACCACGAGCTCGACAACATCGAGAGCACAGCTACCGGACTTGAGAGCGGAGACGCCAACGTCGAGGGAGCGCCGGAGAGTGGCTTCGCGCGGCAACCGCTGATCCTCCGGGAGCGACCGGGGGATGTCGCCAGCACCCCCGTGGAGAGCTATCGCCCATCCCATCTCTCTCTCTCTCGGTCGAGCGATCGATCGAAGGTAAAAAGGTGACGGGGGTGCGGTACACCCAGTGGCCCACGGGATTATACCTCCCGACGCACCTATACCACTTCCGAACGTTGGTGCGGTCCACGCTGTGGTCCACGGGATTATATTTCTGACGCACCTAACTACCTCCGTACGTCATTGTATTGCATGTATATCTCTGTCCTCTGGGGTTGTTCTATTGGGCAGTTGTTTTCGATTTTTTTAATTTTTTTAAAAAATTATTATCATGTAAATTCATCTTTATATCTCTTTTATATGTTATTTGAATTTCGTCAGAAACAGATACTCTTACGACCTCCATTCAGATAGTCATTTTTTAACAGTAACAAGATTTTTTAAATTGACATCATCTCGATTGAGGGCATAATAGTCTCTGTTTATGACGAAATTCGAATGACACATAGGAGAGATATAGGGATGGATATACATAATGATATTTTAAAAAAAATAAAAATAAAACGCCGAAAACAGCGCGGGGACAGCCATTGTTGGTTGCCCCAAGGGGGCAGCCCTATTAAACTCTAGTAAAAATGAGTAAATTATACAAAAGCTCTCGACCCATGCATTGTATTTCAATGTTATACGAAAACTTAGAAATGTAGCAATATGATATATGATTTTAAGATTTCGCTTAACGTGATCTTTGATTATTAAAATTTACATGATCATTTTATCTTTTAACTTTGAATCGTAACAGCTTAAAACTATATTGATACAAATATTAAAGATTTGGTACCACATTATTACTTTTTTAAATTCAGATACGATATTAAAATTGGTTGTATACTTCAAAAACTTCGATGTAATTTACTCTAAAAAATCTAAAAAATAAGTTTTCGAAATTAGGTTCTTGTGATACGTCTCTGCTGCGACAGTTTATATATCAACCTTAGCAAATTGTTGAACACCCTCGATCCATTTCTTCAATTTTCCTAAAATTCGATATTAGATCCGTGGCGTTTTCTGCTATTTGAGGATTTTGCATTGCACGTCATCTATAATGGGTGATACAATTCAATGTTTTGGGATGATCGGAATGAAGAAAAATGGCAAGGTAAAGTTGTTCCATTCGTTTGGTATCGTTTATTAAATTCTGATCATTTTCGCAACACGATTATTAAAACAACCGTGACATTTGATACTTCTTTCTATAATATATCTTTTACTATCTTTCTTACGTCTTTCTTATGTGTAGAAGTACTTTGTATTAACTAAGACTAGAAAGAAGGATGCCCTTTCCTTCTTGTCATTTCTTATTCAAATATAATTCGTCTAGTTCACCAAGATCTTCATGATCTTGATGGTCGGCCGCAAGATATTGGTCAATAACAATGCCTAATTTTTACCGTTTCAGCAATGAGTACTTACTTGAATAATTGATAAATCTCGTATTCATCATGCTAAAATTGGTCATTTAGGCTCTGTTCCCCATCATTCACCTGTGTAGATATTACATATGTGAATAATATTTGCATTTCATCATGCATAATTGCAATTAAAATCCCAAGTGTAAATTAGCCCAAAAAACCGCTAACTTCTCACATTATTAATAAATTCATTCTAACTCCGATTGACCCCAAAATACCTCCATTGTGTAGATATTACTAACCTTATTAAATAAAAAATACAAAAAATTACTAACCCCAATAAGTGTCAAATAATCCCAAAGTCTAATTTCACATCTGACGGACTAAAACGAGCATATCTCCCTCACACAGTGTCCAATTTTGGTCTACTCACTTTTAAAGTACTCCATTTTCAAATACCTTCAAAACAAGACTAATTTCGTAAAATTCAGAGCTCATATGTGAAAGTTGGGTTTTGGGCCTCTTTTGCGCATTTTAACTTTTTGCTATTTTTGATCTGAGTTTTTATGTGCATAATTAACTCTTTTAATTTTATTTCTTTTTCATTATTGTTCTTTGATTGAAGCTTTATTAAGAGACTCAAAAATCCAAATCCAGATCAAAACTGAGATCAAAGAAACTGACCAAGTTCAAGTGTTCGTTGTCGGTCTGTACAAAAGTTGTGTGTTTCTTACTTCTATTTTGTTTTCCTATTTTCTCTACTAAAAATCCAAAAAAAAATAGATTAGTGTGTAAATATTTTTCTTGTATTTTACCATATTTTTTCTATAATTTTTATCCCCTCTAAAACCACCAAAAAATTACAAAATCCCAAGAAGTTGGTTTTCTATACACATAGAGAGCCACCAAAAATATCACTTCGCACATGTGACCTCTTTTGCTCCCGGGTCCTTCATGAAAGTTGTAGATCTCGACAAGACGAACAACTTTTGTAAAGGAAAATTTTCGATCCGATGTCTCCTTCTATTTCTTCTCCATCGTTAATTTTGAAATTTTTTTGAGGTGCCACGTGGCAATCCCTGGGCGAGCCACGTGGCACCCCTCCCCTCTCTCCACTGCCGCCCCCCCAGGTCACGTGCCCAGCACGTGACCCACCTTCTTCCTCCTCCAACCGTTCCTCCTTCCCCCGCGAGTAACCCCCCACCTCCGCATGCGGCCATCAAAGCTGCCATGCGCTGCCGTAACCGTCGCCACCTCTCGTAACGCCTCTCGCCCTTCCTCCCCTATAAAGCCCCGTCGATCGCCTTCAGCCTCAGCATCCGCCCTTCGTTCTCAAAGCCGGTGACAACGACAATAATTGCGGCGGCACGATCCAGAGGCCTTCAACCTCTGTCCAGCTTCGAGCAGCAAAGCTTCGTGGCCTTCACGGCCAGCCACTGAGGCAACCATCGCCGGAGCCTCTGCTCCGTGCACTCAACCGGCCATCTCTCCACCAGAGTACACCGCCTAGCCCTCCGACCACCTTTCCCTTGCCACCGCGTGCCTCCGCGCACCGGCATAAACCACCTACCCCCTTTTTTTGTTCGGTTAATATTTTGCAGGAAAAACACCGCGCGCCTCGCCGAACACCTCGCACCTCCTCCTCCGCCTCGCCGCTCCGCCCGCGAGGTCCCTCCTCGCCTTCGTCGTCGTCAGCTCACCGCCGCCCCCCTCGCGCCAGACCTCCCTAGCCCTCCGACTGCCTCACAGCCGCCTCGCGCGGCACTTACACCTCCGTGCCTCCGCCCTCGCCGCTCGGCGAGAACCGAGCTCCTTCGGTCGCCCCGCCCTCCATCACGACGCCCAGGCACCGTTGGATCGGGCGACGGTGGCCCTTGATCCAACGGTCCTAGCGGTGCCACACGTCCCCACCCGAGCCTCGGCCCCAGCCTCGAGGCTCGTGTCCTCCGAAGCTACACCAGGACGCCGCGTAGGCTCGGGCTCCCGCGCCTGATCCCCTTCTCCCGAGCCTGATGCCTCCCCACCGACCCTCTGGTTCGGGCTCCGAACCTCAGGCTCGGCCGCCCGAGCCTCACCCACCTCCGCCGAACCTGCTGGCGCACGTGCAATGCACGAGCGCGTGGAAAAATTGCATCAAAGCTCCCAAGGTTTTCTGAAATTGCAAAAATACCCCTGCCAAGGGAAAATTACAGAGGGGCCCCTCAAGTTTTTATTAATTACAGATAAGTCCTCCCAGGGACTTCTTTGCAAAGAAAACTTTATTTTATTTACATTTTAATCCCTGAAACTTCATTTTATCTTATCTTTGTCATACGAACTCCGTTTTGAGCATATAATATGTCATTTTGAAGCTAATTCTGTGCTCTATCACTTGACATAATTTGTGAACAGATCCAAGGTTGTTTATTGATAATTATTAATGAGTATATCTGTTGGCATATGCATGCTTATTTTGACATATCTGTGCCACAATTACGTTGGAAAAATTGATGATTTCTTTTGCAGGAGCATAGCTGAGGACTTTACATTGAATAATTCCCTTTGAATCATTGATTACTATATTTGGGGATTTAAATCACACGAATTTTGAGGATAAATCCTATATTTTGATATTCTCATTTATTGGAAGTAGGATAATCTATTTCTCTTATAATTGCAATCTGGAATTAATTCGAATATTTTTCTTGATCTATATCGATTGATCTGTGATCAAATTCAAGGTCATTGATTATTATATTTCGGAGCAAAAATCTTAATCATAGATCTTGATCTGAATTAGTGTTTCCATTTATTTTCTTTGCATAGCATCGCATCTCCATCATTGCATTGTACATTTTCGCAACACAGAAATTAATCAAGCATAAATTTAATTATTCAATTTGATTTAAGACCACGCAACTAGAAATCACCGTTCCCTATGTTCGACCATGGTAGAGTTACCAAGTAAAAGTACTCCACAACATTCAAAGATTGTGGTATTTTGATCGACCGAAATTCGCCTCCTATACTACAATTATCTATTATTAAAGAGACGAATTTCGCGCTCATCAATGATCTCATGGTAGTGCAGTGTGTTTACCACCAAAAAGAACAGGTTCAAATCTTTTTTAGAGGTTGCGTTAAATAGTCCACAGTTGGTGTAAGAAATTAGTTGAATCTCTCAACATGGATTTGAACAAGTGTCTATGTAGCCGACCCTACTTATAATGGGAGAAGACTTCGTCATTTTTTAGCTATGGAACTAACTACCGATATTAATTGATTGTTATACTTATTGTCATGACATATCCTTTCTGTACTGAAATGCGCTCTGCTAAGTCGTACTTAGATTCAAATTAGTATTAATTATTGATTTTGTTGAGAAGGCATTTGGATTATTAGTTATATATTATTAGTTGCAATTTGTTTAAAATTTGAACACCTTAAAACTTTGAATGCGTGTAATCCCTCCATATCCAAAGTTTCTATATAATCAGTCTATTCTCTCAACTAAGAGATGCGAGGAAGTAGCTCTCACTAAAATCAAATCCAAAATATGGAGGCAGAGGCATTCTCAATATGTTTTGGGATAAAAGTGAGAAAGCAAGATATAAAATGAGATTACTGAAAATCTTCACCAAACATTCTCCTTTTCCGTACCCTAGACTAGTTGTCATGAGAGAATGGAAATCCCAGTAGGATGTGGAGGAGCAACTCAAAAGACTTCAAGAGGGACTGATCCAGCGTTGAGAAAGGGGGCTAAGACTAGAGTAGGATGGAGACAGTCTCAAAGTATTGGCACATACGCACTCTCCTCCTATACCCATGACTGGGTGGACATGTGTCTCCTTGCTCTAGCTTGTGCATTTGCCATGAGGCTTGTAGTTTTGCTCTCTGATGACTCGTGCTTGTCTGGACATACCCCATGAGATCTGCACATTCTCTTTAATGGTTTTTATATAGTTTATCTAAATAAAGGTCCATATTCCCCTAGGTTCAGGTTTTCCATACCATTAGCAGAAAAAAAACAATACTATATCGCAATATACATCTTCTATCCTTAGCCTTGGAATAAATAGTCAAGATCCAAGCAGTTAGACCAGGACGAGACTGAGCATGGGTGAGTGAGGAGAGCAGCAAGCAGAATCGATGTAAGGAAGTGTCAGAAGAAACGTCATTATAGGACCCTAGATATACAATTAATAAATGCAAATAGATAGTCTCACCAACTTGCTGCCTATTGTCTACCTGACCTCTCAGTCCCACCAACCACAAACAATATGTCTTTTTTCTCATCTTCACTTGTCTCAGTTAGGGGATGTATGTAGTCTCACTTTTTCTTTCTCGGTGCTCTACAACTATATATCTTGCAACTTTGCACTACAGTTATATAAGTTTCTTATAGGCATTTTATAGATACATATATGTGGGTTTGGGGGCCTAAACCCGGGTGTAGGTAAATTGCATGTCCTTGCCTCTTTTCCTCTCAAAAATTTTTATTTTTTTGAAATGAGTACTTAGGAGATTTAAATCACAATATATCACTATCGCGTCATTCAAATTTCAACTTATTTTGAGGCTTCTAATTTATTGTTGAATCGGATTGATCAAGGGTGCCTAAAATATGGTCTTGGAGGAGCCTGCAGAGTCCGACAAGTCGAATCCGACAATCGATGTATACGTTCTCTCCTGGCACTTGTCACGATCAATCGAATCAACAATCAACTCATGAATAATACATGCAATAAAACACAAGATGAGATGAAATTTATCATACCCTGCAAAATGTGTGTATAGTGCGCAAATGTAGGGGTTGAACAACTGAGAACAACGGAGGATATGCATAATTATTACTAATTAATGATAATTAATAATGATTATTTTGTATTTTTTAGTCTTTTTCTAATTTCTGTAGGTTTTTATTATATTCACTTTTTATGATTTGCTGATAGTTTATATTTTTAAACTTTTTAAATTTTGTTTTTTTAAATTTTACAATTTTCAATTTCCTTTTATTTTTAAGAGATAATATATATTTATGTAAAAAATACAGATAATAAGTGTTATATAAGTAATATAATATATGTAGTATATACGGAGTCTTCCATTTTTAAATATAGATATATATATAAGCAAAATATAGGAAGTAAAATGTGTCTATATTTTTAATATTTTTCTCTAAGTTTTGTTAATGTTTTCTTTTTTAGTGATTTTTGGATATATTTTAGAACATATATCAATATACCTAATATATTTTAGGAATTTTAAAAGTGTTTTGATATTTTTTTGATTTTAATAATCCAACAAGGAGAAAATACATGTTTTTGTACTTTTAATAAATAGAAAAATAACTTAAAATGTCATGCATAAAATATATGAGAGAAATATAACTATCAGACATTTAAGGAAATTTTCTTATTATTTTCGGAAATAAAATGTTATTTTTAATAATTAATATACACAAAATAAAATTCTAGAACTGGTAGGGACCCATTTTGTAATTTAGGAAAAGTTTAAATGCATGTAATAACTATAAAAGCAAAGTCCGGGGGCACATAAGCAATTTGTCCAATTAAATCTACATTTTATATGCGCTTGGCATGGGTATAAATGCAGTTAAGGAAAATGCCAAGTCCTTACATGCAATTGTTCCAAAAATTTAACACAGTAAAAAAATATAAGACTAAACAAAAATATCCAAACCCATAGGGGGTTGAATGCAAAATGACATGGCCCTTACACGTACGAGTACTTGAGGTGACCTGGTAGAGGAACTAATTGCAAATAAGCTCAAGTTGGGGGATCGCTTGTAAAATTTACGATATAAATTTCATTAGATGTTATATTTACATGCCTACTTAATGATTACAAAAGGTAGGAGGGGTTCATTGAAATTTACCCCTTAATGGGCTTGATCAAGTGGCACATAAGGTGCCACATCACTCACTTAGGCTGATCTGATGGTTGGGGCAATGCTTAGCTTTGCCTTATATTTAACGATCCAGATCAGATCTAGGTCAACCTTATAATCCGACAATGATGAAGGCGACTGGAAGAACAATCAAGAACACAACCCTCGGGCTGCTTCAATCGACGATATTCTTAGTTTGCAACCTTCTTCTTCAGCTCTGACAAGCCGTACGCCCTCCTGGGGGCCAGTCGCGTCTGCAAGTGGACTTGAATAGCACCGAGGTCCTAATGATGGGAACCAATAGGTCTTCGAGGTTTGTGGAACCTGGAGCAACTGATGGATTTCGATTGGGATTCAGGTGGAACCGTTGGGCCTTCATTCCTGCACAGAAGGGTTATGGGGCTTGAGGGGGACTCCCTCAATCCAATTTGAAGCTAATATGCACTGGGGAATGGAGTGGGCAGAGGAACTCGTGCGTGCAGCAAAGGAAGGGCTCTCCTCTCCTTGATTTTTGCAAAATCAAGGGTGGGGAATTGGGTCACTTGGTGTAACAGGAAGCATATAGTTGTTTTCAGATCAATGCAGAGGCAAAATATAGAGCTTTGCCTCAAGTCACTTCCTCTTGACCTCCTTCAATTAAGAAAATTGTGTCATCTACTTATTATAGAAGAGAGATACGAATATCATATAAAGAAAAACATGCAGTAACACCATGTTATACCACATGGTTTACCATTGAGATGCCTCGTCCCTCCGGCTATCGAAACCGACAGGACGAGAGCGTCGGACTTGCGGTCCAAATACGCCCATGATCTATGATACTCAGTAAACTATCTTGTACACATTAGATCAACATTTGAAATATATATAACAACAGGAGAATAATATAAAATAGAAAGTAAAATGCAGCATCCATTCTCATTGAAAATACTCATAAGTCCATATCCATACAAAATGAGATACGACATATGATTATAAATTTGCAGAAGAAGTTCTCCAAATATCTTATTACATTGTTTCTCAAATATAATATGAAATAATGCAGGATTAAATAAAATACTCTAAGTATGACACACCCCGTCTGGTGCAAGTACGACGTAGGAAGTCTGATTTCCTCAAAAGGCCGCTATTGTTATGGTTGTTACTCAGGTACACCTATTGGATTCACACAACGGTAACATTATGAGCAATTGCCCAGTAACGAGATAAACACTATAATAACTAATACGGGAGTAGTAAGGCATGTGAACTTGATTCTATCTAGTGACTTTGCATATCTTTTAGAAACTGGGATATACCGTATTATTCTAACTTATAGGGGGTTACATGGTCACAAATTTCATTTATTAATATAGTCATTGTTTGAGAACTACCACATTGGTCTTGATATTTCTATCCGTTAATTAGAGTTCACCATGGTATACAAATACAATCTTTTTTTTTGATATCCGATCGTGAAATATTTCTCACATTAATTTAGCACACGTAAGTACTCAACTCACAGGTCTCAGCTATGCGGGAACTTCTTTGTCATCTTGAGTAAACCCTCAATAACCTTTGTTCAACTAGAACATGAAAATGATTAAAAACCACATCCCAAAACATCTCTCACAATAATATTACTCAAAATAGAATTTGATGCGGCCACACCAAATTCTACTCCGAGTACTAATATCGTGTATAAGTATGAAACCAAGAATGTCAACTGTTACCACATGCCAACTCCGTCAAGCGTCACCCAACTCGTCCGTTGAGGTCGCGACCTTCATGACATCTACTCGAGGCCCAAGGGTGCATGCCCAATCCCTTGCGACACTTATCTCCGCTTATCTGAGCATTTTGAAATTTTACTCATGTAACGACAATTGCCATGATACAAAATTAAGGTTAGATAATTATTGGGGTTACTCACAACTTAATGATGAAAGAGGTTCATGATTGTACGCATGTGATTTACAACCTAACACATTATAAGGAAGGTTTTATTATCGTTCTATCAAGGCTTATGTTCGCAATGTGTCATCAGCTATAGATTTATCAAGCACAGGTCTATTAAATCAGATGACCTAGATTTGCTAAAAATAATAACAAATAGATATTTGACCTGATACTAATAGAAAGCTGATTGTACAAACATTCAAAACGGGTTCGGCATTTTTCATCTAACTCTCCGGCAATTGTTAAATATACATATACTCCTATTGTCAATATCAGGATATTACCATGTGCGGTCAATGGTGCTTTATCACATACCATAAGACAAGCATGATGTTAACCATGTCTAACCATCATTTATAGTGGAATATGAGTGAAGATTCACGGCTGATATGTTATATACGTCTATATCTAAATGTCAACTAAGGTGCTATACCTTTGTAATGTAAATGCTGAATTCAAAAACATCACTGCACAATTCTAATCGTTTGAGACCGTAATGCCTGAAATATAAGCATGAAAGGAAGTAATGGCTAGTGAGATTAACGTTTAATAATTAATAGTCCCTCTAATTTCACCATAATTTAATCTCCATCTATCTATAAATAAAGCAGGGCAAAGGATGTTGTATCATCTAACGTTTGATCTTCCTCATGATTCAAAACTGATTACAAATTTGAAAACACTCAATTCGACACCAATTTCTCCATTAAGTGCATTAGTTAGTAAGGATTTTCTAATATCAAAGAGTGACAGGTCTATAGTTACTAATATATTAACAATATTTGATGAAAAGAATATGATTGTAGAATCCATTGACAAACATTCATTTGGTTATAATGGTTTTTATACATGAACTTTTAATCAATAATCTTTGCAATATGTATTCGGGAGGTACATGTAGCAAGCCAATAGATTTGAGAAAAATCATGCACGACCTATTTACCTCGTCTGTACGTATATCCGATGCACAAAATCTAATACAGAGGTTTACATAAATTTTCATCGAATTGACCACTATAATCCTATTTCGAGATTGCATGACAAGAAAAAAAAGATCTCCAGTATGGAGTGGAAACACTATTAGAATTTCGAAATCCTCTAGACTCGACATCGAATGAAATCGATAGAATAAGATTTATATTAGGCTTGACATTAGAATCATTAGGAGGAGGTATTTATCGTTACTTGTATATGAAGCACATCATAAAATTAATCAAGGCTCTAAAACATGTTCAAGCATAAGGGCGCAAAAGTCGTATGAAACCAACAACAACAGGAAGGTATAACATCGTTACCTCTGAGGATGTTCCCTCGGGATCTCCTCTCGCACGGAACGGTATTTCCGTCGCTCGATCGCAGTGCGGAGGTGTGCACCACAATGACCTCGAGCTTTCTTACGTGGTGGTGGTCGCGGATCTTCGATCGGAGCTTCTTCTCCGACGTCGACGACGATCCTCCGATGACAAATCTGACCAAGGTGGTGATGCTCCAATGAAGAAAAAGGATGGTGGTGGCTAGGATTTTGAGAGGGTAGCTTATTACCTACTATTTATAGAAGGAGATGTGAATTTGGATCCTAATTTCAGATTCAGTTCGGATCCATATATAGATCTTGATCATCCAATTTAAAACATCAACATCTTGAGCTAGGAATGTTGGAATTGGATGTTCGTAGGTTCGTTGGAAAGATCTCGGTGAGATCTACAAAATGGCATGATTATTTCAATTTTTAGATGCCAAAAATACTCCAGATTTTAGTGAAAAAATTACGGGATTTCACAACCATACACGACCATATATCATCGTCGATAATAAAAAAAGTACGTGTCTACAAGATTCAATTCTGAATTCTTCATCATTTTCATGTGATTTTCCCTTGATTCTAATGATAAGTTAATTATGGATAATCAAGCTCTTTTTGGTGCAAGAGTTGGATTTATTATTTTCTCTTTTTACATGATTTTAGTAGTGTTTTACTCAGATTTCTCTTTTTACACGATTTTGATAGTATTTTACTCAGAAATTAAGGGCAAAATTCAAATACAAAGCGAATGAATCATAGACTCATCACTTGTCCACAATAACTACCACTTTTTCGACATGCCTAAAAACAATATCAAGGAAATAGAATCAACCCCTTTATTCTACATGTACCCCACAAACACAAGTAAAATCGTAATAAGGAATGAAGAGTATTACTTATTCTACCTCCTCGTTTTACATTCCTTCTCTAAGTAAACAACCTAGGGTTAGGATTATTTTTCACCCTCTATACTACATCGAGAGAGATCCATTGTTTCTGCCAAGGACATTGTCGGATTAAAATCAATCTCGTTAATCTTGTGCCTCGATTGCTTCGAGTTTGATTATCTGCATGTTTGATTTGTGTTCTGCTATACACAAGAGTTCCAACAAGTAATAAGAGTAGCAAATGTATTACAAAATACTCAAGAAAAAGATATTCTAAAGGGTATACATCTTGGGGATGGCATTCCTCCAATATACTATTTAAGTTTTTGGGTAAATTACAATTTGGATCCTCATTTATGGGTCAGATCTTAGAATGGGTCCCGATCTTTAAATTGCAACGATTCGGGTCCCAGGACCATTTAAGAAATGTAAATTTTGAGGTTCATGACGAATATGCCTTTGTTGGGAAGGAAGTGGGGGATGGTTCCAACTTTTAAATAAGGGCATACTCTCATTAGCCCCCAAAAGTTCCTTACATTAATGGCCTTGGGACCCGAATCATTACAATTTAAAGATCGGGACTCATCCTGGGATCGGACCCATAGATGGGGACCCAAATTGTAATTTACCCTAAGTTATTTTATACCTATACGCTTCCCTCGAGACAGAGAGATTAGGTTTTTAAACAAGGAAGCCTGTCCTTTATTATAACCTGCAAGACATGCTCCCACTAATATGACTTAGGTCAATCATACATCCTAGGAAATTCTTAATTTGATCTTGTGTAATAAAAATTCACCGATCAAAAAATGCATGACAATTATTTCATAGATACATTAAAATACATGGTCATGCTTGGATCTTCACTTCAAATGGATAGATTCATAGGCTAATTACATAGAGGACATACATACAAAACTTCTGGAGTGAAAATTGTATCATAAGCTTGAGCATGTCTAGCCCAAACATTTAACTAATACTTCTTTTTTACACATGATCTCTCTCTACATGATTTCTTCTTCTTTTCAACATATACGTAAAAAAAATACAATTACAATTACAGACACACTATTCAATTCTATAAAGTATATTTATTTCTCACAGAAAATCATTTTTATTTTGCTACATTCTCAAGCTTAAAAAGATATTTGTTTTCTTGTTTGGCTTGAAATTTTAAAAGGTATCATCCAACCCGTAGATGATTTAGAAAAAATTGTTAATTGGATTAATAAACTACTACAAGACGAGTCTATAGTATCATTTTAAGTCTGCCATTATATCGTCTATTGTAGAATATATAATAACAATATTATTCATTATAAAATTATTTTTTATACTTGAATGAATTGTGAATTATATATACATATTGCTATATCATTAGTGATTATTCACATAACAACAATTATTCATTTTTATTGATCCAAATTTTAATTAATCGTCGCCAATATCTTTTAGTTCAAAATTAAGCGAATAGTAGGTAAAATTTTGAAAAACAATGGAGAAAGCATTGAATAGATCGTTTCTAATGATATATCAATGGATATGAATTTGCTGCTAATTTCAAGTATAAAAAATAATGTTGCAACCAGGAATAACATCGTTATAAATTTGACAATAGACGATATAGTGAAAGATTAAAAAAAATCACAATAAACTTATTTTGTTGTAGAGATAGATAATATATTTTTCGATTATATAGGTATTATATTATCATGAGTTTTGCAAAAAAGAAAATAATACTACAACAAAATGGGTGTATGGTAACTTTCTATTAAGATCTGTCACTATACATTGTTAGTTATACATCAACAATATTATTCGTTATCATATTAATTTTTATACTTGAAATTAGTAACAAATGCCATATTCTTTGTTGTATTGTTAACGACGGTGCTTATAACAACACTAATCTTTGGCTATTTTTTGAGATTTTAGCAAATCACTTTAATTTAAAAAAATGATTTTAAAAATTCCAATCCATAATTTTTGTTTTATGTAATTATGTGTATATATTTAGAAATGTAAAAAAGGAGTGTAATTGATAATTTCATTGTCAAGTATTTATGTTGGTATTTTTAGACACAACGTGATTTTTGGTATCTATGTATATAATAAAAGGATGTATTTTTCTTATTATATTTGATCCGCCCTTAATGAAAATCCTACCTTCATCCCTGGCCCTCCCATATATTTTGGTATATAAATTCTATCACATGCCACTAGTGCATTTTATGAGTCTTGTCAGCACCATTCCAAAGATATCTGACCCTGAAAGTCACTTTTCAGTCTAACATAAGTTGGTATCCATAAATCTTGCATTCGATATATGAGACTTAAGCTATTAATCCCTCCTTGGATTTTGTCAATGATTTTGTTACAAAAAGATTTAATGAGGCTTTTAGTATGCAAACCTTGGTTCAAATAATCGATGGGTCAAATGATCCTCCTCGAATCCCTCTTGGATAAGAGGGTTAGGGAACAAATGCTCAAAGTTGATCCTAAAAAAATGATTTATTATAATTTACCTTGAGCCCGAAAATATGAGAGAATATATCCAATATATGACTTATTCCCACAGCGAACTCTTATCCTTCTTCGAAAAATCAGCATATCATCTGCAAATTGGAAATTGGTGACAATGATACATTTGTCTTTTGAGATGCAACATTTAACCCATACATCCTATGGGCATTATTCAGCATTACACTTAACAAGAGCATGGGTATACTGGAAAAAAGTGGAAGAGGGTATCTCCTTGTTGCAATCCTCTAGAGGGTTTGAAAATCTTTAAACTAGAGTTATTAACTCTAACAACAAGTTTATTTGATTTAAGAGGTTTATAATATGAGAACTTAGAATAAAATCCCAACCAACAAAACAATTTGGGTAGAATGCATCGAAGCCCCTTTACGAAAGTCGATTTTCATTACTTTTCCATTTTTCCTTCTAGCTTCCTAGTTCGCAATGATCTCAGCTGTAGTCGTGATACAATATTTTGTTGATCACTTTTTTAGAAAAAACGTGTATTTAAGGGCAGTTATCTCGCCATAATATGATTCAAGGGATTAACGATGGCCCCTCTCCAATCATGGGTTGGAATTCCGTCACATAACTCATGTGACATTACATCACATTTCTCATTCCAACCCTCTCCAACCCTCCTACCATCCAAACATCTACTATTCACAAGAGATTACTTCAACCCAATCCAACCCAGTAAGTACATTATTAGCATGTCTAATTGGACAACAATTCTTAATCCAAAGGGAATTAACCTTTTTGGGCATTGGACTAATCACTGCATAATTTAGTTCCTTCGAATGATCAATAGTACCGAAGATGGTATAAATTCATAGATTCTCCTGATTATGGAGTGAACTTCATCTTTAAGTATGTTCAAACAGTCTGGAAAAAAAATATACTGAAACCATCAGATCACAGGACTGATCCCTTGTAGGCCAAAGACATCATTAAGCACCTCTTTCGTTTAGATGGTTTATGTTGAGTTGTTATGTATTATTGGGCGGGTACCGGGGCACAATAACCCTAATCTCAATATGAGATTAGGGTTTTCTTCACTCATAATCATCCAAGCAAAGGGGGGGTGAGTACATAAATAGGATTCCGGGGTAAGTGGATCCCTCACCCAAAGATCCATTTACCCGCCCAATAATACATAACAACTCAACACTCCCCCTCAAGTTGGGCATACATGTCAACCATGCCCAACTTGCCTACATTTAACTCGAATTGCGCCGTAGGCAGCCCCTTTGTGAAGAGATCAGCAACCTGATCTTCAGATTTCAGGTACGGAAGACACAACTGTCCATCATCAATTTTTTCACGAATAAAATGTCGATCGATCTCCACGTGTTTGATTCTATCATGCATCACTGGATTGTTTGCTAAATTTATAGCGGCTTTGTTGTCACAGAACATCTTCATAGGCATATCAGCTTTCGTCCCTAATTCTTTTAATAGCAACTGTAGCCATAATACTTCGGTCACGCCATTAGCAAGAGCCCTGTATTCAGCTTCTGCACTTGACCTTGAAACCACATGCTGTTTTTTGCTTCTCCAAATGACAAGATTCCCACACAAGTACACAGCATACCCAGAAGTGGATCTCCTATCATCAACCGATCCAGCCCAATCAGCATCGGTATATCCTTCAATGGTAACATTACTTTGTTTCTTGAACATAAGCCCTTTGCCATGACACTTCTTTATGTAACTCAAGATCCTGTTGATAGCTGTCACATGGGAGGTAGTAGGGGCATGCATAAACTGGCTGACTATATTCACTGCATATGTGATATCAGGTCTTGTGAGAGTAAGATAAATTAATTTTCCAACTAACCTCTGATATCTACCTTTCTCCTCATCATCGAGTATTCTTCCATCCTTTTTACTCATTTTATGGTTAGCCTCCACAGGATAAGCAGTAGGTTTGCAATTAGCCATTCCTGAGTCACGAAGAAGATTAAGAGCATAATTTCGTTGATTCAAACACATACCTTGTGGAGATCTCGCCATCTCAATACCAAGGAAGTATTTCAGTTGTCCCAAGTCTTTCAACTCAAACTCTGCTGAGAGAATCATTTTTATGCTAGATAGTTCATCTTCGTCATCACCAGTCAAGATCATATCATCAACGTATACCAAAAGGATAGATTTTTGTTGACCTTTCCTCTTGATGAACAGAGTATGATCTCCATTAGCCTGATTGTAACCATTTTTTAGCATCACAACCCTGAGTCTTTCAAACCAAGCTCTTGGCGACTGTTTTAGACCATACAATGCCTTTTTCAGCTTGCAACATTTACCCATTTGATCATATCCTGGTGGCATTTTCATATACACTTCCTCTTTGAGACTTCCATTTAGGAAGGCATTCTTTACGTCCAGTTGATACATTTTCCAGGAAAATTGAACAGCAAGACATACAATAACTCTGACAGTGTTCATTTTTGCAATAGGCGCAAAGGTCTCGAGGTAGTCAATACCATATTTCTGACTGTAACCTCTTGCAACCAATCTGGCTTTGAATCTGTCAATTTTACCATCAGCCTTATACTTGATTGTATAAACCCATTTTGAACCGACCAAGTGAGTATCTTTTGGAATTGTCACAATATCCCATGTATCATTTTTCTTTAGAGCTTCCATTTCTTCCTTCATAGCTTTTGCCCACCTGGGGTCACACTGGGCTTCAACTGAATTCTTGGGAATAACATGAGAATCAAGCACAGTTATAAAGCTTTTATAGTTCGAGCTTACTCGAGAGTAAGAAACATAATTTTCCATAGGATAACGAGAAGAAGGCCTAATTGTTCTTGCCGCTTTTCTCACCGCAATAGGAAGTTCCTCTTCAGCATCTTCAGTATCACTAACTATGTCATTCAAGTAATTGTCAGTGTTTTCAATCAAGCTATCAGAGGAAGAGGAATTACTCACAGTGTGGTCATGACTTGGGTCATCCGAGGAGAGATTGGGATTGTGGTTTGGCATCATATTGTCATCCATAGTCTCTCGTCTGTGATTATCGTCCCCCTTCTCAGCATTGTTATCAATATTTTCATGTCTGTCAGTACTGTGCCCACAAGGAATAACAATTTCATCATTGATTACATCGCAGCCTTCATTCATAACGTGGCGTTCATCTTCATTTTTCTCAACAGTCGTTTTACTGCACACCCCCTGAGAAAAATTCTCTGCATAGTAGAAATCATGCTCATGAAAAGTAACATCCCTTGTAACATGAAGTTTCCGTTCAATTGGGTCGTAGCATTTGTACCCTTTCTGTGTACTTGAGTACCCAAGAAAGATACACTTCAGAGATCGAGGGTCCAGTTTTCTCAAGCCAGGACCAGAAATGTGGACATAACAAACACTCCCAAAAACCCTAGGAGTTAGGTTGAAAGGAACCTTATCAGGATGTAACATTAGAAAAGGAGTATTTTTTCCAACCACATTAGACGGGCGCCTATTTATCAGATAAACAACTGTGAGAACAGCTTCTCCCCAATATCTTTTTGGAGTATTTCTTTGAAAAAGAAGAGCTCGAGTAACTTCTAATATGTGACGATTTTTCCGTTCAGCAATGCCGTTCTGTTGAGGTGTGTATTTACAAGACGTTTCATGAATGATTCCATTATCGTCAAGAAATGCACTAAGAGGTCCCTCCAGATACTCCTTAGCATTGTCAGACCGTAAAACTTTTACATTTGTGTTATACTGGGTTTTTATCCTGTTGACAAAGCTTCGAATTATGCTTGGAACCTCACTTCTGCTCTTCATTAAATACACATAGGTGAATCGAGAATAATCATCAATAAAGGTCATAAAATAGCGATGGCCTCCCAAACTTTGCAGATTCGACGGTCCCCAAACATCCGAATGAACAATATCAAAAATAGACTTGCTTTTACTATTAGATATAGGATAAACAGTTCTAGTCTGTTTTGAGAGCTCACACACTTCACAAAAACGAATATCTGTTCCAACCTTATAGCATAATTCGGGAAATAAAAAGAATAGAATAGGATAACCCGGATGTCCAAGACGCTCATGCCATCGCTTCAGAGCCAACCTATCACCAGATTCTTTTGCATTAGTTGCAGCAACCCAAGCAGAAACCACACGAGCAGGGAGACGATATAGACCATCAACAGCCAAACCAATCCCAATCTGCTTCCTCGTCACCAAGTCCTGCAACACACACGATGTCTAATCAAAAATTAGCCGACAATGCAGATCTTTAGTAATTCGATATACAGAGAGTAAGCTAATTGGAAAATCAGGGACATGAAGAGCATCTTTTAACATAAATTTATCTATGATAGATATACTCCATTTTCCAACAACAGTAACAGAAGACCCGTCTGCTAAATTTATTCGTTCTCTCCCCGAAGCGAGTTTATAATCAAGAAACATTCTAGCATTCCCTGTCATATGATCAGAAGCGCCACTATCGATAATCCATTCATTATTAAATAAATGATTACCTTCAGTTTTCTTCGCGGCCATTGCAGCATTCACAATATCAGCATCATTAGAACTCCTAGATATTTTTTGCACATAGGTGTGAAGTTCTTTGATTTGCTCCTCGGTCAACTTCTTGCTGTCAGCGGCCATAGCAATGGGTTTCTTCCCTCTGTTACCCTTCCTTTCAGGATGAAGTTCCCAGCAATACTCGATTCCATGGCCAGTCTTTTTGCAATGAGCACATTTTTTATCTTTCCAATAGCCACTTTTGCCCCCTTTAGTGAGTAGTGCAGATTTTCCAAAAGATGAGACATGTTCGTCTCTCATTGCGATACGTCGTTGCTCCTCAGATTCAACTGCATGATAGATCTCCTCAATGTCGAAACCAACTCCTGCTGTGAGAAGTTGACTCCTGGTAGATTCAAAATCATTGTTGAGTCCACCCAGGAAAATGAAGATCCTCTGTTTCCATATCTCTTCCCAAAATTTTTTCTGATCTGTCGGACTAGTCCACGTGTCATCACAATAGTAGTCAATCTCCTCCCACTTTGCTTTCAACGCAGCATAATACCCTGCAACAGATATATCCCCTTGTTTCATATTGTAGACTTCCCTGTTCAACTGGTACATCCTTATATCCTGTCTTTTTTGACCATACATACTCTCAAGGGTGAGCCACTACTGCTCACGCGCAGATTTCTTCCTCATCACCAATGGTTGAATATCAGAGGAAATAGCATTTATAATCCAATTTCTGCACTGGCTGTCCTCGATGTACCACTGATCATACAACTTATCAGTAACAGCAAGGGGTTTTTTCCGCCCATCAATGTAGCCTCCGCGACCTCTTGAGGCTAAAGCAACTTCCATAGCCGCGGACCAGATCAAGTAATTACTTTTTGTTAATTTGATCGTTGTAATATTCGCAGGAATGTTTTCAAACTTGAAGGCCATAGGCTCTCCAATATCTTCTTGAGCCATAGACACAAAAAACAGCAATAGATCACAAACGAGGCTGAAAGAAAAAAACTCACAGGGAGACCCCACGGGTCTCTGCAGATGCAGCAACGCGACCAAAACACCGCAGCACAGATCGAGGAATAGCACAGCACAGAGCACAAGATCTTCCACGCACAGAGCACAGAGCACAGGCACCAGAACAGCAAGCACTCCTGGCACAGATCGGGGAGGAGTAACCCACAACACATTACTTGGTACACCAGGCACTACAGGCGCCCTTGGGTGCGGTTGCAAGGGGGCGAGAAGAACACTCCAGAAGCGCTAGGGCACTACAGGCGCCCTTGGGCACAGTCACGATGGCCCAGAGGTGCAAGGGCGAGGTCGCGATGGACTAGAGGCGCGAGGGCGAGGTCGCGCGATGGCCCAGAGGCGCGAGGGGAAGGCACGTTCACGTCGGGTTCACGCGAGGGGACGAGGGCGAGGCGCGTCCACGCGAGGGCGAGGCACGTTCACCAGAGGCACGAGGAAGAGGAAGGGCACGCCGACCCCCAAATCTCCAGATCGGTGGAAGGAGCACCGCTCCTCCTTCCTTCTCCAAGCAGGGAAGAACGGCGTCAATGCAGCGACGTCAACCACGCACGACGGCGGCGAGAAACCAAGGAAGCAGCGGAAACGACAACCACGCACGATCTGGCTCTGATACCATGTAGAAACGACAAAGAAATTTGGCGCACAAGAAAACGATTTAGGTGGAAAACCCTTCGATCAGGGAAAAAAACCACCGGGGCACAATAACCCTAATCTCAATATGAGATTAGGGTTTTCTTCACTCATAATCATCCAAGCAAAGGGGGGGTGAGTACATAAATAGGATTCCGGGGTAAGTGGATCCCTCACCCAAAGATCCATTTACCCGCCCAATAATACATAACAACTCAACAGTTTATGTACTTATGCTTTAACCAAAATTTTCCTTAGCAAAAATCACACTGAAAGGACATTCAGTATGAAGATCCTTGGAGAATAAGTTTATACCTCTTACTCTACTGAGAGATGGTTCCCAACGTTGAGTGAGTCCATCTTATTTTGTGCTCTACTCTTGGAAGCATGCGTATGTAGAAATTAAGTAATTGCTTCACCTTTTTTTAATCATATTTGACACTTTATTAAAAAAAGAATTTATGGACTTTTCTATATGATAAGGCTTGTGATTGAGTCAGTAGTTTCATTTAAACATGCATACAAGTTTCTCAAACAATGAGAGATTATCTCAAGTTGAAGCCAAATCACAAGCTTAGACCTTTGAAGCTCATCATGTTCAAAGCCTCAGCCTGCCTAGTTCAGGCATCAGTCCAAGTACCATTACGGGATCGAATTGGAAGAAGAATATACATAATCAATAACGGAAAAGCATGGGTTCTTATATGATTCAAAATTCATTTGTTAGTTGTAATGTGCTTATCACGATGTGTTAATGGCACTAATAACGTTAAAAAGAACATTTGTAATTCCTTCCTCACTTCTAACAGTGAAAATTCCATCATAATTCATCTGGTGAAATAGAAAAAATAGTATTTCAATAGGATTATTAAATCGTATAGGCTCCTTGGCATCCTCACAAGATGTTCATCACAAACTTAAGTTTCTGAAACTGTTAAGAGTACATTAAAATGAAGCTAAATTATGAGCATGTCCTTTTGCTCTTCAAATTTCATCATTTGTTCTAGTTGTTTGTCACCATTTGTTACCAAAACTAAAAACATGAATGAAAAAAATAAAATGATTTCCTAATACTCAAACAACAAACCTTTGTGTTTTACACACCATGACTCATCCTCGAACTCTTTTTGACAATATAACCTTCTGAAAGTCACTGAGAAGATAATACATAGCACAATCATCAGTGCAGATGGTTCGTGAATCTAAATAGGTGACCTGCATAGCTACCCAAACTCAAAGAAAATGTGCATTGCTAATGAAGATGGTTTCTCACCATCTCGAATGTAAGAATACATGAAAACAGGTACACATATACAACATAGTCGCGGTGCTGGATTAACATCTCTCCAAAGAAGTCAAGTTCACATGACTTTCTAAGACCTGCATGGGTTCGTCTTGATTATAAGACTAATAAAAGATTCTGTTATGATAAACAAAACAGTGATCTGCTATATTACCTCTTCAAAAATGAGGCTCTCACAAAAATATTCCTCTTGCAGCTCTTTGAAACAAATCATGTGCCTACAAATTGACTTGCATGAATGCACTTGTTCTTTTTTTTTAAAAAAAAAGCAACAAATGTACTTGATTTCCCCCAAGAAACCAACTTCCAACCAAACAACATAAACGCGCGATTTTTGACGTTATTTATGAAACAAACAACTAAGAAAACACATATTTCAAATAATTAGGTAGCAACAAAACTTGAAGCTTGAAACTTATTTACTCTAGTCGAAAGAGATTTGAAAGTTTGACATAATACGAAACCTCGCTAAATTTCAAAGAATCATGAGTTTGTACAAACAAACAGGTACTTTTTAACTTTATCATAATCAACAGCATGCAATATAATATATCACTGTAGACGAATGATAGAAACTGCTAAGTTATCTTTCCAGGTCATATTTTGCAAGATATTATCATATTTCCACCAAAGAATGCTAGCAAAAATTTTTCTACCTGTTTCAAAGAGAGCCCAATCTTCTCCAGATCTGCTAGCTGCAATCAACATTAACAGGTATGTTCAGTATATGCTTCCCATGGGTCCAAATTATCCCACACCATTCATAATTTAACAAACAAGTAACGAGATTCAATTTATCTTACAGATTCAAATGGTTGTGGTGTTATCCCTCTCAACTCAAATATGTAGTCGGCTCTTTTTTGACCAATTCCCTGTCAGTGAACGGGAAGATATTTATGATACTTATTGCAATCAAGAAATGTATATGCTTGTTTCGTTAGGGACTCACTTTCAAGGCTAGCAGCTCTTCTCTGCAAGTACATTGCAAAATAAAGACGATGTTATAAGAAAATAGTCATGTAAACAAAATGTAAGAAGATATAGGATGACAATGCATATCATTTCTGCGTTAAAATATTTTCAAACATCTAATACTGCTTTAAAATATAATATAATGAAGTTCCAAAGTAAACATCATTTCCTGCGTAAATTATTATGACTAGGAACTGTTTTTATAGCATCTGTAGACAAAAATCTTCTATAGTATGATTTCGATAATTGAATATAAAGTATACTAACTAGAAGATTTTCCAAGAGCATCCAAAATTAAGCCAGATCTTCAAGCTAACATTGCCATGTAAGAGAGATTGATAAATTCTCCATTTCCAAACTCAAAATCGTAGGAAAAAAGGATGTTTCTTTCGAACTGTCTCTATGACTCCAAATATAACCCATTATAGAAGTGTAACCCCATAGCTTTTCTATTCAAATGTTCCCATATGTAATAGAGCTTTCCTCGAAAGCATGCTTAATTCTGAGAGGTATATTACAGCTATCGGTACTCCATTTTCATCTATTTTGCAAATATCAAAGATTGAACCCATGCAAATATACAAGCTTACAAGATTTGCCCCCCTAATTGGACTATGTAAACTTTCCTCGAAAATAATACCTAGTTCTGAGAAGTTTATTACAAGAACTCATACTCCATTTTCATCTATTTTGCAACTATTAAAGATTGTACCCATGTAAACATTCAAACTTATAAGATTTGCCCCTAATTGGACTATGTGCTTGGGCACCAGTAGATTGTTCAATGCATGTATAAACGAAAAAGGATTTGGCACCAATAATGAACAAGCTTGCAATATGCAAGTTAAAAGGTTATGCTTTAAACGGTTCTGTTTCTCGATTGTTTCCCTTAAAATGGAATGTGAAGTTAGAAGACCAGAGAAATCATAATAACCTGGAAGCGGGTCTATTTCACTTCAAGCCTTTTATAATGATATGGGATGAGCATACAAATTGCATGTGAAATTGCTATTACGCTCAACATAGTGACAAATGGAATGTAGACTTACTTATTTGCAACATTCAGGAATGCGAGGAATTCCTTAGCAAGAGAATTCTGTAGTCCATGTAACATGTTTAATAAGAAGGAGATTATTGTTTCAAATGAACATGAAAATGAATAATTGAAGTCATACTGGCGAACCTTCATGGTTGAGCCGAGTGCATGGAATTTATCAAGCGGTGTACCCATACTTTCAATTTCTCCATTCTCATGGGTACATGCAGAAGGCTTTGTAGGAGTTTTGTTCTCCATCTTCACTATGAAGAGTTTCTCTTCTTGTGACAAATAATTGGTCTGTGTCGAATCGGTATTTACAGGAGAAAGAACTTTCTTAAGAGACCTTTGAAAGTCAGGTGTTCTCACATGAATTGAAGGTGCACCTACTTTGGCAACAAGGGTATGCAAGTGCTTCTCTTCACAAGATTGGTCTGCAGAAAAAACCAGATTCATACTGTTTTATATGTAGTAGCCAGCACTATGCAAAAGATATATAAGACAACCATACCGATAAAGCTGACATTCTCCTTGTGGAGATTGGGAACGACCTATAAAAAAGACTAACGTGATAAATATATCACACTACAATTTTTAGATATCAAGAACAAGATTTTGGGCATACCTTGGAATATTCAGCATGTTCAAAATCACTCGAATTATTTGTCTTGGGCTGTTTATCTAAATGTAGTGCTGCATCAGATTTATTGTCTAGATTGGGTGGAGTATGATACTCACCCTGTCAGAAAGCAGCAATTAGAAACATTTCAATCCACAAAGAGCTACAAACTGCAGGAATATATTTGGCAAAATGAACCTGTGTTTGGTTAAGCTGAATGCCTATTTCATCAGCAATGCTTTTGTTGATCGGGATGCTCATTTCATCAGCAATGGTTCGGTCTACATCATAATCAGCTTTTGGTTCATTCATATCCAACTCTCGTCCAATTACATGTGATTCTGAACATTCAACTACTGCATCACGCATCTGCAAAAACATTGTGATTTTAAGTATAGATAAATGGCACCAAGATTTCAATTGACCAGTCCGTCTGTTAAATGATTCAAGGCTTCTGTTAAGTAATATAACGATCAATGGACATCAATCAGGATCCAAAGATATGACATTCATATCCCCAGTCCCAATCCCACAATACTGAGAGGATCTTACATTTGCAGAGGCAGGCACTGAAGCAGCAGAATCAAACAGCTTTCGAGGAGCACTGTCCAAGTGGTTAAATGATTGAGAATTCTATGAATCATTTTAAAGTTAATTACGAAAAGGCAGATAATGGTGTACCTCCCCTTATAAAGTCCTCTCCCGTTAGATTTAAAAACTGCAGAAAGTGATTTGCTCCCGTCAAGTTTCTTTGAGGTTGAGCGGCTTGGTGATAGAGGAGTGTTTCCCGGAAATGGAGACCGAGGACCATTGAGTCTCTGGATGCCCTTTGTTTTTCCCTTGGATTCAAGCCAAGCACGTAGCTTTGCTTCCATGTCCACTTTCACCTTTGGCGTCTCTTCTTTGGGGAGCATGTAGTTGCCAATATGACGCGATCTAGCAGCCAAGCTAACAGTATGCACGGCCTCTGGGTACGATCCTGGGTTCTATATCACCCCATAAAGAATCGAATCATGCACATATGCAAAATATCCTCTAAGTGGAATTGAAAACTATAGAATATAAACTCACTAGACAGGCAACCATCAAAGCACGACTGGTTCCACCAAGTGAATCCTGAAGTATCCGTGTCAATTTGCTCTCTCTATAAGGGACACGTGATTCATTATTATTAAGAGCATATATTACATTCGACAATGCAAATAAAGATTGGTTGATCTTTGCACTTTCTTGGAGCCGAACCCCTACATTGCATGTTCTCCGGTTATCCTCATTACCTGAAATCATCAATCGAAAAAATATATATAAGAAAAATTACAAAAAAACTTTACAACAAGCAATCTTTTTAGATATTGCATTCAAGCATACCTGCCAAGTCAATTAAGTTCAGCTTCCCCTTAGCGCAACCATTCGAAACAATGACAGAAAGCACCCCATGGCTTCGACTGGAAACATCATTAAGGCCTGTATGCGCAACTTTCCTCCTCTGCACGCCGCAGGAGAAAGCTTCATGGAACTCAGCTGTCGATTTGATGGGAACCTGCTCGTTGTAAAATGAGATCATGAGAAACATTTTTAAATTTACCTATCGACACAAGAAAATGCAGACTATAATTCCAAGACTACCAGAGAAATCCCCTTGAGCTGGACATTGCCGTCCCAATCCTCCAACACTGATATCTCTTTTGCTTTTGGTTCCAGTAGATCATAACACCGGTCCAAGTAGATCTCGTAGTAAGAAATCTCTACAGAGCTTCCCGTGTCTTTACTCTTATCCAAGATCATGGATATCGCTTGCGGAATGAGCCCCGGGTGTTCGTCGGTACCCTTCCACAATCAAACAGAACCAAGATCGTAACTCTCACAAAGAAGACTCCAAACAACGCAAAACGCAAAAGCTGATCCCCGCCACCATCAAACCTGCATAGTGTAGGTCTTCCCACTCCCGGTCG
Organism: Ottelia alismoides; assembly: GCA_037367405.1. Lineage (NCBI taxonomy): Eukaryota > Viridiplantae > Streptophyta > Magnoliopsida > Alismatales > Hydrocharitaceae > Ottelia > Ottelia alismoides. The sequence continues at coordinate 721,644 of JAZKJV010000983.1, forward strand.
CGCCATAGGCGAAAACGGTCGCATTCAAGCCCCGGAAGATACCCGGAACCACCGAACTCACCTCCCGCTCAAAAATCTCTCCGAGATCGTCGTTTTGCCCGAAGAACGAGTCCAATTTGTAGCACTCGTTCCGGCTGCCACAAAGATCGCCGCTTTTAGGTCAAGAAAACGCGAGGGAGATCCAACTGTAGGGTTTTCATGAGAATGATAGCAATCCCTAACCTGGAGAACTGGTCTTTGATGTGGACGGTGACCTCGTTGGGATCGGCGTCATCGAGGACGGAGACGCACGGACGAGGGGATTTCCCGGCGATCTCGGCGGGGAGGAAGGGGCGAATGCGTACAACGACCCTGACCTGAGAAGGGTGGACGCGCATGAGAGATCTTGCGGTGGTTGGGGTCGCCATTGGAGGACTGAGGAGCTGAGACGCGAGGAGGGAAAAAGAGACGTTGGTTATGTGTTATATGTATATGTTTGAATTTCGAATTTTACAAGGGAGAGCGCTTCTGCATCTCGTGTCCTGACTCCTGATCCACAAACGAGCCAAATGATGAGGTTATGTCGCAACCACCTCCAACAGTGGGTGGGGGTTTGAGTTCCAAATAAATTGGCACTTGACATGATGGGTTCCTCGAGTTTCATTTACTTGAAAAACTCTGGGGCCAAGTGTTATATTCTCTTATAAATATATTAAATATGTTTTACGTAGAAAGTTTGAAATGTTCCGGACTTAGGTTCTCGGTCCGTTATCGAGGAAAATCGACCATGATAATTTGTTGGGTTCAAGTTCAAATGGATCTGTTAACAAATCACCTAAAATGTTTAAGCTCATGTTGTCAAGTAGTAATCTCCACAACTTATAACTCGCTCTCACACTTTGTGAGTTTTAGATGTTGGACTATATTTAGGGGTATGGGTATTACAACATCTCACACTTATATTCGCAACATCCTCGTTACGACATGATCCATCACTTATTCATTGTGCACGTTCCTGATAGTCATTTCCTCTCATCTCTTTTTAGGGGTGGCTCCACCTCTCTGGTAGCTCTTTCCACTATCAGAAGGAACCCGCTCTGATACCATTTGTAACGTCCCAGACTTAGGTCTACGGTCCGGTATCGAGGGAAACTGGCCCTGACAACTTGTTGAGTTCAGGCTCAAATAGATTCGTTAACAACTATCCAAAATGCTCAAGCTCAAGTTGTTAAGTAGTAATCCCCACCACTTATAACCCACTCTCACACATTGCGAGCTTTAGATGTGGGACTATATTTGGAGGTATGTGTGTTATGAAGTTAGTTAATTATTTGCTATTCAATTTAATATAAAATTTTTTTTAATTGTATTCATTCATTGATATGAAATTTTCAAAACATTGAGATATGAGACAAGTGGGCAACAAGCTGCGTCGCTAGTCTTTTTTGAATTGCAAAATCATTCTTGTAAACACTACATCCATAAATCTAGGAACCATCACAATATTGTTCATGACATTTTAGACCCTCTTCAAAAGCTCAACTGCTTCTAGTGCTAAGAATCCAAAAGTATAAAAACCAAAAGGGATGAAGGCATGTTGATTCTCAATGCACGCTTTCTCATGCTTTACAACTTTTGCTGAAGCAGCTTTTAAGGGTACCATGCTCTGTTGTGAATATCTTACTCTTCAACCCTACCTGCAGAGAAACTCATATCAAATCAAAACGAGCGTGTTTCCCTCCAACCTATCCAAAAATCAAAATATCAATAGATTTAAGTGTGGATCTTTCCTCCACCGGATCAATTAAAAAGTTCATAGGCATCTCTTTCTTAGCAACAACACTTGCACGTCAAAGTACATCAAATAAAATATCTTTAACAAGACCATGTCTGTACTTAAAATCCTGAAGCTCCCTGTAATGAATTACATGATCCCCAAAAGTGTCTAAGCATGCCATACAGTAAACTGGACAAATTTCATGAGTTGGAAATAAAGGAATCATGAGGTGATATCTGAGGATACTGCGATACTCCACATGTGATATGTGCATATCAAGTCCTTCAATAGGAATAACAAGGAGAAAATCTTGAGCATGATCATCTTGAAGAAATCGAAAAAATGCCTTTTGTCCGACGGTCATGTCCAATTTCACGTCCATGTCCTCAATTATTTGGCTAAAAAAATATTCGCCAAAACATTTTGATCTTTGGAGTGACGATGTACTTTTTAAAGAACAACTGAGATCGAACGAGGGAATCATGCCATGAATTCGATAAAGAGCATAATAAAAAATGGAATCCATATTGTAAATCTCATTGTTTCGCAAGATATGATCTTGAAGCTCCCACGACTGCACTCTGGAGGTCACAAAGGCATACAAAGAAGCTTCGACTGCTAAAAGTATCCCCAAACCGTCAAGCCGAATAAACAAAGAAGCCATCCTCCACTGAAGGTCTCAAAAAAGAGGCCTCCACAAACAATAATGTCTTCAATAGACTCTCGTAAGTCCATGTCGAATAATATTACTACCCCCTCCATGTACATAAGTTGACAAGTCCTCAAACCAATAAAAATGTTGATATACCATACATGAACGGAGTAAAAGAAGCTCACTCTGGGGAATACACAACTGAGGAAGAAGATGCATCAACTTCACAGCTTTAGCAGCCCTCTCCAGAGCCAAACCTTCAATAAAATTTTGGGATTTTATCACTTGTGCCCCTCCGAGATGTTGCAATATCAGTTATGCCCCTATCTTTTTGGTAATATCAGTTGTGCCCCTCAAAACTTGCTCCGTCATCAGTTGTGCCCTTCCGTCAGATTGACCGTCAAAAAATTAAAATAACCATGGTTTATTCAAACCATGGTGTGGTTAAGAAGGGTATTATGGTCCATACCCTTCTTCATCTTCTTCCTCCTCCATTTGCTCTTCTTCCTTCTCTTCATAATTTCTCTCTCTTACTAACACCTTCATGCATCCATCGAATTTCTAAAATTTTTATATTTCCACGGACATATCACTCGTTACGGATCAAACGATGAATTTTATTGAATTTTTGGATGATTTTTTATGAATCAATTAGTCAAAAATTTATCAAAATTTAACAAAAAAAACCCAACTCAGTTCCAGCCACAGGTGGAGGAGGGCGGAAGGGGGGCACGGGGGAGGGGGAGGCGTAGGGAGCGGGGGCGGAAGGGGGTAGGGGCGGGGGCGGCGGCATCCATCGATACCCGCGCAGCACCTCCCCGGCTCCAGACGTGTCCAGACGGAGCTGCGAGAGGAGCGAGGCGATCTTCTCCTCTTCGTCCTCCGCCCACGGTGCCGCTTCCAGGTACTCCAAGCACGACAGCACTCCGGCGTCGAACGTAATCGCGGCGGAGACCTGATCGCAATTATCCAGAAAAAAATATCTAAATTCGAGCTGCAACTGCTTTAACCATCAGCAGCTATTTTTGGAATACCGACCTTGAGGATGGAGAGGACTTTTCCGACGTCCTCTCGCACGAGCCTACGGCGGATGTCGCGGCAGTACATGAGCCGCAAGGTCTCGACGTAGACCTCGACATCGTCGCAGTCGGAGATCTCGACGAGGTGCGGGAGGGAGCGTTGCTGGCGGGACCACTTGTCGGAGAGCTTGCTGGCGAAGAAGCGGGAGTGGGCGACGAGGATCTGGCGGTGGACGTTCATGGAAACGGTGAGGCCGTCGCGGGAGGTGAGGTGAGGCGGACGTCGGCAGTGTCGGGGTCGTTGAGGCGGTTGCCGGGGCTGCAGGAGGCGAGGACGTTGGCGACGCGGTCGTGGAGGAGGAGCTGGCGCTCCTGCGGGGAGAGGGAGGAGGGGGCCGATTGGGCGCGGGGGGGGCGGACCCAATTGGGCGGGGTTGCGGGAATCGGGCTCGCAGGCCATCATCTCGAAGAGGGTGGGGCTGGAGCGGGAGGGAGGGGGGGACATGGGGTTGAGGAGGCCCGCGTTGAGGGCCGAGTTGAACTTGGTGTAGTCCATTCCGGTGGAGGCAGGGGAGGTGGAGTCGATTTGGGAGAGGAAGGTCATTTATGTGGTTGTTGGGGTCGGATTGGATTCTGGCTGTGCTTTGTCGTGGTGTGGTAACGTGGGAGGTGAGATCGACCGGGGCGTTGGGATGTGGGAGGAGGAGGAGGTGGAGGAGGAGGAAGAAGAGGATGGGGAGGAGAGGAAGAAGAAGAAGATGAGGAGGGTGTAAAATGACCTCCTAACCTTTTTTTTAAGTAATTCCGCCTATGTCCTCAAAGTTAACGGCCGTTTGCACTTTGGATGGACGGTCACTAACCCGAGGGGCACAGGTGATAAATTCTCAAATTTTGAGGGGCACAACTGATATTACCAAAAAGATAGGGGCATAACTGATATTGCAACATCTCGGAGGGGCACAAGTGATAAAATCCTTAAAATTTTTATCCATACTAACCACCCCTCCAAGCAACTTCACGCCTGATGAAGGTCTTCCAATACCTGTTGGTAACAACCTTTTTGCGAAGCTTCCTACCATCACATATCGGCCAAAAGAGTTCACTTTTATGAATATTTAAAATTAGACCCAAGTTTGACCCATTCTACTTGAAGATACTCGGAACCTTTGCCACCTCAACTGTGTCCCCAATAATCATACCATCATCAAGGTACAATGCATGAAAAAGTAGCTTGCAATTATCTCAAATATCATGCATAAGTGGATGTAGTACAAGCGAAAAAAGAGCAACCCTAAAGGATCACCTTGTTGCACTCCAGCGGATGACCGGATATGTATGTCTTCAAGGTATAACCTTGCTTTTTGTTCATATAGAAATCCACCCATAAAGAGATAGATGCGCATCTTTCTCTCACCTGATGTAATAAGGCAAACCTATCAACCATATTAAAGACATTAGAAAAAATCAATATAAGCATGGAAAGAGAATCACCATTATAACAAGTGTTCAACACTCTGTTGACATTATCTAATATAGCCTCAGCTCCACCAGGAACACCCACTTCAAACTGGAAGTCATTCAGATATTTGGTAATAAGAAAGTTGCAGTTGCTTTGTCTTGTTGTTTCTTTGTTTAAAAGACTTGTACCACTTTTCTGTATTTAGTTTGGAAGTTGTAATTTTCAGCAAGATTCAAAATTGCAAGTATCTTCTTCCAAAAAATCACTTTTGATGAACTGATCGATCACGTTCTTCAGACCAATCGATCACTCCTTGTAGGTTATTCGTTTTGACCTTATTGATCATTATTTTAAATCCATTCAAATGATCATCAACTGATGGATCATAATTTTTTAGCTGATTATTCATTTATAGTTGATCGGTCATATTTGTTAACCATATCGATCATATTAGAAAATCTTCTTTGATTTCATACCATCTTTGTTTCCAACGACCACTTTTCTCGAGTTCATATATAAAGGACCACATACCCATTGTTGGAACACACACTACTCGAGTATTCACTCTTATTATCAGTAGAAAAGCTAGAAGCTATTTCTGAGTAATTCTCTAGATATTCTCTCTCATGAGTTTCGACTTCATTTGATCTTCTTAGAAGAATTGAAAAAGCTGTGAAGCAAATTTTGTTCATTCAATAGTGCTCGATCTATTGGACTTCTATCAAGTTATTTTGATCAGTCAGAATACTTCTGGTAGTTTCGTCTCACACTGTGATATTTACTATTGTTTGATATTACTTATCATCTTGTGATATTTGTGATATAATTGCTTGTACTATTCTTGGTGAATTATCTGTGCAATTATAATTATACAACTATTATTTATCTCCAGATATCACATGCTATTACTTAGAGATTTATTCTGTTATATCTACTGAGATAATCTTTCTGGATATTATTATTGATATATATCTTGTTTAAAGATCAACATCTTTTTGCAGGACTTTAGGTGCATGATCCTAAGTGCACAGAGAAGTTCTTAGATGTGAGATCTCTGAGGAAGCTAGAAGAAAGTTGAAAGCTCGCATGTTCTTCTACTTGTACTACAATATATGTAGTGTTAATCTTGGTGTTTGGGCCTAAATTACAAAGAGATAGCTTTGTAAACGGTTGAGATATTCACAGAAGTATCTTAAACTTTAGTAAAGTGATTGATAACTCGACTAATCGGGAAATCCTGAGTTAGGAAGACTCACGTCATAGCTTTTACCCATGCGAGCTTCCATGTAAACATAATTGTGCAAGTGTGCTGATTAATCTGCTTGAATATTATATATATATACTTGCTTCTTATTATGCTAAGAATTTTTAAAGGCCCCTTGAACCACTATTTACCCCCTCTAGTGGTATCACGATCCATAAAATCACAAAAAGAATTTCCACAAAGATAAACCACGATCTTGTATTTAAAATTTGTGATAGAAATTTGATATCACGATTTGAAATCTTAGAAGAATCATGAAATTTGTAGCCGACCCTCAAAAAGTATCCATCAAATCGATTAGCTTGACATGAATAAAATAGAATGAATATTTTCCTAAAAAGTGAGTGAGAGAGAGATGTACCTCTATAATATAAAGATCATGGCGAGATCTTGAGTGTGCCATCGATGTTTTTGATGAAGTTAATGAAGAATAACTTGAAAATTACGGAGAACATAGATGATGATCTAGAGTAAGGAAGAACACCATTCGAAATATACGCAGTAATTTGTAATCAAAGATGCCTAATCAAATTTAGCATGATAATCGAGATTGAAAGGGAATAGAAAGATTTTTTTTTCTAAAAATGACATATTGGATCAAGTTAGAATAGTGATTTTCACTCAGATAAGTGGTTTTGTAGAGTACCGTTGAACAATATCAAACGACTAATAGGGGGTGTCACAACAAATGCATGGTGATGCACCGCCTCATTTCAAGTTTTACACACACACACAAGCATAACCATTCAAATGAGATTGAGACATCAATGAATCCAGGATTCAATGATGTGTCCTCAAAAAGGGATTTTTCAATCATATTATTCCATTTTAATTTGAATTTTATTTAATAACATCAATCACTACTTTAGGATCATTTTAATTTAGATTTTCTTACTAATTTTTGTATGTTTTATTTCCAAAAATGTTCTAAGCAAATACAATTTAATGCAGATATTTGTAAATACAAGTCAGATCATGTAGAATTTAGATTAGGTTTTGTAAAATTCAACTCATATATTTTCTTACATTCCCGTTCATTAGTTCTTTTTTGTAAATTTATTATTTTCATTTATAAAATTTGTATTATCCTTTATAATATTTCATAAGTATTTGCAGTTTCTTCGAGTGCTTTTGTAAAATTCGTTTTCCATTTATACGTCTTTCTTTGTAATTACATTGATCTTGTAATTGTTTCTCGTTCCATTGTAAATTTATTGTATACCTTGTTAAATTCACATTCGCTTTATTATATTTGTGTTAAGTTTTGCAACATGAAGGTGGATGTTAGAAATTGATAAAATGTAAAAAACATTCCAAGACTGTAAAAGAATCAATATTATAAAAGAAATATATTTGTAAAAAAAATATAATACATGCTCTAAAATGTAAAATTGAGATTTACCTCCACGACACCACCTTCGTGCAGCTTCCAGGGCGCATCTTGTTGGCGCCTCCATCTTACATGTCGCATGCCACTGCATGCATGCGACATGTAAAAAAGTATAAGATCAAACCAAAAGAGGATTTAATCGGCAATCAACTTAGAGATCACTGAAACATGGTTGGGAGATTCGTGGCCACTGCGATCCTCTGCTATCCATGTCATGTTCAACTGCACGACCTTCTCATAGGTTGTCGAGCGTAGACACACGACCTACTTCTGGGACGTCATGCACTCCCCTCTCCATCTATGCACTGCCTTCTTGAATGTCAGTGACTTCCACACACTTCCCCCTCTCTCTCCATGCATTGCCACCGCCTATGGTCACTGTCATCGTTGTGTAGCTTCCAGGGCGAATGTTGTTATCTCCTCCGTCTTCCAGGTCGCATGCCACTGCATGCTTCCTTTTCCAACTGTGCATCACCGTGCATCGTCATGCTCTTCCACACAGAACATTAAAAATCCATCACAAAATCAATACAAAAAGTATAAGATCAAACCAAAAAGAATATTTAATCGGCAAACAACTTCGAGATTATTGAAACATGGTTGGGAGATTCGTGACCACTGCGATCCTCTGCTATCCAGGTCATGTTCAATCGCACGACATTCTCCTAGGTTGTCGAGCGTAGAAACACGACCTACTTCTGGGACGTCATGTGCTCCCCTCTCCATCCGTGTACTGCCTTCTTGAATGTCAATGACTTCCACACACTGCCCCCATCTCGCTCCATGCATCGCCACCGCCTTTTGTCACCGTCGAGAGAGAGCCATCTCCACCAACGTGTGTAAGAGAGTCTTTCGAATTAGGTTACGGATTGTCACATTCTATTTTTAGAATGTAACAAAATGATCAAAATATGTTTCTCATCATTAAATTAATGCAATTAATAGATCATTTATTTCAACTGCATGATTTAAAATAGATGGATGAGAATGATGGCTCACTATGGGGTGGTGTGCCCCAATCTCATTTGAAATGATTCCTATATATATGGTAACGTGTGGGGAACTAACTTGGCTTCCCCGTCTCCTTTTTAAAATTGTTGGTGGTATTTTTTTCAAAACACCAATGATGTTTTAGATCACCAAAAATCAACATGTTCTCATTAAAAATTTAATTCATTTCAATATTCTTATCCCATCCATCAAGCCTATCAAATTTTAATGGTCTTAAAATTATTGAATCAGTCCCTTCCAGATGGACGGTGTAGGATTGTATATTTTTTTTCACAAATTTGAATCGCATATTCCTCTTGTTAATATAATTTAATCCCCTAAGTGTTTTGAAAAATATCACAAAAAAGTTTTAAAAAAATAGACGGGGAAGCGAACTTGGCTCTCCCTTAGGGGTAGCCCCATTTTGCACACCCACACCACACGCACACATAAGTACGTACGTACATACGTACGTACGCATACATACATACATACATACATGCATATAATGTGAACTTAATGCATTGTATACAATCATGATTTGTATGCAATAATACAAATTCAGGTGTATGTTAAACTCTTTCCGTCCTTATTTATGCTTCTTGATGTGATCAAATTGATGTCTCATCACCATATCCCATGTTATATAGGCATAACAAACATTTTGGATTATTTTACTCTTTATATCTTGTGAAGATTACTTCTTTGTTTATACCATATTGTCAATGTTTAGTTTATATATATTCCTTGCACCGACATTTAATCCCAATTAGGGATGTAACAAACTCATCATGATCTAGGAAGTTGCAAATAGAGAATAATCATCACTAACATAAAGAAACATCGTGAATGATATGATATTCATGGCTGACATTATGTCATAATGAGAGAACCCTTGCCTATCTTGCATTTGCTGTCACAAAACTTTAAATGATAGCCTTTCATAAAAAGTTGAGAATGAGATATGAGTCTAAGCTGCAGATCAAGAACATATCTCACATCATGCAATCATCGTGCACCCAATATCAATCTCAACTGTGATGGTGCATGTACCAACAATCTTGGAGCAATTGCTATTCCCCATCTTGACTCACCCAAAATCACCTTCCGTGTAGAAGGTGACATGCTACCAGTATAGAGTCACATAGTAAGAGGCAGCGGTATCAACCGCCCACTCTGAGTCATTGATATCTACATGTAGGAACTACTCTTGTACGGTGAAATAACTGCAACTATGTTCTCATCTCCATTCTTATTGTCAACCTTCTTGGCTTCAGCTTGTTTTCTTTTTAATATCCAACAATCTTTCTTCCAATGGCATGGCTTGTCGCAATGATGTCTTGCCTCTAGTCTTTGACTTGCCCCTTGATTTCTGCCTCTCATGTGTGCTATTGGGCCCACCCTTTCTCGCAATCGCATAGACATGCGAAGAAGAGGAAGAGGTCTCTCCAGTCGATTGACGCCTGATCTCCTCATATAGGAGGCTGCTTTAGAACATGGACATGCTCAACTTCCCATCCATAGTAGAGTTTCTTACAGTGACCACTAGTGTCTCCCAACTCTCTGGTAGAGATCCCAACAGAAGTGCTTGAAGCTCATCATCTAACGTCATGCTCATGGAAGTGAACTAGTTAATGATGATTTGAAACTCATTCAAGTGTTCTGCAACATTGGTTTCATCCTTGTAGTTGAGATTTACCAGCTTCGAAATTCTTTGTTTGTAGCAGTTTCCTGTTCATAAAGCTCCATTAGTTTTTCCAAATAGCTTTTTAGCATCCGTCTCCTCTACAACATGGTGGAACACAGACACGCCAACTATTTCTTGATAGTATTGACGACTTTCTTGTTCAGCTTCGTCCATTCTCCAGTAGGCATATCTTGTGGCTTGGTTGTATCGCCCTCCATCGAATCATGTAGTTCCTTGCAGTACAAGATACCCTCCATCTTAGCATTCCAGATACGCTTGTTGCTTGTCAACTTGATCATCATCCCATCATCGTCTTTCCCCATCTTGCCAACCTAATTGCTCTGATACCACATGTTGGGGGTTAAAACATGAGTAACCCCTGCTTATGAAAGCATCAAATGTATCAAAGATCCCTAACCAAGATGAATGGAAGTAAAAATAGCTATCACGGGCAAATGAGCAAGCAAAAACACAAAGTACAAGCAACCACAAACACACAATGATTTTTATGTGAAAACCCCCAAAATGAAAGGGGAAAAAACTACGGAGCCTTCTTTACATAAACCACTCCACTATAGTTAGTGATATGTCCTTTCTCCTTAAAACAACAATACAAAGCCATGCTCTTGTTTGTGTACAACAAAGCAACACCACCAAACAAGGTAATATGAGAAGAAGAAAAAAATCACCAATAATGAAACCAAGTCTGTTGCCCTCTTCGAAAGAGGGCTTCACCGATGCATCTTCTTCCATTTCCTATGCTCTCGCACGAGCCAAGCACCACGGAAGGAAGAAGGAAACCACCATAGACCTTCACTGGACTCGCACATGGATGATTGAGTGGATTTAGGTTACACCAAGACAATGCCTTAGCTTTCTTTTACCGTGTTTCTTCTTTATAAATAATGGGTTCTACCCCTGGATAACATAACAAAAGGAGAAGTAGCCCAAAACAAGCAGAACCCTCCGCAATTGATTAAAACTCATTTTCACACTTGTAGTCCGCCTCTTAATATGGTACAAACACCATAATATATCACCTACTATGATTCCATATGCCAACCTGCTATTGCCAAACGTCATAGCATGTCACATGCTGCACTTCAAGGTGTACCTACTGCGGTTTCTGCTACTGCTAGCCCGACTTGCTACATAATCAACTTTTGTTCAGCCCCACTTGCCATAACACCCGCTTCTGTTCAGCCCCACCTGCTATGACCAACGTCACATGATGCAGACCACCTGCTGCAACACAAATGCCATCCGCTGCGTCAAAACACATAGATTGGAAATGTAGAAGTTCACCTACTACCAACAAAGATGTATATTAAATTTTATATCAATCATATATTTGCAATTCATTTACCATTGAGATGCCGTAATTTTGACAATATTATAACCATTGGAAATTGAATCACATGTGTAATCCATCCCTATGTAATTTTAATCCAAGAGATTTATTTAAAAACAACTTTATACATGGTAGTTAGTCCCATTTTTACGAATTGATAATCCCATAATCCAACGGCTGCACTTAGCAGACACGAACAATCCCGGCTTCCTAGTCCCCCTCGACCCCCACCGTCGCCCTCCCGGCTTCCCCTCCTCGTCCCCCTCCCCCCACCGGCGCCTCCTTTCTCTTCCGCCGTCTCCGGTATGGGAAAGAACGAGTTCCTGACGCCGAAGGCGATTGCGAACAGGATAAAGGCGAAGGGGCTGCAGAAGCTGCGGTGGTACTGCCAGATGTGCCAGAAGCAGTGCCGGGACGAGAACGGCTTCAAGTGCCACTGCCTGAGCGAGTCCCACCAGAGGCAGATGCAGGTCTTCGGCCAGAACCCCCACCGCATCGTCGGCGGATACTCCGAGGAGTTCGAGACCGCCTTCCTCGACCACGTCCGCCGCTCCCACCGCTTCTCCCGCGTGGCCGCTACCGTCGTCTACAACGAGTACATCTCGGACCGCCACCACATCCACATGAACTCCACCCACTGGGCCACCCTCACCGACTTCGTCAAGCACCTCGGCCGGACCGGCAAGTGCAAGGTCGACGAGACCCCCAAGGGCTGGTTCATCACCTACATCGACCGCGACTCCGAGACCCTCTTCAAGGAGTCCCTCAAGAACAAGCGCCTCAAGGCTGACCTCGCCGATGAGGAGAAGCAGGAGCGCATTATCGCCAAGCAGATCGAACGCGCACTCCAATTCCACCCAACGATGCATCCTCTTCCGATCCGCAGCAATTGCTGCCTCCTTCCCAGCTGACTCCTCATCCTCAGGAGGAAAGATCACATTCTCCCTCGCGGCCGCCTCTGCCCCCGCTCCGGAGAAGCCCGACGAAGTTACTGCTGATTCATCGAGATTGGGGTTCGGATATGGGGAGGAAGGTGAGCCGGAAAGGTCCGGTGTCAAGAGGGCGAAGATCTCCACTGGCGGTGGCTTCGGTGCGTTGGAGGAATTGATGAGGGAGGAAGAGAAGGCGAAGGAGCGCATCAACAGGAAGGAATACTGGTTGTGTGAGGGGATCGTGGTGAAGGTGATGAGCAAGGCTCTGGCAGATAAGGGCTACTATAAGCAGAAGGGAGTGGTGGTTAAGGTGATTGATAAGTACGTGGGAGAGATTCAGATGTTGGAGAACAAACATGTGCTCAGGGTTGATCAAGATGAGCTGGAGACCGTCATCCCACAGATTGGTGGGGTGGTGAGAATTGTTAATGGGGCATACAGGGGTTCAAATGCGAGGTTGCTGTCCGTCAACACTGAGAAATACTGTGCAAAAGTCCAGATTGAGAAGGGGGTTTATGATGGGAGGGTCCTTCAAGCTGTTGAGTACGAAGATATATGCAAACTCTTGTAGTCATGATGATGCATCAACGTATTTTTGTGCTGGATGCCATTAGCTTGAAGATAGTGCAACATATGGGTAACATATATTTCTTTGTGTTCTGGTCCTTGTCTGTCCCAGAATTTAGTCTTCTTTATCTGGTAGAAGTCACCAAGTAAAATGGCCATTTATAAAAACAAACATTTTGAAGGTGATTTGTTAAAGCTGCTATGCATGATGATGGATTTGATCCCTTCTTGTTTGTTTTTAATTCATTGTGGTCTTTCATCTGCAAGATAGCATGCATCATTCTGAAACATGAAAACCTTGAAGAAGACCCCGTTTTCTTGTGGAAACATTATTGCAAAAGAAATAATAAAAAAATGCAATTACTGCATTAGGAGAACACCATGTTTCTTTTGTGGATCGGAGCTTATTTTTTTCACTGGAACATGCTTCTTGTAACTGGAAAAGATACCACTTTCCCCTGAATTGACATGTGGCTAGTAAGTGAAAAAATAATGGCGTTTAAGACGGTAAATGCGTCTTGGTGGAATATATAACAATATATGCACATTTTGTTAACGTCTGATTCAAATCAGTAAGCATACGTTGATTCTTCAGCTAAGCATATAATATAGAAATTCTGCTGAAACTTCTTTGCTTGCCTATGTATAATTTAGTCTCCTTTTCTTTTCATGGATAACCTCATAACCGTTTATTTGTGGAATTGACTGATAACGTCTCCAGAGTTAAGAAAAAAAATGTAACTTGCACTTGATTGCATACTCTACTTTTTGGTTTATATGGCTGAAAAATTCTACACATCTTAATATACACAACAATGGTTTCTGATCTGCAGGAAGTTTTCTGTGGGATTGTGAGCAAGAAGTTGCCATGCAAGGAGACTGACAATTAAGGTAAGGAGAGTGGATCATATAGTCTCTCTTAATTGGGTGAAATATAAGGGTTTAACCTCTCTGGAAAATTCTTTAAATTAAGCCTGACTTAACCTGTCTTTCTAATATGTTATATTATATAGAGAGTAAAATATTTCCCTTGGAGTTTCCAAATCTAAATCACTAGGCAATTTATCTTCAACTTGACCATATTTTCGCCCGAGCATAATATCCTGTCTTCTTGGTGGAAATTATGAAGCCTGGAACTATACAGAAATTTGAGTTAGAGGTTTTTTTGTTTCAATAGGTTGTCTCCTGTATACATCTAACTATGAGGGATGTTACCCAGTCATGACTCATGTACGGAATTGGTCAAGTCCTCGACTTAAAGTCCAACTATTTCAGAATCTTTTGGATGCGTGATTTTTGTCCTAATGTTTGATCTAGTGTTGCTTTATAAAATTGTCAACTCTTTCTTTCAATTCATAAAAAAAATTCTTTCTCTGCATGTTAAGACCTTCACAATGCTCTTGAGCGTGGTTTTAAAAAAGCGTGCCTCGAGACGCAGAGGCATACGCCTTGAGGTGAGGCGAGCCAAAAGCGCCCCGAGGCGAACGTCTCAAGTCCTGTTGTTGGTGTGTACGCTTCGCCTCTTCGTGAGGCGCTCGAGGCGAGGTTGAGGCACACGTCTTACGCCTTTTGTTTTTTTTAACATTTCGATCACATGCAAAGCATGTGACCCCTCTTCATTCCCTAAAAGAGTCGCACGACTCCTACCCCTTTCATGTCGCCTCCATCGTTGTGATGACACGGCTCTCCACCATCGCCGACTGCTGTCGATCAAGCTCCCAAGTCCCAATACCATCGCCTGCTGCCATCTAACACACATCTCCACCGTCTGTTGTCGTCCAGCGAGAGGTGCCACCGCCTCCCACATACCTCCCAGTCAAGTTTTTTGCTTGTTTTTTTAGGTTTTTCATTTTTTGATTTCGTTTTGAACATTTAATATAATCATGTCTTACCAATTTAGGTATATACTGTATGATTCATGACAATAAGGTCTTGATTCGTTGAATTACTGGTGATGTTTAGTGATTTTTGATGAATCACATGAATGCGATGGACAATACCTGTATTAGATTTATGCTTATGTTGAACTTTTTCCTACTTTATGTTTTCTTTTATAATTTCAGAATCGTAGTTGGACTTTGAACAATCATATTAGTAGTTTGTATTTTGTATTGCACTTTGGACAATACGTTGCAATAGATTGTGTTGTGATTTATTCCAGTTGCATTAATTTTAGCTTTTCTTTTCAAAATTGAGGTTTACACCTCGACCGCCTTAAGGCTTATGTCTCGCCTCATATTTTAGGAAAATGCCTCGGACTGCCTCACGCCTTTTTAGACCTTGCTCTCGAGTTTGTTCATCATGACTTGACTACTTTCTTCACCACTCGGGGAATCCTTCATCGGACCTCCTGCCCGTGCACCTCGCAGTGGAACATGTTGGTGGAAAGGAAACTATGCCATCTCCTAGGCATTGCTATGAAGAACCCTAAAACCTATTGGGGGTTTGCCGTTCTTATTGCCACTTATCAATCAGACACTCTCTTCGATTCTCGATGGAGCCGCTACCTTCTCCTTGTTGTATGGATATGATGAACCATTCACTCTATCTTTGTGGATCTTTGACTGCATCGCATTTGTTCACAACTTCCTCACTACTCGTCTGTTCGCATCAAGTAAGTCTTCCTTGAGTACTCTCAGTGGCCTTTATTTGGCTTCATTATGCCATTATAGAAGAGTTAGTGCTTCTAGAATCTTGAGAATATGAGATGGGATGTTGCTGCATGATTCAAGTGAAGCTTTCTTGTTGGAAGAAAAGAACTATCTATATTCCATAGAACCCTAGACTCTCTTATATTATAGATGATCCATGGGTAAATTACATAGTTGGTTCTCTGGAAAATAAAAATAGAATAGACGATACACTAAATATATAATTATCTCTACACCCCCCTCAAGATGGAGCATAGATATCAATGATGCTCAGCTTGGAAGAACATCTCTGGAATGGTCCTCTGAGCAATGACTTGGTGAAGATGTCGGCAGTCTGCTCCCCTGAGCTAACATGTGAAGTAGAAATCAGGCCCTTCTAGATCATGTCTCTAGTGTAGTGGCAGTCTACCTCAATATGTTTTGTTTTTTCATGATGATTTGCCAGGTCTACCATTTAAGAGAGAGAGATTGAGTTCGAGATCTCATTACTACCAGATATATAATCAATCTCGATGACTCTGTACTGCATGTCACCAACCGAGTTGAGAGAGCTGAAGGTGCAGTTGCAGGAGTTGAGGCCGAGCACAACACCTTAAGGTGCTCCCATTCTTTTTCTCAGGAAGATGGATGAATCAGTGAAATTGTGCATAGATTACTGATAACTGAACAAGAAAATGGTGAAGAACCGTTATCCTATTCTCAATAAGAGTGTGCATAGTTTACTTCTGAAAGATGCATGTAAATCAAAGTGTTAGCCTCGTAAAAATAGACACAATAGATCAGAGAAACACGTCTAACCATGGCCACAATGAATGTAATTAGTGACCTCCCAAACAAGAAGAAAGATAAGGGATCACCTTTAATTAGATGCGAGATTTTTATTAGATTTTTGAGGGAACTCTGCTTGATAGCAGTTCTTCCATAATTTTTCTATCCTCCTCATTACTTCAAAATTTGAGCTGGGTCTGCTTAAACCCACATGCATGATCCTTTAGTTTCCTGATCGACCCATTAAGTGGCCCAGAGGTTTATTGGAGGACATTATTGTAACAATACAGGACTTGAAATTCCCAATGAACTTCATTGTCCTGTATGGGATATTATCTTGGATATGGATTATTCTTAGATGATCGTTCCTTCGAACAACCAAAGCGGTAGTTGATTACAGATTTGGAAAGATCATGTTCCGCTCCTGCAGTGAAAAGGTCACAATGGACATGATCACCGAGCCGAAAGCTGCATAGAGCACATCTAAGAGACGAGATCCAACATCGTCTGCAGAGGACTGTGATATTGTTGAGAAAATCAGAGATCCAAGCTTATCACTAGATAATATTGAGATACAGGAAATCCTCTTTCTAGAGGAGGACTTGGACAGCAAAATCTACTCCTGCTCCTTTACCAATAGGGAGGATAATGCAGATGCACCGATCAAGCTATTCAAAGAAGATTCATGTCAAATCGAACAAGAAGGAATAATTACAGATATGTTCAACACATTGTTGTCTGAGCCAAGAGTGACATATGTGGAGGAACACCTCCATATTTTTAGCAGATCATTCCCCGACTAGAACAATTTCAGATAGTCAAGAAGATTAATCATGGATCAAGAATCTCACTCTCTAGAGATTCTAGAGAAAAACAACAAGGCTCTTGGTTGAAATATTTCGGAAATTTGAGGGATAAATATGACCTTGTGTTTATACCATATCTACTTAAAGGTTGATTGTAAACCGTCACATGAATTTCAGAGAAGGTTAAACCCTAATCTTCAAGCCGTCGTCATGAAAGAGATAATTAAATGGTGTGAGTTTGGCTTCATTTATTCTACCTCTGACTTGAAATGGATTAGTCCATTTCATGTATTTCCGAAGAAATCCAGAATTACAGTGATCACAAATGATCAAAGAGAGGAGATCTCTTCCCGACCACTTCATGGCATGTCTGTGTTAACTAAAAATGCTTGAATTCTGCAACCAAGAAGGATCACTTTCCTCTACCTTTTATTGATCAAGTGCTCGAGAGGGTAGTATGGAAAGAGTTCTTTTGCTTCTTGGATGGGAACTTCGGGTACAAGCAAGTGATAGTCGCTCTTGAAGATCAAGAGATGACCACATTCCCCTGTTCGTTCGGCACCTCGCTTTCATGCGGATTCCCATTGGCGTATTACTCCGCCCGCTACATTCCAGATGTGCATGTTGGTTGTTTTTGCCGACATGGTGGGTGGTTTCCTCGAGGCTTTCATGTACGATTTCTCAATCTCTGTGCAAGTCATATGTGTAAGTATGTGGAACAAGTTTTCTACAACAACAACAACTAGCAGATGTTCTTTTTTTTACAGTTCGTTCATATACTGTGGTCGGAGTAGCCGTTATATATAATTGACAAGTTATATATGCATCATCTTGAGGAGCTATCGTAATAGAATACATTATATAAGGCAGCCAGGGGACCGTTGTATATACATTGGTATTTTTGCGACAGATATTAAGGAGGTTGCGATCGAATCCCGCAGCGGTTCGAACTAGTTAGCACAAATAACATTTACAATGCCTAACTTAGCGACACGTTATAACATTTACAATGCCTAATGTAGCGACACGTTATTCACGATGAAAATCGATTATTCATGATGGTTGGAGATCACCATGAATTATGGGGATTCTAGTAGTGGCAATAGTTGGAGGAATGATCCGAGCTTTACCTAGAGCTCTGGTCATTTGAAGATCGCAACAACTGCATGTACTCTATCCGATCTGAAGAACATCAACGATCACACGAACTACCTAGAGAACAACGGTTTATGGAAGAACAATTGAAGAACAATCTTCAGGACCTTGATTGTACATGCATCGTCAGGTCAAGCAAAGATAGACCATCAAATCAAGACCCATTTGGACAGTTATGTCCTCTTAACCGTACTATTATTTGAAAAAATCATGGTTAAGTTTAACTCATTGACAACTAAACTAACGGAATGTCACAAGTAATAGAATGGCAATAAGTTAGGAGCGCAACTGATATTCCTAAAAAGATGAGCAAAATTGATATTGCAATATCTAAGAGTGGGCAAAAGTCCTACTAATAAAAGATAAAAAGCACAATAACCTCATTGGATAGATGCCATTAAATGAGGAAGGTCAAATCCTCCAAAAGGGAACTTTTCCCCCAAGTCTCTCTCTAGGGGATGTCCCATGTCAACAGGGACGAAGCCAGGAATTTCTCCTTGGGGGGGCTAATTGTTGAGACATCGTTTGTCTAATTTATTGGTATTATCTGTCATTTTAATGATTAATGTTTGTTGAATATTTTTTACTTGTATAATATAAGATAAATAATTCTAACATATTTGTCATTAATATTCTTAAGAATTTTTTACAAAAATATTCATGTAAAGTTATGATTTTACATCAATACACGTTTAAAGAAAAATATAATTTACCAAAACATCCTTACAAAATTCTTCATTTTAAATAAATATACTTTGGTTAATGTGATGTAACTAATATTGTCAACTTTAATATTGCTAAATAAGTAATATTATATAATGATTTGTGTGTAGGGATACAAATAAAAAGGTAGATATATTTGCATCTAGTTTCCTACTGGATCATTTTTATACATTATATATATAGAGTAAAAGGAAGATGTTCTGTGTAACAGTCAAGTTGGCTGTTACACGAAGCAATTTCCCCTCTTTTTTTATTTTTTTTTCAAAAATTCAACCATGTATATTCATCTATATATCCCTCCTACATGTCATTCGAATTTCATGAGAAACGGAGACTCCTATGCCCTCTATCTGGACCGGGTAAATTTTAACGGTCTCAAATTTGTTGTAATCTACATGTTCTAGATGGAGGACATAAGAGTCTCCATTTCTCACGAAATTTGAATGACATGTACGAATAAGATAGTGAATGGCTACAGATATATCTGTATCGGATTACATCTTTTAGCTTGGTAACATGTATAACCTTGTCCCTAACTCGACAATCTACATCCTTGTTTTGGTATCTTACAAATGTAATTATCGTAGGGATGCATTCGGATACAAATATATTTGTATCCATCTGTCATCGCATTTGTTTTTAAGCGGATATGGATATAATTTTTTATTTGCAGATATGGATAGAGATATGGATATTGATTTTTATTTTGTTGCGGATCAGGGATACAAATATTGTTTTGATTTTTTTAGGATATGGATACATACGTGGTTACATAGTTTTTTAGCAGATACGCATACGAATATCCATATTGTTGAATCTATATGTATATTTGTATATATTTACATAAATATATATGTAACTCCAAATATATTATAAGAATATGAGAAAATATTGCATCTGGAGTTATTTTCAAATGTCGGAAGAAAAAGGATAGATATTTATATTATTTAATCACAGACTATACAAGTCATTAAATTTAGTATAATACTTTATTTTATTGTTATTGTAGTTTATTAATTTTAATCAATTACAACAATAATCCTATCGAATGCAAGCATTAGAAGATATTTTTTATCCGCGGGATAATCCCTATTCATTTTCAATATCGATATCGAATCGTGATTATTTGTTCCGCCTATATCCATGTCTAAGGATACGGTTTGCAATTTTCAATTCCGCAATATATCAATTTTTGTATCAGTATCCAGATTTTAAAATGAATAAGGATATGGTAACACCTATATTTATATTTCTATCCATCTGTTTGCATCCATGAATTATCCTCTATATTCTAATTTTAGTAATTACTTTATTAAGGAAAAAATGGGGATGCCACCAGGCTGCTCCCATTTCATTTTTTGTAATTTTTTTATTTTTTTTGGAAAATATCACCATTTATATTCATCCCTATATCCCTCTTATATGTTATTCGAATTTCATTAGAAACAAAGACTCGTATGGCCTCCATCCAGACAACCATTTTTTAACGGTCATAGGATTTTTTAAATCGACCATATCTGGATGGAAACCGTAGGAGTTTCTGTTTCTGACTAAATTCGAATAGCATATAGTAGGGATATAAGAATGAAAATACATGGTGATATTTTTCAAAAAATGACAAAAAATGGGACGGACATACAACCCTTTTATTAATCCTACATTGTAGATCATTTTTGAAGTAAATTTCTTTCTAGAATTATCAAAATTAAATATTCATAATATATATATTTCAATAATGCATACATATTTTATAGAGTTGTGGGAGACTTGGGGGGGGGGGGGGGGGGGGGCAAGCCCCCTCCCGCCCCCCCTTGTCTCCGTCCCTGCATGTCAATCAAAAATACCCTTAGGCCCTGTTCGTTTGGGGTATAAGGTGGAATGGAATAAGGGGAATAAGCCCCCAACACGCTTCCCCGTGGTACGACTATTCCCCATTATTTCATCTTATTTCACTGTTATTCCTATCTTTATCCCACCTTACCTACCTTTATTTCACCTTATTCTCCTTATTCTTATCCTCCAGCCGAACGGAGAATAGACCCTTATTCCCCTTATTCCCCATCCTTATTCCTGCTTATTCTCCTACCGAACGGGCCCTTAAGTTCCACACAGTTTCATAATTTTATTTGATCACTTCTATATATTGAACCATAGAATTAGATTCATTGTATTTTTGATCCTACACATACGCATAAGTCTATCGTTGGCTAAATATTCCAACACCGTAATGAAAGATGAGCTATATGCCATTAGTAAAAGGAAGGGATTTTTACTCCCATAACTCTGAGTAATGTTATAATTCCAATCATAATCCTGCATAATCATGAATTACATATTGAACCCCGACTAATGCTCAACTCTTACATGACATAACCCTGTGTTATGTTCCGTTTGAGATGGGCATTATATTTGATGATTTTCATTAAAGATAAAGTTGCCCCTAATATCATTCTTATTTGCAAGTCATGCCATCGCATCTCTCTCCATCATCTGGGCGGGGCTAGGAGATAGAGGCGAAGAGGGATGCTGTAAGAGGTGGTCGACGTAGGGGGTGGGGGTCGCAGGGAGGCGGAGGCCGAGGGAGAGGGGGTTGCTGAAGGCGGTGGTCTGCACAGGGGGGCTGCTGGGGCTTGCAACCGCCTGCAAGCTTGAATGTCCCAGAGAACATTTGCAGCAACAACTTTTGCATAGATGTAGCCTCCATCCATAATTTGAGACAAATGGCTGCAGATCTCCACCATATTCTCCTGGTGGTGACACCGCATCCTCCTCCACCTTCCTTCACCTCTCTGTCGTCGCCACCAAGAGCCCCCATGGTAAGAAGCCCGCTCCGCTCCAGCTCCCGCACACAAAAAGGGCCGAATTTCTGGAATAACCTATTGATGCAGTTAGGGAGGTGGAAGAAGGAAAAATACACGAGGGGAAGGGAGCTCCTGGGGTCGGACTGGGAGATTTTGGGGCTTGCAGGCACACGCGGGGCGGGGGGCTCTTGGGGACGAAGCTTGGGGGAGGAGGTTAGGGCTTGTAGACGCATGCGGGGCGGGGGGCTCCTGGGGTCGAGGCTTGGGGAGGTTGGGGCTTGAAGGCGCACACAGCTCCTAGGGTCGGGGCTTCGGGAGGAGGGGGCTTGCATGCGTACAAGTGGGGGGGGGGGGTAGGTTTTGGGGGTCGGGGCTTGTAGGTAGGTGTCCTTGTGGAGGCTAGGGTACAGGGAGTGGCTTCCAGGCCGAGGTGGCGGAGGGAACAAGGGGAGGACGAGAGAGGTGGGTGGGGAGGAGGAGGAGCTTGGGGGCCTTGTAGGTGGCAGCGATGGGGAGGGAGGCAACGGGGCTGGGGTAGGGAGGTGACGTGGCAGAGGGGGTGCCTGTAGGCGGAGGGGAGGAGGGTGTGGCTGTGGACTAGGGATGAGCATTGGGCCCGGCCAGCCCGACCCGCAACCCGGCTCGATAGACCTTGCTCGAACCCGAACCCGTTTAATGTCGGGTCGGGCTTGGGCCAAAAAAAAATTGCCCATTATTAAAACGGGCGGGGCTCGGGCTACATAGAACCCGACCCGACTCCCTCGGACTGCAGCACTTACCCGAGTTCCCGAACACCCCCCACGCCCCCAACCCACCAAAACCCTATCTCCTCTTTCCACTCCCAGTCGCCGCTCACCCACCTAGCAACTCTCCACTCCAGGCTCCATCCTCCTCGTCGCCGGTCGCCCCCAAGCTCCAGCAACTCTCCAGCAAGAGCCGGAGGAAGACGCCTCGCCCGTTCCCACCGCGACACCGCCCACTTCCCACAGCCCAGGCTTTCCCCTTCCCAGCCCTCCCGCCGCGCCTCGACGCCGCCCCACCCCCGACGCCACCCCTTTCTGGCTTTCCCTTTCCCAGCCATGCCCTCTTCCCACCGCCCCTTCCCACCTCCCACAGCGGCACAACCCAGCCCTGCCCACTTCCCGCCGCGCCCCGACGCCACCCCTTTCCGGCTTTCCCCCTTCCCAGCCCTGTCCTCTTCCGACCGCCCCTTCCCACCTCCCACATCGGCACAGCCCGACCCTGCCCACTTCCCGCCGCGCCCCGACACCACCCCTTTCCGGCTTTCCCCCTTCCCAACCCTGCCCCTTCCCACCTCCCACAACGGCACAGCCGCATGGCCCAGCCCTGCCCCCTTACTGGGCCGACCCGACCCGTTTAACATCGGGCCAGGTTTGGGTTCGGGCTGGCCCATCCAAAATTTAACGGACCGAGGCCCGGCCCGAAACCCGATTACATTAACGGGCTCGGGTTCGGGCTAAGGTCCAGCCCGGCCCGCCCGACCCGATGATCATCCCTACTGTGTACGGAGGGACGGAGGGGGTGGAGGTCGGCTATGTTGCAACCAGATGGAGGAAGAAGATGTTTTTTTTTTAAATTTTTTAGTAGCCATTTGATAGACAAGGGTTGGATTAATCGAATGATATGGTTGGTTAAGGGGAAAACTAACGGAGAGTCATGAGTGTGAGACGGAATGACTATTCGAGATTTCTCGTATAATTCGCTATTATGCAAGATTATGATTGTAATTATGAATTTACTGAAAATTATAAGGGTAAAAATCCCTAAAAGGAAATCTAATTGATATATGGCATTATAGCCTGTCAGAGAGTCGTCACACCATGCATCGACATCGATGGATTATCAATTTAGTGCCACAAGTAAGCTAGCATCGATATTTAAGCTGCATGGTATCGATAACGTCTAGTTTCTGCGGATCTCGTTTTTATTAGAACCATACATGCTTAAGCATGGGAAGATAATATTGAATAAAGAAAACCCGTAAAATTAAAGCTGGCCGATGTGACAATCCAAAGAGTAGTTTTGCAACTTCCCTGTTCCATCAACGTCCTCGGCAGGATGGATAATCTAACAAAATAGAACAAATGATTGGTTATGGACATTTGCAGTGCAACAATGTCGGCTCCTCTTTTGGATTATGGAACTCATGGAAACACTTTGATATTTCAGCATTTGAAGTAACAGTTGCCACGTTAATTCCATATGTAACATTTTCGATGCATGGCAAGATCATAATCTCACAGCAAACATGTCTGATTACCATTATTTAAATAGTTCTCTTTTCTCAGTATAAATATTAATGTTCACTTCTTTGGTCATCAATATAGAAGAAAATTGCATATTTTTCTTAATCAAGCAAGTAGACCTTCTACTGGCGGATGTATCCTCCTAATGCTCCTTACTGACGTAATAATTAATCTATTTTTATTTCTATATCTAAGAATCTTCCATCCTCTTACCCGCATAACAATTACAATAAAAATAGAATTACTCATACATGAGAATAGCCATTTCTAGGTATCCCCAAGGAAGTGAGATTTCATTCCTTGCAAAATGCTAAAGAATGCATTCCTCTTCAATACTTTTTAATTAGGGTTTCTATCCGTTGTCTCCCTCTGAGATATTGTAATTTCAATTATGCCGCTCCCTTTTTTGGAATTTCAGTTATGCCCTACCTTCTTGCAAAATTCATAGTTATGCCCTCCTGTTAAGGTAAAGTAGGGGCATAACTGATATTACAAAAGGGTAGAACTGATATTGTGAAAAACACATACGATTGTTACAAATATATGAATACCGACATAAGTATGCGTTTTTCTTTTTCTTTTTTTGATATTTTTGGATACCGACATGGATATGATTTTTTGGTCACGGATATATGAATGCCGATATGGATACAAATATATGGATGCAAAAGGTCAGATAAGTTATAAATATATGTATAGATGGATAGTAACATGGATATGATTTTTTTTCGGATATGGATAACACTTACAAATTTTTTGGATACAGATACAAATCTGGTTACAAAATATTCTAACGGGTACGCATACACTCACGCGCACACACACGCACGCACCCACGCACCCACCCACACTCGCACACACGCACACACCACACACATATACACACACATATTAATTAAATATATCTATTATATTGAAAAAAAATATCAAATATGATTTTTTAGACACGGATATGAATATGCATACGTTTTTTTAATTTTTAGCTGAAACAGATCGTGGTATGGGAATTATTTTTGTGATATCGACGTGGATACAATTTTCATTTTTTTTAAGATATGGATACCGATTATATTCTAACGGATACATAACATGGATATGGATTTTTTTTTATTTTTTTTGCAGATACAGATATGAACATAGATGAGGGTTTTTTTTGCTTATATGGATATGGACATGAAAATAGATTTTTATTTTTTGTGCAGATATAGATATTGATACAGACACTATTTTTAGTTTTTTTAGGATGTGGATACAGTTTATATTTTAGCGGATACGTATACAGACATGGATACATGTTTTTATTTTTTTTACAGATACGGATACTAATACAATTTTATTTTTTTTATGATATGGATGTAGATATTGTAACAAAGTATTCTTACGGATATGGATACATATATAATAATAATATGAAAAAATATCAAAGTAGTCTCAATTTCAATTTGATTATTGATTCTTTAAGAAATATATCAAAAGAAATGCTAATTTCTTTCAATTATTTTCCCCTTCAGAACATAAGAAAGGAATGTCTCTGATAATAAATGTTTCAGTTCCTCATATGAACCAAACAATGGAAAGAAAAAAAAACTTTTTTTCCATTTCATTGTTAATTTATTCTTTTCTTGATTCCATTCCATTATAATTCCTTTCCAACCAAAGGAAGTAGGCCTTACTCGTTAGAACAATAATAAAAAGGAGAGCAAATCCTCAGCTCTTGCTTTATACCCTGCTTTTATTTATGCATAATCTCTTTCAAAAATCCAACTGCATGGATGGATTCAATATATGGACATTGGTATACAATAAAATTTTGCATAATTCCAACATTTTTATCTATTGTATCTGAAAGGTCAAAAGTTTGGCCATTTTAAGATGAATTTCAAGTTTCTTTACTTTAGGATAGTTAGCAATGTCAGATAGAGGCAAAATTTGATAGATATTGCAGAACAATAATTATATATCCAACTCTCTGATTGGATTATTGAAAGCGATCAAAAGAAAAGCAAGAGTATTGCAGACGCTGCTGAATATCCAAATTTCACCAAAGCAATAAACGAAGAGAGCAGCATAGCAACCCAGAGCAAATATATTGACTAGAATAGAAGCTTAAATAAATACAGCATCAACCGGAGGAGGATGTTCATACCCACATCTCCCACACAAGACACAAGCAAACCCTAGAGCAGATATAATAACACTGAAACAGGACTACCGCGGAGGACGAACACGACAGTTCAACGTCCACACTCCAACCACATTATTTAGAGTAATTATTAGCAACTCCCTCCTCCTAAACCATACCGGATACCTTCCCTTCCTCCCTCCCAAGACACTAGTCCTATCATCACTTGCAGTTGCAAGGATCACAGGTGCAGTTGGACCCGCACTTGCAACCACCGTTCTCAGCTGCCATCTCCATCTCGAAACCATCGAAGGACCTTTAAGAGAACCACATCATCAGACCAAAACAAACATAAATAAACACACACACAAACGGGAGAAAAGCTCACTAACTTCTTCACAGGTGCAAAGCCAACGACAGTGGTGGTGGTGGTAGCGACCTTCTCAGTCAGATCAGGGAACATCTTGCACCTGCATGCTCACGAAATAAGCATAACAGAAGAAGAAATTATGGGTATGGGTTCGACCCACAAAAGCAAAAGATGATTAACAGAAGAGGAAGAAGAGATGTTTAGAAGATGAGTACCCCCCGCATCCTTTGCCGCAGCTGCAGCTAGAGCCGCACCCGCAGTTTCCACCGCAGCAAGACATGGTTTCCTTTGTTCTGCTTCGGGAATAGGAAGGGGATTAATGGAGAGAGAGAGAGAGAGAGATGGTTTGAGTGGAGAGGAGGGAGGGGAGAGAGCCGCGCATTTAAAGGCGTGCGGGGAGGGATGATGGGGGACGTCGGCCGTACACGTGGCTGCATCCTGTGGTTGAGCACTTCCCTCACCGGGGCGTTCGCTATTGCCGAGTACCGACAGCCTTCCGTAACGGCCGTCGATGCCCCCGCTGGCTGTTACGAGGACCGCTGCTTTCATTTTCTATTACTTCTTTTTCCTTATTTTGTTTTCTCGCAAGTATTAATTTTGGACTTTTTACTGCTTTCTTCCCTATCAGATATCTTTCCGTTTTAAGATTATTTTATAAACAAGACGTTAAGATACGAATCTTACCTGAATTGTGATAGGAAATTTATAATTATTCCCTTTCTTCTTGTGTAATATCAATTGTGGCGTTGACTTCTTGCAAATTCACACTACTGTTCATACCACAACCTCTTCCATTCTTCTGGAGGCTCCTTTGGGTAACTAGGGTGTTTTAGACATAAGCATCCAAGAACACAATGTAGGAACCCAACGGACGGCAACAGCGCAAGGGCAGGATGCACTTGGTGAAGGCTACACATGGGCGACGTGAAGGGGTACGGGCGGTGCAGGCGCGTGGGGACGGCACACGCTAGGGTTTTGGTGCGGGGTAGGGCTCTAGGGCACAGGCTCCAATCTAGTATCGTCGCTCTGATACCATGTGAAAGGGAAAAAAGAAAGATATATTCCTCATAGCCCTGGAGCTCTCTTATATAGGAGAAAAGCTCTATGAGAAAATTACATAAGATAAACTGAAAAATAAACAAATATAAATAAAGACCTAAGAATCTCAACAGGATTCAAGGTTTACAAAAGCGGGTTATAAACACTTGCATCATTTGAGACATGAAATAAGATTTCGTTACTCTGTTCCATTTTAAAATAAGTATCCAAACTGAAAATTAATGCAATGGGGACTTTTTTGTGATTTACCCAATTTGTAATATCAGTTATGCTCTTACTTTACAATAACTAAAGGGTATAGATATGAATTTCGTAAGAAGTCATAAGTATAATTGATATTACAAAAAAGTAAAGGAAATAGATATAAGTGATATTGCTGAAGTTAAGAAGGGCAGAAGTTATATAAACTCATGAAGTTACAACATGTACTTAAATATGAAAATCAAAGTTAAATAAATTACAAGATTATATTTTGCATAAAGGTTAGGGTCCTTATTCCATTGTCTTATTTATATCTTATCATTGAAAGAATGTTTTGTCACGATCTTTTATTCTGTGGTGTCGTGTATTCAATTTCTAGTTCAATTAATTTGATTTACTTAGATTTTCAAAAACACTGAAATTTCATTGTCCTTTATTCGTCTCCTTCTATCTCCGACTCTTCGCGAGACTTCCCTTCGATTGCCTCACTTATGAGATCATAAACATAAATCCATCTTCGCCAACGAGTTGTTCTGCACGAGCACTCTATAGACTAACCTTAGTTCTTTCTCAACCAAATCACATAGAGATCACTTCCATGTTTGTTTATATTCAATTTACCTCCTTTTTATTGTTAACCGGTTTGTGTTTTTATTTTCTGATGATTGGATCTCCATCATCTAAGAATGTATAAAAACTCATATAAAAAATATAAATGCAAGAATGTTCTCAAAATTTTAGTATGGATAGAAATAATGAATCTTAAATAAAATTACAAAATTTTCTGTAGTGTCAAATAATTTAAAATACATAAAAGATTACCTAAATATATAAATGTCTTTGGGATTTACTTTAAAGTTAAATATAAGAGATTTTTACATGTGTGCCCTTCCGAGTTTTCATAGTTGTACTTATGTGCCTATGGTTTTTTGTAACGATATGCGTGCCCCAACATTCTTGCAGCATTAGCAATTGTACCACTTGGGTTTTAGACCATTCATTCCCCTTCCAAATAGACGTTCAATCACGAGAACATGCGTAATTGGTAAAAAAAAAGAAGACTAAATCGTAATAAAATCTTCTCCTCCGATTGTTCCATTATCTTTTCTCCTTCAAACCCCTCCTCCCATTCTTGGAGTTACAATGCAATCCATTCCCTCCGACCCTCACTACAAAAAAGGCATGATTAGCATGCACATAGGGACTCGTCATGTGTAAGCATCGTGCACGCCATGTGCACATCCATGTGTTGGGCGAGCACATGTGCTTCCCGATGCGTGCTCGTAGATAGGCTTGTCGCAAGGGCAATGTGGTGAGCATCGATATACGCCAGGTGCTCGCCCCTTATCTGGGCATGCACATATGTACTCACCTAATCGTTCGCCCGCACAAAAAGTGTCGAGCTTTCTGAGAGCCAGGGGTGAGTACATGTGCTCGCCCAACCTGAAGAGCAGAAAAAATATATAGGTTTGGCAGGGTTTAGACACCCTTTCAAACCTGCAAAACCTAGCAAGAAATCACCGTAGCTGTTTATTAAAGTTGAGAACTGTACTTGTAAAATGTTCAGTAGTTGACATCCTCTTATACCTGTACAACTAACTTGTACCTATCAAACTCACATAATATCTTTGAACTTACTTACAAACTAAACATACAAGTTCATATAAATTTACAATATATATGTATAACTAACGGATGTTCTAAAGGTTCTACAGTTGACATAATCTACAAGTACAACTGGATTTAGTATAAAGACAACAACAACAACAACAACAAAGCCTTTTCCCACAGTTAAGTAGGGTCGGCTACATGGATTCTTCGCCTCCATTCAGATTTATCTTGGGTCAATCTCGGACTTATATCCAAAAAACTAAGATCCCTTCGTATAGTCTCTTTCCAACACTTCTTGGGTCGTCCTCGCCCTCTCTTAACCGGCTCAACATCCCACCACTCGCATCTCCTAACCGGTGCATCAGTTGACCTTCTTTGCAAATGACCAAACCATCTTAAGCGGTTTTCTCGCATCTTATCCTCGATCGGAGCTACACTAACTTTCTTTCTGATTGCATCAATCCGAATCCGATCTTTACGTGTATGTCCACACATCCATCTTAGCATTTTCATTTCTGCTACAGCCATTCTCTGCACATGTCTATGGTTCACAGGCCAACATTCAGAACCATAAAGCATAGCAGATCTCACGGCTGCTTTGTAAAATTTTCCTTTAATTTTTAAAGGAATTTTCTTATCACAGAGAACAGCGGAGGCTCCTCTCCACTTTAGCCAGCCTGCATTTATTCTATTAGTAACATCTCCATCAATTTCCCCATCATGTTGCAAAATAGATCCCAGATATCTAAAAGAATCTCTCTTCTGAATGTTATCGTCACCAATCTTCACCTCGATTCCTTCACCATTGCTTCCATCAAAGGTGCATTCCATATATTCCGTCTTAGCCCTACTTATACGAAAACCTTTAGTCTCCAATGCATGTCTCGAAACCTCAAACTTCTCATTTACTCCATCTCTAGTCTCGTCAATCAACACAATATCATCAGCAAATAACATACACCAAGGTAACTCATCCTGAATGTGACTTGTCAACTCGTCCATAATCAAAGTAAAAAGAAATGGACTCAAAGCTGAACCTTGATGTAAACCAATGTTGATATCAAAATAGTCAGTCTTCCCCGTCGGGGTCCTTACACAAGATAAAGCCCTATCATACATATCCTTTATGAGATTTTTGTATAGGACAGGTACTTGTCTCTTCTCCAAAACTCTCCATAGTATCTCTCGTGGGACGGAATCATAAGCCTTCTCCAAATCAATAAAGATCATATGGACATTCTTCCTTTTAGGTCTATAAATCTCCATTGTTCTCCTCAGCAAATGGATGGCTTCAATAGTTGAGCGACCTGGCATGGATTTAGTATAAAGGTTTAAAAAAATTGCTTGGAATTCAACAACTACACAAAATCAAAAAACAAAAAAATCATTTCTTCTTCGATCTGAATATTTTTGAAATTAAATTCTACTTTGATTTCGTTTTCTCCTTCACCTTAAACTTGGCATACATGCGTGCCTCTTCTTCTGGGTCATTCTCCTCCTCCTCATAATTTGATTCAATCTCCTCGTATTGAGATGCAACCCCTTTTGACCTATAATAAGTAAAATATATATAAGATATGCATTTGAAGATAGAAAACTATGAAATTATTACTCATCTTAAGGAGAATACATACATGTACGCCGTGAAGTCTTCTCAAAGCCCCGTCACCTGCTCCACCATCATCGCCATCTGAGACTCCATCTGTAGTGATGGTTGTGATGATTGAGGCAGTGAATACGTATATGACGGCATGCCATAAGTAGAATAGGATTATGGAAATGGAAAAGAAATTGGATATAATATTGGTCAATTTTAAATTTCGAGACGAAAATTTTTTAATAGGGGATGAATTGTAACATCCAATAATTAACAGAAATAAATTATGCCGATATAATTAATAGTGATAATATTGCTGACATAAATACACTTACTCTTCAACTAAGGTATAAGAAATATGGGCTTAAGCTCTCAGTATTGATAAGAATAGTATGTGAAAAAAATATGAATGAAAGAAGCATATAATATTATGCACCACGTTTGAGAACTTATGCATGTTATGCATACTCGTCAACTTCATGTGAAATAAGTTGGGCATTGAAATATAGAAATAATAAATAATAAGATAATATCATGTAAGGAAGATGAGATAATATCCATTTACCTTCATAAAAATTAGAAAGTTGCAGTTCTGGAAACTTGGACAGGAACAAGGTGGATTCTTATGATAATATCAAAGCCACATGTAATCTGATATATGAGCCACCTGTGATCTCCATATCAACTTGATCTTGCATGGGTCTGAAGATCAGATCAAAGTCTTTGCTACTTATATAGGAATATGTCATATGAATAGGAATTGTCTGTTGTAGAGCTTTGAAGGGGAATGCATATCTGTAAGAGGGCTGCGATGTTAGTCCAATCTGACTTTTATTTGTGTCCATTCAGTTAATTATAGTTATCATAATTATATAAGAATGAGAATGGATCCATGTTATACTTAGACTCTATAAGTTTCTTTTCTTGCTCACGGTACATGTTTTGATAAGAACATACAAAACCATCTTATAAGTTTCTTTAGCATTATGTGTACACGTTCCATATACCTTCACCTTTAAAAAAATGGAAGAAGCATCTCCTAAATCATTACATGAATAATTGATTAAGAAACCAATATTCTCATCCAATCTAAAGGTCACATAGTCATCTGGAGGCAGTATCAAAGAATCAATGTATATATATGATAGCATGTATTAGATCAAAGATCAGCTTGTAATCACAGTAGCCAGGAAATGATATTCAATCGATAAGAAATGGACTAAAGAAAGAAAGATTAAGTCTAACTTCAAAAATTGTCAAGCATAATTAATACCATAACCACAAATATAGTGAACAACCCGTATAAGCTCTAATACTGTGCGTATAAATCGGTACTTCTATCAATTGGTACTTCTATACAATAATGCACCCAAATGGAGTATGCCATGAATGTTGTATATGTATCAATACAATAGTTTAAAGATTGGGAATTAGATGTGGACTACTTATGATTGTATTACCAAATATTTCTTCCACTTGAAATTTATATTACAAATATGGGAAGGGGTCGATATCGTAAATGTGTTGATTGTATTCTTGGAGAGAAACAATATGTTTTGAATCAAGTGAGTGTTCAAAACAATATCATTAAATTGACTTGTTGAATAACAAATAGACGCTCTCATATATGTCAATATTACATGTAGGTTATACACGATTAGGTCATTAAATAAAATAAAATGTTTGAAAAATAAATCGTCCATAAAGACTTATTCTATCCAAAGCTACATACATATATTTAGATCTTACATCGAAGGGTTACATATACATGCATAGACATCAAATCGATCATCGTTCAGTGTAGAGGTTCACATTATATTTGCTATTTTTTTAGGACACGGTTCTTCCTATTGACCACATATAGGCTCAGAGGCCCCCTTAAAGCATTCATGCGAGTAATTCATAAGCTAAAGGCCCCTTTATTATGTTATTTTTATGCAGATGTTTTCATGATACAACATTTCAATATTTCTATATACAGGCACTGCTAAGTTTTTTTAGGAATATTTGATCCTCTCATTTAATAGTTTAAGCATGTGATTTATGTTCTATGCAATAAAGTTTCATATTCCATATGATTCTTGTTTAAGAAATTATGTCAAGTTAAGCAAGTTCTGTATGATTCTTATGTTGATTACACAAGTTGTATGATTAAATGATTTTTAAGTAAGATGGACATTATGTCCTGTACCCTAGAAAAGTCATGAACAAGTATAAACAAGTAAGAAGATTTCGGATCCGTATTCTGTATGCAGGGTGTTCTTTAACCTTTGGGGCCATCTGCACGTATGACATTAAGATAAGGTCATAGGTGGAGTTCGCTCTCCTAGGCTATAAGTAAGGCTAAGGATTGCCTTAGAAGTAAGTGTTCATGGACTTACTAAGATATGTTGGAGTTGAGATCGTCGGGGGTGAAGCTGATGGAATGGAGGTAGGAGTAGATAAGTGATCGAGAGGAGGACCTCCACCTTTTTGCATCATTCTGCGGTAAATTCTCCTCTCTATCATAGTTTCTTTTATGAATTACTATCTTTCCATGTGTCCGACCTCCCATATATGTTTTTTGCTTCATGATTATTTTATTTCCTACGCAAACATGATCGGGAAGAGGGGGCAGAGGATGACGAGGTTGTCGAGGAAATCAAGGACATGGTTTGATGGTGGAGGAAATGTCACGGAGGGAGGGGCAGAAGTAGAGGAGGCATCTGGAAGTGGAGGCAGAGTGGGAGGACCTGGTGGAAGCGGTGGTGTTGGTTGGATGGCGGAGAAGGGGGCGGTGGTGGCGGGGAGAGGGAGGGTGGTGGAGGACGTGCCTCCAAACCATGGACGACAGGGCGAGGTAGACGACAATGATGAAGTGGAGGACCTAAGGATAGCGACGAAGGGGAGGGGGCTGCGGTGGCAAAAGGGAGGGGGACGGTGGTGGAGTGGGTGGATGGGATGTTTCTAGGGGTAATTTGGTCCAAAATTTTCTCCAAGTAAACGGACGTCTCCTTCTCCCATTGGAAAAGGACCACATTGTGACCGAAACAATATATTAGATACCTTAATGTTAATTTTTAAAGTTGAAGGACTACATTGAAATAGGATGTATAGTTCATGGACTTTTGTGTAATTTACTCTAAAAATTATGAGTGGTTTTTCTTAATAATGACCCGAATCTAGAGTTGAGACGAAACACCAAGAGTCTTATTCCATGAGTTATTTTTTCTACAATTAAGCTGACCCGTAGTTACCTCTTATTTAGTTTCCCATGACAGATGGAGATTCACAAATATATCTTATAAGCTGCCATTATCATGTTTTGAACAATCTGATTGTTCCATCTTTTTTTCCTTAACTTACAAAAGAATAGATACACAAAGTTTTTAAATATGATATTTATCATGCGTAAGATACCAATCTAAAATATAATCATATATCGGAAAGTCACAAAGTGTGAGAGGGCTTTATAAGTGTGTGGATTACTATTTGATAACTCGAACTAAATAAGCATTCGAGTACTTCTCAACATGTCTAATCGGGCATGAACTCAACAAGTTATCGTGCTTACTTTTTCTCCATAACGATCAGGAGACCTAATTCGCAAATTTATTTGAGAAATGGTACTACCAAACAATGCAACATTGGTAAATATTAATTCGATTCTAGCATTTGTGTCATCAGAACGAAAGATTAAAAATAGATGGAATATATAATAAAGAGGATTTATTCTTTTCAGGTTTGGGAAATAAATAATAATGAATACTGTAGAATTCAAAATATAGCATTAAATACTGCAGAATAAAAAAATAGTAATTTTTTGAAAGGAAAATATAATAACTTATGTTATCTTGATTTGAACTAATTGTCCTGTAACTATCTGTTTCGGAATCAAATCGTCTTATATATCTTAAATTAGAAAAATACTATAACTCATATATGGCTCATTTATAGTGGCAATCAGTGGGATGAAAATGATCGTAATAACATATATGTTTATTTGTTCGAGACCTTTCTCCATTTATTTATAAAAGCAAATATGATAACATTAGGATTCAAGGAACGTCTATTTCATTCAGCATCATGTGCATAAAATATAAAAGAATATCTGATGTAGAATGCACAGAGTTGACAATAAGAAGATAAGGTATTTATTTATTTCTCTTATCAATCGTCACAGCAACCACCATCGTTTTCATGACTGAGAAATGATGTTTTTTTTAGTGGATGAGAAGGTGACTTTCAATGTATATTTTGGGATTTGCATGTAGAGGACTATAACAGGAAGATCTGATTATTTTACTTTTATATTTTAAAGAAATTTTCACAGAACGTCCTGTAATCGTTTTCAACAAATTACGTCATATCTCTATAGTGGTGATTGATCTTACGTAGAGCAAAAATATTTCATTAAGATGTGTAACACCCTAACTCCAAACATAGTACCACATGGAAAACTCACAAAGTGTGGGTGTGGTATATAAGTGGTGGGGATTACTACTTGACAACTTGAGCTTAAGCATTTTGGGTGGTTGTCAACGGGTTTATTTGGGCCCGAACCCAACAAGTTGTCAAGACCAGTTTTCCTCAATAACGGACCGGGGACCTAACAAAGTCACAACAAATTACCACAGTTTTTTTGCAATGAATTTCTCCGTGCCACGAAGTAAGGAATATTTATTACATGCAACAATTTTCCATTGCAAGAGTAATGGCAATAAATACATTGTTTGTATAAATCTTTAGCCGCCTTAATTTAAGCAACGGATTTTGTACGACAGCTAAACTACTGAAAGTTAAAG
Source organism: Ottelia alismoides (assembly GCA_037367405.1). Classification (NCBI taxonomy): domain Eukaryota; kingdom Viridiplantae; phylum Streptophyta; class Magnoliopsida; order Alismatales; family Hydrocharitaceae; genus Ottelia; species Ottelia alismoides. The sequence continues at coordinate 757,626 of JAZKJV010000983.1, forward strand.
TTTTTTGCTTCCGCAATTTTGTACGACGACGCTACAATATTTTTTATGATTTTCTTTATCAGTTGATTAACAATATTATCTTAGACAAAAGTACACACACCATATTTCTTAAGCAAATTTGATTTATATCCATGAAAGCCCGTATCGCGATTCGTGATATATCGACGATACATCGATATCGACAGGTGACCGATATATCGCCGATATGACCGATATTTGGCCTTACAAGGTCATTTTCTTCACAAAATCGGTTCGAAATCATCGATATATTGTTAATATATCGTATCTACACGGTAGTGATATCGATACCGATACCGATATGACCTTCCATGCCTATATTTAAAAATTCTTGTTGCCATAATTTTTGTCTAGCTTGTGGAGATGGAAGTTTCTCTATCAAAAACTATTTACTCCTTTGCAGGCAGAGGGCATCTCCTCGCCAGAGTCCTTGCATTGGAGAAGAAAGAGTATACAACCAGTCGAGGAGTAGATTCTCTGCTGTGAAGCAGCTGGGATCTGCTGTAACCTGCGAATGTAACCGAGCCGCTCGGTCGAGAGCAGTTCGCACGATAAGGGCCCATAAGAACCCTGATCGTGCGAACCGCTCAATCTCAATCGAACGGTTCGGGCACACTCCCGAGTTACATCAGTCCGCTCGCCAACCAGTCAACCAATTCAATAAAACAGATTTGTGCTCTGCACACGGGCCATGGTAACTAATGGTAAGTTCCCTTCAAAACGAAGGCGAATGAAGTAAGCTCCTCCACAGTCCCAGCAGAAGTGGAAGGTTCAACATAATGGTATTGGTTCATATAAAAATATCTATCAACCATATCTACTTGGACTGGAGGCAGAAGATCGCCGCACCATCAGCATACATACCACATATATAGGAATGCCAACCTAACAATTGTGCGGTGGGCACTCCACTAAGATCCAACCTCCTCCTCCTCCTGTAGAAAGAAATGATGATTCCGATTCCCGCAGGTCTTCTTTCTCGTAAAAAAGAAGGAAAAAGCAACATCCAATCAATCACTTGAGCAGGTCAAATGGAGGCTTTATTCGCCACAAATTAGTAGGAGGGAAGGCAAGAGCATGCTCATGAGTCATGATGCTGCAATTACTGCAAATGTTAAAAGCCAGAAAAGAACTCGATACATCTTTGCTTGTTCCTGTTGGGTTCTTTTAAAAGATTAGGAGCACGGGGAGTACCCTTTCTGTAAGTGCTAGATGTTTGCTGGTCATTAGGATTATATAACGATAAGTGTGATATATATTGTCTGTATACTGCCTTAATTTATTTAGGATTAGATTATGTTCTTTTATATTAGTTTTTTTGGTCTGAAGGTCGTAGAAAAATTAAAATACAGAAAACATGGGATTCTTACCATTTATTAATTCCAACACAGTTCTGTACATATATTGGATCATAGGTAACCGGTAATGTCCTGCAACTTACGAAAAAAGAAAGCACCATATTTTGAAGTTGGACTTTGGAAGGAAGATGGCCAAATATAAGAGAGAAAATTAGACTTTATACGTTGCTATATATATGGAAAAGATATAATTAAGTTGTGGTGTTTTATTCAATAAGATCTTTATGTCACGTGCTTCGCCACCAGATTTGAGAGCTGGTGTTTGGCGTATGCATGTACATGAGCTCGAACACTTATAGAACAGTAGGATTTTTTCTTATAATATATTGTATGTGTGATTGAATATCCTCAATATTCGTTTATCACTTTGAGCATGAGTGATCTAAATTGAATGTGTGATAGATGTGTATGAAGTGCATGTGAATCTAATGGGAAAAAATGTGTTATATATTATGGGTGTATGTATAAGGTGTGACCTGTGTGGAATATAATTAGATGTGGAGATATGCTATGTTAAATGCAAGAAACAAAAGAAAAATGCTAATCAAGAAGTTCATAAATCTGGAATGTATTCGTATTATAAACAAGATAAATTTTCAAGGCATATCTTAACAAATCTCTTTACATACAAAGCTTTTACCGCACAGAAAGATCGACTAAATTCACATAGGTTGTGAACTTGGTAAGTGGAACTAGCTTGGACATCATGTTTGCTAAACGTCTGTTGTACATCTCTGATGAAGTGGTAATGAGCATCGATGTGTTTTGTTTTTTCATGTTACATTTGGTCCTTCGCTAGATTTATTACACTATGATTATCACAATGGATGATATATGTTTTCTATTCAAGATTGAGCTTGTCAAATAATCCTCTCAACCAAATTGCTATCTTTATTCCTTCGGGTGTTGCAATGTATTATAGTTCCATGATACATAAGGCCACAATGTGTTGCAAGGTTGTCTTCCAAGAAACTACACATCTATCAGTGGTGATTACATAACCTATCATGTATATTCTCTTATTGTGTCTATTTCATAGTTATCATCAATAAAGCCAACTACAACATACTTACTTCTCCTAAACTCAAGATAGAAACTAGCGGTACCTTACATGTATATTAAAATCCACTTCAAAGTAAGAAAATGGCCTTTTCCTGGATTTGAGATGTATACACTTACAACGCTAACTGGTTAGGCGATGTCTGAGCGAGTGTATATCATGGTATACATGATACACCCAACAATACTAGTGTAAGGAAATATTAACATATACCTGTGCTTATCCTCTATTTGCGATGAAAACTCTACTGATAGCTTGAAATGAGAGCAAGTGGAATCTTCCCAGGTTTGGCATCTATCATGTCAAAGCACTCCAAGACCTTATGTAGGAAGATTTTCTGGCTCAAACATAGATTCCTAGCCTTACGATCCATGTATATCTCCATGCCAAACTATGGAGATTACTTCAACCCATAAAGAGATATCTTCGGCAAGCATACCAAATCTTCCTTTCCCTGCACTTTAAAACTTCAGGTTGACGCATCTATATCTACTATTTAAGTTCTTCATGTAAGAAGTATGTCTTCACATCTAACTACTTTAACTCCAAGTCATTCATTATAACAATCACAAGCAAGACTTGTATGCATGTGTGCTTTATCATGAGTTATAATATATCATTGTAGTTGACAAACTTCATATGGCTAAAGCCTTTGGCAACTAGTCCTTCCTTATATCTTACATCGACGGATCCAACGATGCCTTTTATGTTCTTTTAAATCCATTTGCAACCGATGAATCTATGATTCATCTCTTTTATTCTATCATTTTGTCTAAACTCTTTAGTAAAATACATGTAGATATCAGATAATTTTCATTAATTAACATACTAACATCAATTATTAATATTTTATATTTAATATTTATTTCATCCAAAATAAAAGAATAAAGAGAAAATTAAAAAGTAAAGAAGTATGTGAATATATAAATATGTGCATACGTATCCTAATTCTGAGATCATATCAATATTGACTTGGTTAACAAGATAAATATGTAGGGAGATATAAGGATTTATAAAAATATTAGAAAATTTATACCATCAAGTGTACATATACACATTGTTCACCTGGTACATAGATTCATCTATTTTATTTATCATACATATCGCTTCAAGTCAAAATATTATCTTCTTTAAAATCTTTTTAATAATGTATAACAATTTTGCAAATATAAGGAATTTTTTAATGTATAGATATGGTACAATGAATCGAAAAGGCCATAAAATGAACATTTTTACTCCGTATGAAGCCATAAAATTATTTAATTGCGTTCATGATTAAATTATCTTTAAAATAAAAGTGATTTCATTAAAATCTGAATTAATATGTAAAAGTCAGGCTTTTGGAGTATCATTATATTTGTACAACTATATATCCTTTCATTTTATTTTATTCCTTGTATTTTCCCATTATTTATATTTTTATTATTTTTCTTACGTTTTATAATAATTATATAAAATAAAAAATACAAAGCTTAAAATAATAAAAAATAAATGTATATACTTACTATATAGGTATAATGTACCTATATTGTACATGTTACTATTTATTTAACTAATTACATAATCCTATAAAAATAAATTAACATATATTAATAATCTCAAATTTATATATTAAATTAATAAATTATATAATAAATAACTTTTTATTGAAACCACGTAATTAAAAATTAGTAAACTAATGTATAAAAACCGCTTATACTTATAAATCAGCCTTATTTATATTATTTAATTAAGTAAATTATTTTTTTAATTAATTAGAATTCATAATTCTATTACTTATTAAATTATGTATAATTCTTATGTATATTCTTTAGTTATTTAATATTTAATTTTTAATTAACATTGTATTTAAATCACTTTGTATATAGGTATTTGTCCTATTATGTTTTGTCATGTAGTTGGGGGGTTGTGCCACGTGGCGTCTTCCCATTAGTTCATCCAAGAGAGTTTGACCATCCCCTACTCTTATTCTTCTTTTTCTTCTTTCAATCTTCTTCTTTCCTTCTTCTTCTTATGTCGCCCTAGCCGCTCCAACAACCTTTTCTTGACCTTCGAGCTTCCTCCTCCATGTCAATTCCCTCCAACGACCTAATTCCATCCAAGTTCAATGAACCTAGTCCTTCTTTAGCCTCTCCCTCTCCTATATGGCACCACCACTACCATCTCCGAGCTTTGATCCGTCATTCCATCCATCTTCAATCCGATCACCTTTTGTCTACATGGTAGACGAACAAGGGCCTATGTATGATTTTTATGAAGAGATTTTAACTCCTCATTCATCGCTACAGTCAATTATATGAAGAGTACCATGATAAAACTACTTTGCTGTCACACATCACATGTTTCCTCTGTAATGTATAGTGCGTATGCACATATTGAATCTGCATATCTAAAGTGTATCTTGATCACCCTCTGTCCATGTATGCTTGCAATGCACTCATCCTCATCATTACTTGTTATAATTTCCCCCTCCTCTTCTTCTCATTCAGATAAGTGGTCATGATGTGGTTGGTCCAGGTCAAGCTCAGGCTCCACCAATCTGTCAGCAATCACATATGCATCTACATGAGAAGAACAAACAACAATCTCAAGATATAAAAATGCAAACTCATTAAATAAGACATTATTTTCAATCATAAATGCTTGTGCTTTTGGATCAAGTCACCAAAATCTATATCCCTCACCCTAGATGCATACCCAAGAAATATGCATTTAATTGATGTACGCTCCCACTTCCCTTGACTAACATGTGCATATGCATGACAACAAAAAATCATCAAATCAAAGCAATGCGGGGTATGTCCATAAATACCTCTTTAGATGTCAGGTTGTTCAGAATCAGTAGGAGATTGGTTTACAAGGAAGGCTATTATCGCAACTTCAGCTTAAAATCCTTACTCCGTGTATTTAGCAGCATACATCTAGTTTTCTCTAGCAAAGTTCTGTACATATGCTCTGCAACTCCATTCTGTTGTATAATATGTATGATTATATGATGTCTAGAAATACCTTCCTTTTTGCAAAAGCCATTTAATTATGTGGAACAATATTCTAAGCCATTGTTTCTCTAACAGTGCCTTCCACTACTTAAAGTGTGTGAACACCTCATCTTTGGATTTAAGAGCATAAATCCATACCTTATGGAGTATTCAATAATAAATGTGAGCATGTATCGTGCACCACCTTAGGAGGAAACTTGAGACAACTTCCGCATGCCATGCTTATCAAGTAGTCCTCTTCTAACAAGGGTGTCCATGCTTGTCTCACTTAGATGTCTCAACCTGAGATGCCATAGTTTGATGTAAACTAGTGGAAACGACGAACATACGTATAATAGTATCTCCCTACAGTATATACAAATATCCAGATCTATATACAAATATAACAAAATGTCCTCTTCGGGAACTATTAGTATACCTCCTTTTGTAGCATACTCACACCTTTTTTCTTGTATGGTACCAAGGGATATACATTAGGTTCTTCATCATATTTGAAACATAGTGAAAATCTGTTAAGGTGATAGTTTTCCCATTGTGAATCTTCATTTCAACACACTTCAATACTTCCTAAACTTGCAGCCTTAGATTGTGAATCATTATCCATAATAACAACTTCTGCGTCAACTGATATGTACGAGGATAACCATTGACGATTGAGTGTGACATGGTGGGGGAAATTTGAATCGAGGAACCTTGCATCTTTTGATTTGTAAGGTGTATTGTATTTATCAAAACATAGCCCACATCTATGTATTCAATTTCCAGATAACTTGATTCTGCTGCAGAATCTTCTTTTCCACAATGCTTCTAGTCGTTCTTGTTCTTTTGGTGTTTTCAGTATTCCTCCTTCATATGACATGCATATGATACATGGGCTCCGGGATGGGGAGATGGAGATGTAAGAATAATTACCAACTTAACCTTTAGCCCAAATGTTATATTTGATTATTTCTCTTGCAATATTAACAAAACTTGCTCTGCCTTTTTGTTCTTTTCATCTTATGAATTCTCAAACTTCTTTCATTTCGTGTATTCTCATCTCGAAATGAGCACCTTAGTACCTTTGCCTTCTTGGCTGAAACAAAGCTAAGTCATACGCGCAGACGGTCCCAAAGACCAAAAACACCCTGCATACGGTCCAAACCCTATATGTATACAGAATGCGGACCCAAAGTCCTCTTGATACCATATCTAATGGTTTGCCATATCTAATGGCGGTTTCAGGGTCATATCTAATGACATCACCATATCTAATGGCTAGTTCATGATTTGTATAAAAGAGCTACTGTGGTGCTTATCTTCTGATTCTGATCCTTTTCTTGTCACTAATAAACCGTAAACTTGCTATTTCAAGCTCATAACAGCTAATTCATGAACATAAAACACTTTTGACATAACATACATTTTCTGACAAGTAGAATTTATTTAAGAATTCGAAAATCGATCCATCATGCATAGTAATCGTGCAAAACATAATTCTTCATATAAAACTCATATCTAAGCAGTGAAACTTATGTCTCGTGTTCCATCAAGAACCAAATGCTTAAAAACGTGTTATCAAGATAAAACTCGTGAAACGACGTCTGAAATACAATCTGAAGCCCAGATTTCATATCAACTGTATAGTACTTGTAATTCATGCATAAAAGCTTTAGAAACCACGATTTCATACTTGCTATTCAAAACCATGCATAAAAGCTAAAGACTAGTGCTTAAAATAGCGCTTGAGAATCCCTCACCTGATTGTTGTCTAACTTGGGTCGAAAACATTTCTTTAGTGAAAACCTCCTCTATAACCGTCTTAGATTAAATACTACGGCTTGGTGCGGACAGAACTTCGTTACGGCTTCAAAGACGCTCTCGATCACTGACAGGGCTTCGCCGCGGTTCCTCTCGTGCTCCTCCCGCAACCTCGGCGGCCTTGCGGCTCTAAGGTGGAGAGATGGGCGTGGGATGAAGTGAAATGGAATGGGGAGGCCTTGGGTATTTATAGGCCCCCTCCCCCTTTACATGTGTGACATGTGTCAACATGTAATGGAGCCTCTAAGACACATGGTATGCCACATGTCTTATTTATGAGAAAACTTGTTGCCCAAGTCAACCGGTCCATTAGCTCATTTGAGAGAGTATATGATTTCACAACACCTAGCGTGAATTCGTCTTTCTAATAAACCTTGATCTCTCTAAAATTCTTATACAAGTCCTAAAAAATATCAGCCGAAAGTACATAAACATGATGAAATTATAAATTCTAAAGTTGCAAAAAAATCTAAATATAATATATATATTATATTACGGTTGGATTTCACCTTATGACCCGGAGAGTTGTGGCTCCCAGCGGCTGCAAAGAGGAGATGACTGAGCACATGGGTGGGCATGCTTTGATTAGTCAATTTGGTGGCCAGATGCCCTCGAATTGGAGGAGACGGATCCTCTGCTGCACCAAAAGATGCAGCAGACTCTGCTGTGGTCTTTAGAGCCGCTAGATCATGATCGTGGGAACCGCTCGATCGTGATCGAACGGCTTCAAAAACCACAGCAGAGTCTGTTGCATCCTTTGGTGCAGCAGAGGATCCATCTCCCAAATTGGAGCCTCACCGTGTACTTCAATGCATCAATGTTGTCAGCTGAGTGTACCGTGAGCCGCTGTCATAGGCTTCGATTCACCCAACTGAGATGATCAGACAAAACACCGGGGTTATGATTTTGATTCACTTGTTGTTTTATTCTTGTAATTACGGCTTCCCAACAAACAAACCAGTAAATAACAATGCAACCGAGAGATCTGAAGGTCGTCCATGGAGATCTACGAGCTCAGGGTGGATGACTGCAAAGGAGTCCAGAGCAAGCGGTGCAACTTGGGCTTCAATGCCATTCCATCTGTTGGGTTACTGCAGGCACATGGGAGCTCTGCAAAGTGCAGGAATTTCTTTGACATTTCTCGGATCGAGCTCCCCATCTGCAACATCCCCCTCCTCACTTTACTTGTCAGACTAATATATATGCATGACCCACTCATCTTAATTATTATCTCTTACCAAAGGGATGTATCCATGATGGTGAGTGGGGGCACATCAATTTTTGGAAAGTAATGTAATGCTCACGACTGCTTCGCCCAGGTCCAACACCATCCCATTCCATTTCCCATCCAGAAGCCATCATTCCCCATGCCTCCTCGTGCTCATCTACCGACCTCTCCTTTTTCCTTATTCCCTTCTTGCTCTGTGCATGATTGGCGATTCCTGTGAGGTGGCACGGGTTCATGTATCCCACAACAGTCTCACTCTTTATCCTTGCTGTTCGGCACTTGGAGTGGTGTGGTGATGCCCTTGACAGTAACATTCTTGGAGTTTCTCTGCGACAAAAGGTGCCCTAATCATGCATGATTTCAAGATATAGGGGTCCTTGACGAGGACGGTATATATCTATAGATTGGTCCCTTCGATTAGTTGGAATCATTTGAGTGCATTCATAGTCTCCCCATCCACCTTTAATTTATTCTTGTTAGCTTTTTATTGATGGCTTGTCTTGTGTTCCTTTCTCTTTATTCCTTCCACTGACCTGTTGGTAGTATTTGTTGCTTCGGTATGTCAGATGTCAGATTTACATGTAATCTGAAGGACCTGTACACGAAATAATTATTGGATTTTTACTTGAATGTTTGTCTGTGGGAGGATTTACATTGTTGAAATTGATGTGGGGATGTCTCTAGTTGAACCAGTTCAGTAATAAACAGTAGCCAATGATACATGATGTTGGGAGACAAATGATCTTACGATGAAGAGAGGAGATTGTACAACCTCATACGTATGCGTGCAATGATGTGATGATCTCACACATGCACTCTTTAATTGCTGCACATTCTGTCACCTGTTTGTGATTTATTTAATGCCGTGTACCACTTACATGTTCCGTGGCTTTCTGGTTTCAGAACGGTGATACCCTTATTTGATATGAACTATTAGCACGGGTTCTTCTATCGCCCAGTCAAACTTATATATAATCAAGATCCAGCAATCGTTAATGAGAACTGTCCAAATGTTAGAACTTCCCCATTAGTTCTGATGTGTGATTAATTACCATTCGTTAATCGTGCGTTATAGGAGATGAGCTTTGGCTAAATAGCTAGAACCACATCGGATATTAATATTTGCTAAGATTTATTTGTATTTTCCTGGATTAAACAATAATGCTTGGTCGAGATTGCTGTAGCTCAAAGAATAGTCAGCTTACACCACAGAAAGACGAGTTTAAGCATGTAGAAATATAAACGCAAATCAAGAGTATGTTCAGAGCAAAAGGCTTTTGAGATAAAGCATTGAGAGTCGTGAAGAACGCGAACAATAAAGAGCAGTTGCTTTAGGGAATGTGCAGTGAGTAGAGAACTTATGCTCTTGGTGTGTGCTTCAAGGATAGATTGCATGGCCCTTTTATACGCTTAAAGGAGCCCAAAGATTAGTGATTTATAAAAAAAATACCTCCATCAAAGTGGTTGAGAAAAACATTCACTTACCAGTGTACTGGTGCATAATGAGATGTACCGATGCATCAAGGAAGAAAATATACTAAAAAAGGGTTCAACTCTAGTATGCATAGTGATGATCTTTGATTGATCGTGCTATCACTACAAGAAATTGCATATAATGCGAGCATGAATGTAGTCTCATTCTACTCGCATTATAGTCGTAATGTAGTCATGTTGAGAATAGAGACTAGAAGTAGTCGAAAAGACCGTGGTGCCACATGGGGGCTGCAAAATCGATTTTGGCCATATTGTGGTCTTATTGTTCTCGTATTGTACGAGCACAATGGTCCCATGTTCTTGTAATATGTGCTGCCAGTATATAAAGAAACACACGAAATGCGACTACATAGGGGGATGCATGTAGCCACATTTTCTCATACCAGAACAAAAATTTATTACATAGTTCAGTTCCGCACTTCCCTCACGATTACCTATACCTGTACAGGTATATAAAAAGTATACATGTACAAGAATATACTCATTTCATATAATATACATTCACAATCAAGCATCACAAAGTGTATCCACATTCACAATCAAGGATCACAATTAATTACACATTCACAATCAAGCATTACACGGTCTTCCACATTCACATACATCACAATACAATATATCCTAAGAAAAATTTGAACTTATATAGTACTGCAAACTATCGAGTGTCAAATCCTCCACTTTCCATCGATAAAGGATGCCCTTCTCCTTTTCTTTCCTTCTTTAGCTTTGCCCCCCTCTCTTCTCTCTCTCTCTCTCTCTGCTCTTTCAGCCGCCTCGACATCCCTCTCATGGATGATGATTGCGGGACGAACCGACCGCTGCATCACGACCTAGGTTGCTCCTCATCTTCATTGTCTTCCTCATCCTCGCCAATCCGGCTATCGTGATGGTTGACAGCCTTCATTCCACCGAGATCATGATCATATGTCCTATTCTTTTAAAAATACGCTAGTAGTTATATCATGCAATAATAAATTTTTAGTGTTTTTAGAAATGAGTTTGTGTTTTTTTTCTGAATTCATTGTTGTTATCTTTATGATGTTTTTTGCACAAGTATGTTATATTATGCATATGTATATATTTTATGATTTTTAAGCTTATTTTATATTTTCTATATTTTTATATTCCTATAGTATATTTTTAATATCATATTATTTATAATTTTTAATAACAAAATGAGTTAAGAATTTAAAAGTAATATGAAAATAAACAAAAGTGTATGTTTTGGATTTTAGAAACAAGCAAAAATGCTCAACATGTTTTAAAATATTTTGTATTTTATACAAAATATTTTAAAAATATTCCTATAGTACATGTTGTTGTTTTGGTGCTTTTTTATAATACATAATATTTTACGAATTTTAAAAAATATTTCATTGGAAAATAAGTGTTATATGCAAACTTTATTGTATTTGTTGATTAAAAATAATAGAAAATAAGGAATTTTTTGTTTTATTTTTAAATACATATAAGAAATTAATATCTTTAAAATAATATATTGTACTAATTTCTAGGATTTTTCTACGAGTTTACATGATTTTGTGAAATTTTTGTAATTTTTGAGTTTTTATGGCATATATTGCATTTTTTTTGTTGACTTTCAGATATTTATTAATATAAGATAACTAATATCGATATTATATATTTTTTATAATTATATGTTTCATATATGATTTTTAGTGATTTTTTGAAGTATAGGTTATTTTTAATACTATTTTTTAATTATTAAAATATAATTTTTTATTTTTCATACTAATTTCATAAATGATATAGTATATTGTTTATTTTTAATGTTTTTATTTTATTAGTCATATTATATTTTATGTAGAATTAGTAGGATAGTATTTATTTATTTTCACTGTAGGGATGTTACCGTAATTAACAGAAAATGTTTTGCGAGAATTTAATAATAGATCCATCTGGGGAAAATTACGCATCCCAAGGGATTACAAGTGATGTGATATTTTATCAATATCGTAAAGCCTAGGTAGTGTCGTGCAAATGTCGAAAATGCACGTACATCGCACTTGTTTTTTCCTTAAACGGCAACGGTTACGATCTATCGATCGGATCTGATCTGACGGCAGATCAGTGGACCAAGTGGCCCTATTCTTTGCTCTAGATGAGGATCGATCGTACGGCAAAATTTTGGTTTAATCGAAAGGCTACAAAGGTTTGCTCATCTGATCCACGGCTAGGGGGATGGCTATTTTCTTCCCCGAATTCTCAGCTGCAGGTGAAGCTCTCGATCTGATCTCCGGTGGATAGTGGCGATCCTCGACGATGCTCCTGTAAAGATAGATCGAAGGCTCAATGCAGATATCCAGATGCTTGCGGTTTGACTCCTGCTATGGCGATCGTTCCACGTGCTCTCCTCAATGAACAGAATGGAGCGATGATGCTTCTCCTTCGGGTGCTGCTTGAATTGTCTGTGCTTTACTTCCAGATCCTGCAAAGTAATGAAGGTTCCGTCTTGATTCAAGCATGGAATGGATTCCGGCTTAGAGAAGTAGGAGGACTTCGCCGGAGAGTACGAGAGGCTGAAGGAGGTGGTCAACGATGGCTGACGTGGAGGAGGGCAGGTTAGAGTAATGGACGTCAGTTGGAGTCAGAAGAGAAGAAACGAAGATCTGGAAATGGGGAAGAAGAAAGGATAGAGAAGGAGGAAGAAGAAGGGGAGGGAGGCCAGGTCAATCTGGTAGGTAAACCTAATCAATAGTTGGCACGTGGCGGTCAACGCTCGAATGCACTGAAAGACAAGAGCAGTTGACCAAGTATCTTAAATACTTGTAAATTACATCTTAAATTAGAATATAGTTAAATTAAAAATCTGAACAATTTAATGAATAATTTTGTGGAACTTTAAAATAGATTGGATAATATTATTCTAACGGTTAGAATAAGTAAAAATTATAATATGTGGGTATAATAAACCTAAATTATAATACACATATTTTTAAATGAATACTTTTACATATAACTTAATTTTTTTATTTTTTATTTAATATAATTTAAGGATTTTCAAAATATGTTTTTATTTTAAAATATAAATCTATGGAAAAAATAAAAGAGATATATATAGTATATGTCAACAATGCATTTTTTTGGAATGTTATGTTTATTTCAATTATTTTATTTTATTTATATGATACGATATAAATATAATATTTAAAAATATGAAACGTAAAAGAAAAAATAAAATGAAATAGGAATAAATAGATAGGATAAAGTTGCACATATATAAGAGTAAAGTATCAAAATCGACTTTTTACGTATTAATTCATATTTTTATGAAAGCACTTTTTTTATAAAATAAATTTATAATTTAAACTTCTGGATTTTCTCGATTCGGAGTTCATATGAGTGAGACATGATGTTCAAAAGTTCTTTCTTATGCCTTTTTGGTTTGAGCTCTATAGGAATTTGACATCACATTGGTTTACATCAACATTGGTTTACGTTAAGGTTCTGCTTTGAGTCCATTTCTTTTTACTTTGATTATGGACGTGGTGACAAGTCACATTTAGGATGAGTTACCTTGGTGTATGTTATTTGCTGATGATATTGTGTTAATTGGCGAGATTAGAGATGGAGTAAATGAGAAGCTTGAGGTCTGGAGACATGAGTTAGAGACTAAAGGATTTTCTATAAGTGTCTAAGACGGAATATATGGAGTACACCTTTGATGGAAGCAATGGTGAAGGAATCGAGGTGAAGATTGGTGACGATAACATTCAAAAGAGAGATTCCTTTAGATTTCGGGGATCTAAAAGAAGCCTCTGTTGTTCTCTGTGATAAAAAAATCCTTTAAAAATTAAAGGAAAGTTTTACAAAACAGCCGTAAGACCTGATATGATTTATGGATCTGAATGTTGGCCTGTGAACCATAGACATGTGCAGAGAAAGAATGTAGCAGAAATGAAAATGTTAAGGTGGATGTGTGGACACACACACACACACACACACACGTAAAGATCGAATTTGGAATGATGCAATCAGAAAGAAAGTTGGTATAGTTCCGATTGAGGATAAGATGCGAGAAAACCGCTTAAGATGGTTTGGACATTTGCAAAGAAGATCAAGTGATGCACCAGTTAGGAGATGCGAGTGTTGGAATGTTGAGCCGGCTAAGAGAGGGCGAGGACGGCCCAAGAAGTGTTGGAAAGAGACCATACGAAGGGATCTTAGTTTTGTGGATATAAGCCCGGGATTGGCCCAAGATAGATCTGAATGGAGGCGAAGAATCCATGTAGCCGGCACCACTTAATTGTGGGAAAATGCATTGTTGTTGTTGTTAGTTCTATAGGTATTTATACACAACTATAACTAAATATTTTTATGTTCTTATCATTTTTATGTACATTTTAAAAATTACTTGATTCACAATTCGTTATGATTTTACAAGGAATAGGGAAGTTTTATATACATATATAATACATTTATACATGTGCCTGTTAGATCAATTCGAAGTTCTCATTGAATAGTTTTTTTATGTTGGTTTTCTCTCAGATTTTAATTGGAATTTTTTGTAGAGTTTTTATAAATGCTAATAGTTATTACATTAATTTAGATGAAGAAAGTCTGGGAAAATATATAAGCATATTTTTTTGAATAAATAGATGATGTTTGTATATTGTATAAGTAATGAACCATTGGTCATTTTATATACAAAATTGGTTATTTTATGATTTTATTTTTTCCCTTCTCTTTCTATATTTAACCAAGTTAGTAGTGACTTGGTTTCTAGGTTGGGTTTAAAGTTTGTACATATATACACATTTACAGTCTTATTGTCTTTCTTCTTTCTTTTCTCTCTTTTTATTCTTTTTACGTATTTTTAATATTTTTAAAGTTTATTTCATGAAGCATATATTTACAAAAAGTGAGATATTATTCAATATTTACATGTATTTGATAGACATTTTAGCATAAAATACAAGAATAAGATCGACGAATACATATACATTTTAGCATAAAATACACATAATATAAATATATTAAATATGATTATATCATAATAATTATATCAAATACAGTGAAGGAAGATATTAACTTTTATATGCATGATTAAAAATAAACCTAAAATTATACACACACAGATACACAAATATATGTACCCATTTTAAAAGGGACACTGATAATTAAGAAATCGAGGTCATGCTTCCCTCTGCTTGAACATGCCACAATGTACCATCTAGGGACTTCCCCAATTTGATCAGGAGATAAATAAAAATCAAATAAATCGCAGGAGCAGCGAATAAATCGTAATTTACCGTACAGTTCGTGCATCTAAACCCGAGTAATAAAAAAGTGGATAAAATTAATGGGAAAAAAATAAAGACAGGGTGATGAATGCCAGCGTGTCTGCGGTCACCGTCGGCTGGGAATCCAAGGACAGCCAGATGGACGTCTCATGATCCACCACCAACATACGCGTCGAAATCAACACCGTCAATCGTGGGAGCAGCATCCTGCCGTCACCATCGGTTACCTCACCGCAATCCACTACGAGACGCCCCTCACCGAGCTGATGCTCTCTCGATGAAATGGCCGTCTTCTGCGCTCGAATCCGCTGTTGTGGAACAGATGACTACTAGATAGATCCCCCTCGCTTTTCTGCATCATTAGATCCTTAAAAGGAGCTCTGAATTAACTAACGTCGAGAAAAGGTGGCACGAAAGGAGGCATTTTTCGTGTGAATGTGATGCTAATGACATCTCCTGATCGTTGAATTATTGCAGCAACATGAGCCCGATGACATCCCCTTCATGGAGATCGACCGCGACCCACAAAGGAAAACTGCTGCTTTGCAGCTAAAATTGAATCTTTTCCCGTGTACAAATCTCCAAAACCTCGAAAAGAGAGAGGAAAGAGATGGTGACAGGAGAGGACGAGAAGAAGAAGAAGAAAGAGCGGAAACAAGAGGAGGAAGAACCGACCCGATTCCGGTCATACCACAAGTAGATACAGAGAATCTATACAGACGAAGCTAACTAAGAACAAAGACCAAAAGTTCCCACCTTTGCTCAACCCAATCCCAGATCCCACCTCCGCATTCAACGCCGATGGCGTCCCCGTCCTCGGCGAGTCCGCAAGCCGTGGACTCTCCGGAGAGAACCCACCTCCGGATCTCACCTCCGCCGGCGGTGGAGCCGCTGGCAATTCGCCGGACCCAACCGCAGCCGCCTCTTTCCCGAAGATCTCCCTCGGCAGCAGCACCCTCGACACGGCGAAGACGGCCACTGGGTTCTGGTCGAACACTGTTCTCGTAATCGATGCCTGTACGATCCCCGTGTCGATCGCCACCGAGCCATTAACCCTTGTGATATTGAGAGTGAACCGCCCAGCTCCGGTGTCCTCCGTCGCTAACGTGGGCTGCACCGGATTCACTATACTCTCCAGCGATCCTAGTGGGTAGTAGGAGTGCAGTACGTGGAAGCGGAGCACCACTGCTTTCCTCTCCGCCGGCAGCGACTGCAGGCTTTCTCCGGTCTTGGGCAGCTCCGCGAAGGCCTCGTCCGTCGGCATGAATACCGTAATGCCGGCGCCCTTCTCGTCGGCCTCGAACTCGTCGGCGACCCCCGAGGCCTCCAGCATGGAAGCCGCAACGTTGAAGTCGCCGCCGTCTATGAGGACCTGGGTGATGTTCACTGCCGCTGGAGGGCGATTCTCCGAAGCGGCGAGGTCGACGGCGGAGGGGATTAGGACGGCGTCGACTTTGAAGATGCTGATATTGTAAGGGAGGGTCTTGACGGGTCCGAGGACGGTGGCGTTGGAGAAGGAGAATGGGGCGGGGGAGCGGACAGTGATGACCCCGGTGGCGGCATTTCTCGTGAGGTTGACGGCGCCCCAGTTGTTGAAGGCGCGGCCGGTGGTCTGAAAGAGGGTGGTGACGAGCTTCCCCTCCGGCGGGATGTGGCGGAGGTCGGCAGGTGAGAGGTACTGGAGGAGGACGTGGTAGCGGACGACGTCAGCGAGGTCGTACGGGGTGGAGGAAGTCGAGAATGGCCGGTGGAGGACGTCGTTGGGCACGGCGAGGAGCGTCAGGGAGGAGCGCCGGTCTAGGTCGCCGGCGACGGTGGTGGAGACGAGGAGGTCGGTGAAGGCGGAGAGCTCCGGGAAGGAACGGAGCACGGCGGTGACATTGACGGAGAGAGAGGAAGATGGCAAAACGAGTAATATGGTGACGATGAGAAGGGCAATGTGGGAATGGGGCTCCATCGAGACTGACGCGAGTGAGAGGAGAGAGGGGCGATCAATGGAGGGCTTTGGTGGTGGTTGGGTTATGGGCTGCGGGAACTCGCGGTGAGCTTATGCGTCCGGGGAGGGGATGTTAACGGTAGAGGAGGAACGCGGGTAGGGGGTTTAGGGGTAAGGTAACCGTCTAGGTGATGAGACAAGGAGGGGTCCTCGTGAGGTGTCCCAGGTGGTGGAAGGATGCGGAGACAAGGGAGTCACGGATGGCGAGGAGCCATTGGGATTTTGACACGTGGAGGGATCTCGGAGTGGAGGATTCAGGAATTGTACTGCCAAGAGGGGTTATAATAAATGGGATTTTGTTTTCCTTTCGCTTTTATTTTATTCTAATTTTATGTAAACCATAAAATGCTGTAGAGAAATAATGTGGATACCAATATCTTATTTTCGGAGAGTTGGATGTTAGACGGGATATTCAGTTCCCATGGAAATAAACAAATCCATCAAAATTGTTACCATATATAGTTTTTTGTATATATGATCACATATCAAACAAATGCGTAATTGGAATCTGAACAATGCTTATGTATAAAGATTTGATAGTAAGACGTGTGTGTGGGGTCTCAAATGATGTAATCAGATGGATCATATCATATACGAGAAGCCTTAGTTGGCTTCATGGTTTAAAAAAACAGATCGGATCGGCTGATCAGACCGGTTGGATCGGGAAATGGATCCAGTCGCTTCGATCAGTTTTTTATAATTAATTTTAAAAAAAATAAAAATATCGAGTCCGATCAGTGGTCGGATCAGGTTGACCTGGATTGACCCAGTTTTGATGATTTGATAATTTTTTAAAAATAAAGGTTTAAATAATGAAATAATGTGGTTTTTATCACATATACCCTTCTTAATTTCAACGATATAAGGTATGTCCCTCTCTTTTTTGAAACATATGTTGTGCCAATACTTTCTTAAAGTAATTTTCTAGAAACAAATATAAATAAATGATTATAATATTATATTCATATATAATTTTAGAAAATGTGATTAATTTTGTAGAGTTTTACTCGAAAAAGATAATCATGTTATTCTATTTAAAGATTTCAAATATGTAATTACTATTTCATTGATATATAATTCATACATATATGTATCCGATTTTATTGGTTTAAAAAACCGATTCAACCGGTCTGACCAGTAAATTAAGCTCGATCCGGATTTTTTCGAGTCGATAGGAGTGATGACATCATGCTGACATCATCACTTGTTCGACCGATTTGTACCGATGGTTCGATCCGATTTGACCAAATCGAAGACTGGCTGGTTCAATGTCCGATTCGATTTTTAAAACCTTGATTGACTTCTTAAATGTAACTAATGGATTTACCAGTAACGTTTTTTCTAATCCGTCATTATTGTCCTCTGATGTTAAGTAACTAATGAAGATATTTTTAGTTATGAAATTTTGTATACTTAAATTAACAAAAATGTCATTTCTATTACTATATCATTAATGACGATCTACATAACAACGATAATCTCTTTTTATTTTAAAAAATTTTAACTAATAATCTCAATATTTTGAGAAAAATATTAGCGATGATTAGCTAAAATTTTATAAATATCAATGGATAAATACAGTTATATACATGTTGCTGATAACAACAGATATAATATTTATCTTTGCCGCTAATTTTAAGCATAAAAAATAATTTCATAAATCTTTATTATATATTTAACAACGGAAAACAACGACAAGTTAAAAAATGTCATTGTAAATCCGTTTTTTTAGTGCATATAATATACTTTAAATATAGTTCAATATAACTGATTTCCGTGTGAGTTGGTTTATTTCCATGACATAATTAGATTTCTATATTATTTTTCACTCAATGATAAAAAAAATGTTTTTATCAATTGTGCTCTTTTGATATATTGCAATTTCAAATATGTCCCTCTCTTTTTTGAAATATCAGTTGTGTTCTCGACTTCTTGTTGTTCTATCACTCATGTCCTTCCATTACTTTAGTCGTCAAGAAGTTGAAATTAACCACGATTTTCTCAAATCATGGTGAAGTTAAGAGGGGCATAACTGTCCAAACATTCCCTCCATCCTCCTCTGCCACACATGGCCTCCGACCTCCTTCGTCATCCTTATCGGTGCATGAAACTTTGTCGACTTCAGTGCCGAGGGGGCGACACTAGCCACCACCTCGTCGGTGAACTTCAAGCACTGTACCATGAGGAGCTTGTCGAACATGGAGGACCTCACGAGGATGCGGATTCACTGGGTGGCCTGGCCTCCGGGACCATACCCAGGAGACCACGAAGTCCTTCAATTTCCTCAGGAACACATCTTGTCCGAGTATTGCGATGTCGTCGGGGGTTGCGACTTCACTGTCACTAGCAAACATCCCGACAAGGTCATCCTTGATGGCCTCACCTCCATCAGCGAGGTCGAACGGCTATTCAGCAGCACACTGGAGACTGGACCCCTCCTAGCTTCAAGAGGTTGTTGTGACTCCCACTCCTACTTCATAATCGAGTACGAGACCGGAAGCTCGAAGGTCTGGAATCTTATTTCTCAATCGTGGTGCAGGTTCGGGCTTCTTTCAATGTTAGGGGGTATGGTTGCTTAGATCATCAGAGCTCTGTTGTTGTAGGTGAAGGTGTACGGAGGAATCTCAGTGTGAACCTCACAGCTATAGTATATAAAGAAGGATGATCACCAAAATGTTGCTTCGAAGGGGAGGATCCCAATATTGTCGTGATTTATGATTTGCAAAGCATTGTGAAGATGAACAGTAAAAAAAGTGTGAATTTTGGGAGCTTTTTCTCCAGCTTGAGGAGGAGCAACGAAGTAGGAGACCTTGAGGGGGAGGGGCTGCGGAGGAGGAGGGAATGCAAAGGAGGAAGGCATGAAGGGAGAGGGGATGCGGAGGAGGAAGATGAGATCTTGAAGGGGGAGGAGCAGAGCAGGAGGAGGGCCTAGAGGGGGAGGGGTCGTAGAGGAGGAGGGGTTGTAGAGGAGGAGGAGGAGGTTGGGTGGAGGAGAGGAAGGTGAGGAGGAGGAGGAGGCTTGGGGCGGAGGAGGAGACTGAGGGTAGATGAGGGGATGAGGAGGAGGAGGAGTTTGGGGGCGAAGCAGGAGGCTTAGGTGGAGGAGGGAGGAGGAGGAGGCTTGGGGCGGAGGAGCAGCCAGATCAGAGGCCGACAACGGAGAAGGAGGAGGGGGAGGAGGAGGCTGGGGCGGGGGAGGAGGGAGAGTCTGAGGAGGGGGAGGAAAGACCTCTCTACCTTTTTTAAAATTAATTCCGCTTGTGCTCCCATAGTTAATATCAGTTTGCATTGAGGATGGACATCAACTAACCCGAGAGGCACGAGTGATAGAATGGCAAGAAGTCAAAGGCACAATTGATATTCCCAAAAAGAGAGCGGTATAACTGACATTGCAATATCTCAAAGGGCACACTGATAAAAATCCATAAAAATATAAAAAATGAACGGAATATAGTTTATTTCTATTTGTATGTTTCCTCCACATGCACAAAAACACCGAATTGCTTTTCTATCGCTTTCGATCGCACAAACACACCGAATTATTTTTCTATCGCTTTCGATCAAATAGAAACATAATACGTTATGATCCTAGTGAGACATTTGCCTCAAGATGAGCTTATATATTGAGGCTCCTCAAGTAAAAGGACAATACAATTCATGTACTTTGGGACTGATGTAGGTTAATTTTAGCCATTTTGAAGCTCGAACCATATTTTCATGAATTACTTCTATAGCACCACATATATAGTACAATATCTAATAAGTATAAAGTATGGTAGTAGCTTATAAGTAGTGGGAACTGCTACTAGTTTACCTAGGCTTAAGCATTTTGACTGTGGTCAAGGACTCCAGTTGGAGCATAGTCTAACAGGTTGTCTAGGTCAGTAATCATCGATAATGTATTGGACTTAGGGGCCGGGATGTTCCAACTTCTTTCCTTGTAGGAAAGCTTTCTATGCGATCGTCTCTTATAGGTGAATGTTACTAGCGACGACTAGACGTAGCATAATTAGTAGAGTATTTTGTTGTAGGTATGTCCCTTTTTATTGCAAGCATTAGATTTCTTGGTGAATGTAAACAAGGATAACTCGTACGGGGTTTATGTGAAAGTTCAATTCATTTTTTATTTGGTGGGAAAAGAATTATAACTGAATGGAATCAATACAAGAATGGAATTAACAATCGAATGGAAAGGGATATATTTTTCCATCCAGTGTTTGGTGCATATTAGGAATTGAAACATTTATTATGAGATATATTCCTTTCTTATGTTTGGAAACGGAAAAGAATAGAAAGAAAATAACCTCCCTTTGATATATTTTGTTAAATAGAAAAAATAGTCGATTCCATATAATTGATATATTTCAAACAAGGAATCAATAGTCAAATTAAATTAGAAAATATTTTGATTTTTTCCCATACAATTGATATATTTGATATATCCATATATGAATCTGTTAGAATATTTTATTACCATATCCGTATATATATATCCTAAAAAAATTGAAAATGTTATCAATATGCGTATTCGCAAAAAAATAAAAACACATATCCATATATGTATTCACTAAAATGTAACACGTATCCATATCCTTAAATATAAATATGGCATATGTATCTGTATCCATATCTGTAGCTGCAAAAAAATAAAATTCTATTTCCATATCCAAATTCGTTTCCGCGAAAAAATCATCATCATGTCCATATATGTATCCGCAAAAAATTAAAACTCGTATCCATATCCGTATATGTATCGCTAGAATATAATTAGTATACATATCTTAGAAAAAACTGAAATTTGCATTCGTATCCTATTAGAAAAAAATCCCATATCCATATCCATTTAGGAAAAAAATATAAAAAATACTTATCCATGTTTGTATCCGTATTCACAAAAAAATAATATCTGATATATTTTACCCATATAATATACATAGATGTATGTATGTATGTATTCGTATCCGCTGGAATATCTTGTAACCATATTTTTACCCGTATCCAAAAGAAATTGAACTGTATCTACATCCCTATCTGCAAAAAATCACATATCCATGCTAGTATCCATATATGCATATATTTGTAACTTATCCGACTTTTTGCATCCATATATTTGTATCATATCAGTGTCCATATATCCATGTCCAAAAAAATCATATCCATGTCGGTTTTAAAAAATATTCAAAAAAGAAAAACATATATCCATGTCGACAATCATATATTTGTAACAGTGATATATTAATTAAAAAATATTAAAGAGAATACATTCATTAGTATTTGTAAGGAACGGAATCCCAATTTCTTTGGTATACCTAGGAATGATAATTCCCATATATTAGAGAATTTGGTTTCTTTTGTAATCGTTACTCTTGCCTTAATATGATCTAACAAACATAAGAATGGAATCGAAAGAGGAATGGTGATTCCATTCTCCTCTCTATTCCTGCATAACAAATAGAGCCTTAGTGTAGACTTGTGGATATTAAAAGGAGTTTGTATGAGATTTGAGGAATTTCTTATTAATTAAGATAATGTATCAAAAAATATATCACAATCCAACTTCATGTCACATGTACTTATGCGCATAAATGCATCGTTGAGATGCGTATTGTCGAGGTAATACACAAACAAGGTTAATTTGTGGACATTAGGAGAGAGAGAGAGGCATCTGATCAATCTTTGATCCATTGTGTTATTCTGTTCGAATATTGTTTTTCTTCACATTAGGTTACTTGTTTTTTTTTCCATCCTACTTTATTTATCTCTTTTTCTTCACATGCATTGAATCATAACCATTTGTTTTGATGGACCCAATTGAAGAATCATCGGCAAAGCGATTCTTTTTCTACTTGGTATTCGGATCTGTATCTTGGATCTATCTGTACATGAGTAGTATATAAACTCCCAATGATTAGAGATCACTCTATCCTATGTGTTCTTCTTTGTCCACATAGTGAAAAGCGACCACCGCTACTCATGATCGTCGTCCAGTTACGAGGTGAATATTGTAAATCTGTGTATTTGTGTCTTGCGTGATTGATCATGTTTGTGCATAATTTCTTCAGTTATTCGCAATACTTTTCAATCTTGTTCTAACTTTGTTATTAGTTTTTGGATGTAAGATTGGACACATGAGTCGTTTTTACACTAATTGTTGACCATGAGCTTGCTTGGAACTTTGTTCTTGACCTCTATTCACATTCATATTTCTAATCATCTTCTCAAACGTACCATGTACCAAATCACCTCAAACTCAACTTTAAAGCCATCTACTTCTCTTCACCTTCTTAGCCATTTTCTTAATCTCAAACCCCTCCTACTAGGAACCCAAGGAATGGTCTGGTGGTAGAGAAGTGTGCCTCCACTTTAAAGGACTCGAGTTCGAATCCCAATAGGAACGCTCCGGACTCCCGAAATTACCGAGCCTACTATTAAAAAAACCCTCATACTACCGAAGTATCAACTTTATACAAAACTGACCTTAGGACTCGAAAATAATCCACTGCAATCCAACTGATCCTTCTCCCTGTATCATTGAAAATCGGAAATTTTCCAAACTCAATCCTTGATTCTTTTAACTAAATTCTATCTTTAATTAAGCCCCTAGCAGTCGCAAAAAAACCTAGCAAACGAAATCCACAACCAAGACCTGATTTTGAGAACATGACCTAACCAATATATAAATTGATGATAGAATCCAAGAAAACCTAAGGTGGATTCCCTTCCTATCTTTCTACCTGGTTCAACTCTATCTTCCATTGAAATTCAGATATAAAGATTAGGTACCGCAGTGTAACTTTTAGAAGTTCAGGTACTACATCGAAAGTTCAGAGACTTTTATATAATTTACTCTTTTATTTTTTTGCATTTATCTCATATATTTTCTATCAAGTTTTTTCATTTTAATAATCAAGATTACAAAGAAACTGTTGGGAGACGGGCAACAAGTTGCGTCGCCAATCCCTTTTGGATGGCAAATCCAATTCTTCGGAACACAAAATCTATAGATCTGGGAACCATAACATTACTATGCATAATTTTCTGGACCCTCTTAAAGAGCTCTACAGCTTCAGATGCCAAGAACCCAAAGGTATCAAACCCGAAAGGGATGAAGACGTGTTGATTGTCAATACAAGCCTTCTCATGTTTAGCAACTTTGGTTGAGGCAGCTTTCTGTGCAGCGTATCCTGCAGTAAAATCACTTTTTATCAGACCAACTAATGGAGACACTCCAGTTAAATCAACACATGCATGTTTTCCTCCATCCCGATCAAAAATTAAAACATTCGCTGGTCTGAGTGTGGATCTCCCCTCGTGTGGATCAGACAAAAAATTCACAGGTGCTTCGTTCTTTGACGCAACCTCAGCCTTCTTGAGAACATCATAGAGGACATCTCTAACAAGATCATGTCTATATTTAAAACCTGAGAGTTCACGACAATGAACAGCATGCTCCCCAAAGGAGTCTAGGCAAGATTTGTGGCATACTGGACACGCCTCATCTGCTGGGAATAGAGGAATCATTAGACGATATCTGAGAATAGTACGATACTCAATATGTGACATATGCATTCCAAGACCATCAATAGGAATAGCTAGAAGAAAATCTTGAGCATGGTCAGATTGCAAGCACCAAAAAATTGCCTTTTGTCCTGTCGTCATGTCAAATTCAACCTCAATTTCTTTGACAATTTTGCTAAAAAAAGGAACTCGCCAAAGCATTCTGGGCTTTAGGGGGGATGGTATCCTTGTTAGAAAAACATGTAAGATCTAAAAATGGGAGCTTGACACGTAGACCCTCCAAAGCATCTAGAAGATCATAATCAATATCACATACCCCACTGTCTCATAAAATGTGGTCTTGAAGCACCCAAGATTGAGCTCTAGAGGCCACAAAAGCATATGAAGAAGCCTCAATAGCGGAGTGCGGTCCTAAACCACCGAGCTTGATTAGTAAGGATGCCACCCGCCATTGAAGGTCACCAAAGAAAGGACCTCCACAAACCACAATGTCCTCAATAGCTTCACGTAGCCCCCTGTCAAAAAAAGTAGCAGCTTGCTCCATGCACGTGGGTTGACATGTTCTTAAGCCAAACATGAGCTTGGCTGAATCCATACAAGATCGTAGTAAAAGAAGTTCACTCTGTGGGTCATCCAACTGGGGGAGTAATTTCATTAATTCAACAGCTTTGGTGGCTCTCCTCGTAGCCAAGTCTTCAACAAATACTTTGTCCATGCTCACTGCACCTCCAAGCAGTTTCACTCCTAGCACGGGCCTTCCAATATCAGTAGGAAATAGTCCTTTGCGGACCTTCTGTCCATCACATGAAGGTCAAAAAAGCTCAATTTTCTTGATATTCAGAACAAGTCCCAACTCAGGGCCTCTATGTTGTATAATATCAAGTACTTTAGCCACCTCTAATGTGTCCACAATGAAAGTCCCATCATCAAGATACCAAGCATGGAGAAGGAGTTTAGAATTGTCTCTGATCTCATGAATAAGTGGATGCAATGCAAGAGAAAATAGAAGTGGACCGAGGGGATCACCTTACTGGACTCCGGTGGTCGACCAAAAATGATTGTCTCCAATATATAATCTGGAAGCCTGAGCATACAGAAACTCTACTCATGAAGAAATAGATGGACATCGCCTTCGAACTTCACAGAGCATCGAAGATCTATCTATCATGTTGAAAGCATTAGAAAAATCTGTAGTAAGCATAGAGATAGATCCATCACCGTGAAGCTTGCTCAAAAGCCGATTGGTGCTGTGTAAAATAGCTTCTGCTCCTCCAGATACACCAACTCCAAATTGAAAATCATTGAGATATTTAGACATCTCTTTGCCTATCCCTTCCATAGCAACCTTGGATACTAGACGTCTCCAGATAGTGCCCACTGCAATAGGGCGTATGCCATTGTCAGGTTTGAGTAGTGGAGTAAGAGGCGCAGAGGCTACAAACGTAGCCAAACTCAAAGGACATCTCCCGCATAGCCATAAGTTAACCACCATGGCGATCGCCCGTAAGAGCTCAGTGGCAATGGCAGATCCTTCCCCACAAAGGGCGTCTAAAAGGTGTTGAGCTCTCAAACCATCTCTGCCACATGATGTCACTTTAGGAAAGGATTTGATAGAATGTAAGATAACATCTGTATCAGCTGTAAGAGGAGTCTCTGAAACCAAAATACCTGGCAAGGAAGGAAGCGGCTATTACGGATGTTTAGCCTCCAAATCTTTCATAGTAGCTTCATGATAAGGAGCCACTGCTGAAGACCATAAAACCCTTAAGGCTGCTGAAAAGTGTCCATCTGACACTTTAAGAAGGCATTGCCTAATGTTGGAGTGTTGACTCTCTTCCAACGAATTATTCTGATTGAGGTCAGACGTCCCTGAAGTACCATCTTTCAAAATATCCAAGGAATTGTTCTGTTGGATTGTTGACTCTCTTCCAAGGAATTTTAATGTATTTTAAAAATATGAGCTCGCTTTTTTACAAATCTCAAAATACATTTACAATATCATTTTTTCATTTATTGTCTCCTTTATCATTTCTAACAATTTCAGATTGTTTTGGCAAAATCTCAATTCATTTTTTTATAGTCTCATATAATACTTTACGAATATCATTACATTTCCTACAAATCTGAAATTGGTTTTTACGAAGGCATTGACAAATTTGCGATTATAACAATAATTGTGGTACTAACTGTGATCTTCTTTTATAATACATGATACGAATTTATAATGTGGATATGAATTTTACAAAGAGATTTTCCATTCTACGTAGCGTGAAAATATTGTCTCGTTGACAAAACCTCGTTGAATAAATAACAATAAAAATTGTCAAATCGAGCATGCTAAAATTGATAAAATAAAAGGATTAAATGAAATTCAAATTCAAAATGAAAATTCAATGACTAAAATACCCTTTTGAATAAAGAACTGTCAGATTGAGATCTAATAAATCTCGTGATGGGCTTTTCATCAACCCAGAAAAGGTGCACCTCATTGGAAAGGTGCACCTCAATAGCTCCAGATGATTAAACACATGGAATAGGGACGGAGCATCTCCTACGAGGCTTCCACGCCGTAGTCATCGAATCCAATCGCCACCCTCTTTTTCATTAGGTCATTGTGACGAAACTCGGCTACCGAAGGTTGAGCTGCGGATGGATTCTTGCGACAAGGGTTCGTCAGGGGTTCTGTTGTGCATGGAAGGGTGTTGTTGTAGAGAGGTTGTGTGAAAGAAGCTCTCACTACCGTTCTTCCTTGCGGATGGCTCGAATTGGCTAAGAAACTATGTTCTATGGCACTGGAAGCTTGTTGCGTTTGCTCTGAGTTGGAACCTTCGGTGAAGCCAAAACATGATGTCTCGTTGTACCCCTGACAAGAATCCAACGAACGCGCATCCACCCAAAGGGGTTCGGGGAGGTGTTCGATCGGAAGCTTCAGTTACTTTGAGTGCTTAGATGTTAGGGTCCGAGCTGCTCGCGCAAGAGGGTTGGTAATGCTGAGGACTTGGTCATTTGCATATTCCCAATCTTTGTTCGATCAAGTGCAACGGGTGTTCACTGATGAAGCACACAATCAAATCCCGAAACTTGAAGTTGATATGAGCCAGATGATAGAGCTTCGAATTTGAACGTCCCTCTGAAGTAGTTGTTTCCAACAAGAGCATGGAGGAAGGGGGTTCTCTATCGCTAGCTAACTCTATTGCGGTGATGTTTATGCAATGACCTGAAACGAAGCTCTAAGAAAGTGTGGGAGGAAGCTCAACGCGTGAATGGTGAATTGAGCTTCTTGTCTCCGACCGATGTGAAAGGAGAGGAAGGTTCTTAATTTGGGGGTGGATGTAAGAAAGGATGGGGTGGGAGGGAGTATTTGGACAACTTTGCCTCTCTTAACCGCACCATGGTATGGTTTGAAAAATCATGGTTAAGTTCAACTCATTGACGACTAAAGTACGGAAGAGGCCAAGTGTAGAATGACAAGCGGAACTGATGTTCCAAAAAAAGAGCATAACTGATATTGCAATATCTCAAAAAGTACAATTGATAAAAACTCTTAAAAAAGTTAGCAGTGTATTTTGACTAGTTTGTTAGGTCGGTGGTCCAAATTTTCAAGGTGAAATAGGTATATAAGAATCAGTTGGATGACAAACAACGATGGTGAAAAAAACTGATGTGAAATTGCATTGGGGAAATCATGGGATGATTGATCATCAACAAATAGTGTTTGTTGCCCATAGATAGGAAGCCATTGGATTGCACGTTGGGACGAAGCTTTCAAATCCATCGAGCCAATTGGATTCCAAGTACGTGATTTGGATGGTGGTAGGGACCGATATCCTCCAATCCATATGTGTGTGTGTCATCATCATGCATCTCACGGCCATGTGCATTGACTTGTGATTTAGTTGGCAGTTGGAATTTAATTCTACCCTTCAATTGAATTTTTAATAGGATTTTTATCAGTTGTGCTCTTCTGAAATATTATAATATCAGTTATATCTTTCCCTTTCTGAGAATATCAGTTGTGCTCTTAACTTCTTATCGTTCTATCACTTGTACTTATTTGTTACTTTGATCGTCAGTAAGTTGAACTTAACCATGGTTTAATCCAATCATGGTATAGTTAAGAGAGGCACATCTAGAAGAAAAGCCTCCATCTCCTCCTCTAATTCATCCTCCTCCCCCCGATTGGCCATTGAAGAAGCAATTGCGGAGGTCTGCTCTTCGTGGATTGTGTCGTCTATTGGGAGGGGGGCCGTAGGAGGAGTTGGGGCAGAGGAGGATGGCGGAGGTCAGACCCAAGTCCGTGATCGAGGTCATACCCACAAGTCTGGTGCTCGACACGTTCACACAAACTAACGCCAACCTCGAGAGTAACCTGTCATCGATCCCAACGCAGTCTTGACCATGATTGTAACGCCCCGGGCTTAGATCTCCGATCCGTTATCGAATTTGTAACGTCCCGGGCTTAGGTCCCCGGTCCGTTATTGAGGAAAACTGACCCTGACAATTTGTTTGGTTTGAACCCAAATGGACCCATTGACAACCACCCAAAATACTTAAGCCCAAGTTGTCAAGTAATAATCCTCACCACTTATAAACCACACCCACACTTTGTGAGTTTTCCATGTGGTACTATGTCTGGGGTTGGGGTGTTACAACCTCCCCCACTTATAGTCGCAACGTCCTCGTTGCGACATGGCACATCACTTATTCCCAAAGATAGTGACGGTTGCACGCTTCGGGTAGCCTTTTCTTCCAACCTCTTTGTAGGGGCGGCTCCACCTCTCGGGTAGCTCTTTCCACTATCAAAGGGAATTTGGCTCTGATAACATTTGTAACGTTCCCGGATTAGGTCCCCGATCCTTTATTGAGGAAACTGGCCCTGACAACTTATTGGGTTCGAGAATGATCGAATCCAATAGAAGGCACACCAACCCATCATTGTACTCATCCTCGCCATTATAGGATCCGATGTTAGCGCACCTGACAAGGTGGAGGAGCTTTAGGGTGCGACCACAGGTCTTCATGACGTCCATGAGCCCATTCATGGTGCATGATCGCATATGTCAAGTTTGAGCAACTCGAGGTGGCAATTCGATTTGGCAATAGTGGAGAGAAGCTTGTCGTCGAGGAAGCCACAACTCTTGACAATTACATGCCTGAGGGACCTGAACGTGAGGGCCATGGTGCCCGAGATGTTGTCCTCAGTGATGCAGAAGCAAAGGGAGAGCGATTCGAGGGTCGTGGTGAATGACAACTAGGACAATCCGAAGGCCATGAGACCAACGACGCCCTCCAATGCCAGGACCCGCACGGATTACTAGGTGTGTCGTCTGATGGTCTCGAGTGCGGTGTTCCCGAGCCTCAGGCACACGCGGATGAGCAAAGGAGCAAAGGATTAGAATGGGGTGGAGGAGAAATAGGAGGGCGGATGAGCAAAGGAGCAAAGGATTAGAATGGGGTGGAGGAGAAATAGGAGGGCGGATGAGGAGAATGCGGAGGAGGAGGAGCAAGGGGTGAGGAGGGGGAGTCGTAGGAGGATGCTAGGTAGAGGGGGAGAAAGGGGAGCCGGCGGATGAAGGGAGTGAAGGAGTGAGGCGTAGGAGGAGGTTGGGGCAGAGTAGGAGGGTGACGGGGGAAGGGGAGGAAGGGATATGGAGGAAGCTAGGGGTAGAGTAGGAGGGTGGAGGGGAGGAGGAAGGGATATGGAGAAGGAGGCTGGGGGCGGAGGAGAGGATGGGGCAGAGGAGGATGAGGGGAGGAGGAGGATGTTGGGGCGGGGGGAGGAGCTCGGATCGGAGGAGGGGGAGGTCATGGGTGAGGGAGGAACTAGGGGTCGAGGGGAGGAGTTAGGGATGGGAGTAGGAGGCGACGGAGGAGGAGCAGAAGGCTCAGGAGGAGAAGGCGATGGTCGAACAAAGAATGGACTCTTATTCTTCTTATAATTCATACTTATTTATGTTTATTTCTTTTTTTTTACGTAGAAAAAGAGTGAGACCGTATGGGTTTAGCATCATGCTACCCATATAATTAAGCAGGGTACATGTAGCTATATTTCTAGAATATATTTGATGAGTGCAGTGGAGAATAGTGAATGGACATGACGTTGAAAAGAAGAGTGGAAAACGATATAAATATTGGAAGAGACAAGGGAGCCAAGTTGGCATCCCACAACTGATGGATGGATGACCTATTCATCAATTAGATTTTATGGCCATACAGTACGTGCAATAACTTTATTGTTAGAGGACTCGATTCTCCCGTATATTATAGTTTGAAAGGTTTTGTTAGGGTCTCAATCAAACTTTTAATAATATCGCATATTTTGATAGATTCTTCCATTGCCATTTACTTTAGCAAAAGTCTGCGTACTGTCTTTGACCTCATCGGCCACTTTCCAAAAGTTGGAGATGGAGAGCAAAGCATTAAGGACTGATGTATATGCTTTATTATGATGGGTTTAATTAGTACGTACATCTGTTCGATTATTTTTTTTTAGATCGGATTAGCAATAGTTTGCTTTAAACTTTTTACAATTAAGAAGGCGTCGAAGTAGTTCCTGTTATAATATACTAGCACGAAGCCCATGCGCTGCACGGAAGCTAGTTTTCTACATATTTACCATACTACACTTATATATATTTGTTGGAAAAGAAAAGAGCCCACCCATGTGTTTAGTACCACATGGGGGAGCGGTCACTGTTGGGTCTGTCCGTGGGGCTATATAAAGAGCCCCACACCCCCTGTACTCATTGAGAACTTCAATAGAAGAAACGCCCAATTCAGGGGCTTCTCCCGTGGTTTTATCCCGCTTCTCTCGGAGTAGGGTTCCACGTTAAATCTTTGTTCTTATTGTTCTATCTTTATTTCCGATTCCGCTTCCGCATTCTATTTTTCTACAATATTATATATATATATATAGTAAGAGAAAAATGGGACTGCTCGTTGGCTATCCCTGCTCTTTTTCGGTTAATATTTTTATATTTTTTGGAAAATACCGTTATATATTTTAATTATTATATCCCTCTAATATGTCATTTCAAATTCGTCAGGAAAAGACACTCTCATGCCCTTCATTCAGAATAGGTCGATTACAACAATTCTAAAACCATTAAAATTACATGTTGCAGATGGAGGGTGTAGGAGTCTCTATTTGTGAAAAAAACTAAAATGACATATTAGATGGATATAGTGATGAAAATATGTGGTGATATTTTCCAAAAAAATAAAAAATAGCCAAAAAATAAGGGCAAAGGCAATCCCATTTTTCTTATATGGTAACTACCCTTATACAAATATTGTAAGTATTAAACAAGATACGAAAGTAGATGATCTGAGATCAGATTCTACTTGTCATCTATTTTTTTGTACAAATGTCATGGCAAAAGCGTTTCTATATAAACTTATATATATTTAAATCGGAAATTAAGACGGATGAGGATATCGACATCTAAATTTGCGCGTCCATATTTGTGATATATGTATCCTTCTTTTGAAAATCCAATGCCTCATCCTTAGAGATGCATGCAAACAATTTGTCTTCTTTAAATAGTGAATCGGATAGCATACATCTTTGTAGATGAAAGCTTCATATTCATGGCCTTGCTGCCTCCCTATCATTTTTTATTTTTGGTTATGTGGTTGATTTCTAGTTTTGCAATCTGCTCATTGTATTATTCTCCATTGATATACTCCACGACTAATATTCACGTTGAGTTGCAGCTCTTGTAATCTAATTACTCCTTTTTCATTAATCTAACCATCACGAGTTTCCTCATTTTTTGAATTGAAAAACATTGGGTGCGTCCTCCCCCTCTAATCTATGCCAGTGGCCAGTCTGTCAAATGCCTATCATTGCAACACACATTGGAATGATAGTAACCAACTGCTGTATCCACCCCTTGCTTCCTTCCCCTCCCTTTCAGCAAGCGGCCTTTGGAGATCTACACAAACAAAGCCCTCTTAACTGATCCGTCCTCCTTCGTCCTACGAACTGTCGGCAACCAACTTCCTCAATCCGATCTTCGAACGGTCGTCGACGGTGGGATATTTAGGACGCTCATTGTCCTTGTAGTCCTCCACCTTCCCCCTAACTCCTTCCAGCTTCATCTCCCCCCACAATCTAACCCTTCTCCGATCTGCCGCCATCTGATGCACACTCCCCACAACACCCCTCTGCCTCCCCTCTCTGATGGTATGCCCCCCTCGTGTCGTGGGAAGCACAATCTTGTAACTTCAATTTTCTTACCAATTGGGCTTTAGTAAATATCATGTACAAAGATTAGAAAAAGAACAAAATCATGTACAGAGATAAGGGGGCTTGAATGAGTGAGTGCATGGTTCTACAACTATGTATGTACAGTTGGGCTTGGACTTTCTATGACTTTGCAATAGCATGAGTTTGATATCCATGGTGGAACTGCGAAGCAAGCGTCAGGAGATATGATGTTTTATTTGTTAAAATTGTGTTCAAAGGAGACAGGGGGGTCTTGAATGTGTTTAGTATGGATCTAGCATGAATACAATTGGATTCGGGTAATTTTAATATTAGCATGAATTCAACATCCATGGGTGAATGTTGGCATAGGACAATTGAAAAGCAAGTAATCACATGATGTGAGACCTTTCCTTGACGTTTGGACTACCGTAATATGAATAGATTCAAATGATTTTAACCAAATACAGAAGCAACAACTCTGCGGTTGGGTTTGTTATTCATTTTTAGGCCCCTGAATTAAATAACACAACCCATTTTGGCATCATTGACTACAATACCAAGATTTCTATGACAAAGCTAATTCATGATTATTTGATCTTGGAAAACTGATCCACTACCATCACGCAAATCAAATATCCATACAAGCATAATTTAGTGTGCTTGGCTAATAAAACCATATCCATCAGATCTTAAATTACCTTGAGTCATAATTAATAGTTGTGAAATTCAGTAGCAATTTGTATTGTTCAGCTGCGAATTTTGATAAAATTAAAGTTTAATGTTCACAAAGATTTTCAATTCAGATTTATGCGCAGATGAAAAAAATGCATAAATGAGAACTGTGACTTTCTTGGCAATGGAGGAGGCGCTATGCCGAGTGCCGATTGTCGCTCCAGTCAAAGGAGGTGAGGGAGGAGTTCTTATGCGAGTTGTGGATGGAACGGAAGATGACAAATTCAGAGTTGGGGGAGCAGGCAGGGACGAAGCCAGAAAATTCTACTTGGGGGGCTAAATTAAGTGGGGGTGGGGTGGGGAGGGGGGACAAATTATTTATCTAATTTACCTTGTCATTTTAGTTGTTAGTATTTTGAGAGGGGCTCCTCTAATTGTAGTGTGAGTTACAAAAGCTATTTTGTTGAAATTTGTTTCTTAAAATCCAACTTATAAATCTTCGAATAATGTTATGCATATCCTTTGATTTTCGCTCAAATTCATGATCATTTGCTATTTTATATCAATGGTAAAGAGTCTGGTTCTCTTTTAAATAAGATTTAAGTTGCTTAAATATTTATTGGACTTTTAACCACTAAGATAAAATAGGAAGTGATATCGGATTTGAGAGAAATTTGGAGGATATGTAGAACATTAACGAAAGTTTTAATTTATGAGGTTGGGTGTGTGGAAACGAACTCAATGTATAAGGCGAGCTTCCAATAATTTCGTAATTGATTGAAAGTAATATTGGGAAAGTATTTTTTACAAAAAAAATACCCGTATAAACTTATAATCGAACATAAATAATATCTATAAACAACGTATTGACAAAAAGATCCCTACAAAACTCTTCATATCACTGAAATACATACATATTTATTATTGTAATAGTAAGTAGAGTTTAATGGGGCTACCTCGTGACGTTTTTTTTATTTTTTGAAAATATCGCATGTATATTCATCCCTATATCTCTCCTATATGCCATTCAAATTTCGTCAGAAACAGAGACTCCTACGGCCTCCATCCAGACAGTCATTTTTTAACGGTAACAGGATTTTTTAAATCGATACCATCTCGATGGAGGCCGTAGGAGTCTCTGTTTCTGACGAAATTCGAATGGCATATAGGAGGGATATATGGAGGAATATATATGGCAATATTTTTCCAAAAAAACGCCGAAAATGGCGTGGGGCAGCCATTGTTGGGCTGCCCCAAAGGGATAGTCCCATTAAAACTCTATTAAATGTCTTAAATTTAATATGTTCAAACAAGTAACACTATACAATACCTTTTACTTATATGGATGAAAAAAATATAAATATGTCTACATGTGTACATGTATCCGCATACTATTTTAAAATCGATGCAGATAAAAATAGGGTTGCAAACATGCGGATACAAATATGCATGTCTCCATATATGTATAAGGTCAAATGGGGCTGCCCCCTTGAGGGAAGCTAACTTGGCTCTCCCTGTCCCATTTTTTTGTTTTTTTTGAAAATTTCTTCCGTTAATTTTCATCAATATATCCCTATATTATGCCATTAAAATTTTGTGTGAAACAGAGACTCCTACGGCCTCCATCCAAACAAGGTCGTTTTTGCAATTCTGTTACCGTTAAAAAATGACTGTCTGGATGGAGGTCGTAGGAGTCTCTGTTTCGCACAAAATTTTAATAGCATTAATATAGGAATATAGTGATGAATATTCACGAAGAAATTTTGAAAAAAAATAAAAAAATGGGGAAGATGGAGTGGGGGGAGCCAAGTTAGCTTCCCCTTACGGGCAGCCACATTAAACCCATATGTATATACTAGAAAAATATACAATCATATCCATTTTAAGATCTTAAAAAATGAAAGAAGTATCCAAATCCATATCTATAGATGCAAAGAAAAAAAAGAAAGATCGTTATATAAGCTAAATAAAAACTATCCATGACGATTTATAAACGGGTACGATGATGGACATATACAGATGTGTCAGTATTTGATTATGCACATTATGTAATGTTAACGATTAATTGTTGTAATTAGATCATATATACATATTGATTTTTTTGTTGAGATATGGGAGGCTATTATACATAACATGTATATTTTAACTATTAAATAATGTATTTAGATTATATATAATACTATATATTAAATATAAATATGGGCTTTGGTTGAGAGCTGGGGGGGACTGGAGCAGGGAAGAAGAGATCAGGGTCCAAAGCAACATGGACTCAGAATGGAGGAGGGAATGGTCGAAGGAGATGGAGGAAGGGGGAGGATATCAGCAGAGGAGATGTGGAGCTGGATGATCTGGACGTGGTTGGAGAGCTGGTCGAGAGGCGGGTCCGATAGTCGCCATTGACTGATCAATTACGGGGGACTCCTACATTAGATCTCGAAGTGGTCCTTGGTGACGAAGATGGCATCACTACAGCATGCAGTGGAGGGTTAGGGGAAATAGGGTTGACACTAGATGAGGTTCGGATTGTGGATATTGTTGAAGGCGGCGAACTGCTGGAAGGGTGGAACTGGCATTTATAGGAAGGGGGACTTCGGGTGCCAAAAAATAATAGGCGGGGCTCTTGCGCCCCTGCTTAATATACAGTAATAGATTAGAGATTAGCGACACAGTGGTTCGGTTTGTTTGGGGTAACCTTTCAAATAGGACGCAGTCCTTCCTGAGTTCAGGAAGGCCACATTTTTTTGTATAAAAACGAGCACTTTAGTAGAATACATATACAATTTGTATTATAGGTGCATGTTATAGATACAAAGCCGCATACAAAACTGCGTATTATAATACAAACATTAAAACTGCACATTATAATACAAAACTGTATATGTATTCTACCAAACTCATCTTCTTTTATATAAAAAAAGGGGGTAGCCTTCCTGAACTATGGAAGGACTGCGTCCTATTTGATATATATATATATATATATATATATATATATATATATGGGTTGATGGGGCTGCCCCACCCCAATTTTTGGCAAATTTTTTTATTTTTATTGAAAAATATCGCCATGTATATTCATCCCTATATCCCTCCTATATGTCATTCGAATTTCATCAGAAACAGAGACTCCTACGGCCTCCATCCAGACAGGGTTGATTTAAAAAATCCTACGACCGTTAAAAAAATGACGTCTGGATGGAGGCCGTAGGAGTCTCTGTTTCTGGCGAAATTCGAATGACATATAGGAGGGATATAGGGATGAATATACATGGTGATATTTTCCCAAAAAATAAATTTGTTTTGCGAAAAATGGACAGCCCATTTTCCCCATATATATATATATATATATATATATATAGAGAGAGAGAGAGAGAGAGAGAGAGAGAGAGTTCAATGAGGTTGCCCCTTGGGGGAGCTAACTTGGCTCTCCTGTGCAATTTCTTCCCTTTTTATTTTTTTTGAAAATTTTTCCGTGAATATTCCGTGAATACGACCGTTAAAATAATGACATATGGATAGAGGTCGTAGGAGTCTCTGTTTCTAACGAAATTCGAATGGCATATAGGAGGGATATAGGGATGAATATACATGATTTTATTTTTCAAAAAAATAAAAAAATCGCCAAAAAATGGGGTGGGGGCAGCCATGTTGGCTACCCCTAGAGGGCAGCCTCATTTTCCCCATACACACACACATGACAGTATTTTTTTACTTTTCTGAAAAATACTATCATGTATATTCATCTATATATCCCTCCTTTATGTCATTCCAATTTCGTCAGAACAGAGACCCCTACTTCCTCCATCCAGAATAGATCGATTACAGTAATTCTAAGGTCATTAAAATAATGTGTTCTAGATGGAGGATGTAAGGATCTCTATTTCTGATGAAATTGAAATGACATATAGGAGGAATATGTAGATGAATATGCATGACGGTATTTTTCAGAAAAGTAAAAAAATTGGGAGTTATAGGCCCGGGTGCATGTAGAATTACATGCACCTGGGTGCATACTCCCTATCCTCTATATATATTATTCATATCATCTAACCATTATAAAATACTCAATTTCTACCCATTATTCCAAACTTCAATACAATCGCATCGCAACTACCCAATTTTTCAATTTTCAATATAATCACATCACAATAACTACTTACTTTTTCAAATTTCAATACAATCGCATCATACCAATCCTATCAACTCCAAACCCGCTAACCAAACATTAAAACACAAAAAAAAGTTACCCTCTCTCACATAACCCGCGAACCAAACTCACCATGCATGTTGGAAATACTTTCATGCCAAAATACTATTAAATACTTGTATATAAAGTTTTAAATACGGGAACATATATATATTTGCTATAGTTAACACCTCCTATGGACCATATATCGATGTAAGATGGTAGCCACGAGTGTATCTGAAAATTATAACTTATACTTGAAATTGGCAACGAATGCCATATCATTGTTATGTTTTTAGCGTTGTTGTATATAATAACATTTATCTTTTATTATTTTTTTATATTAGTGGTTAGATTTTTTAGTTCAAAATTTAGTGAAGATTATAAGTTTTTTTGAAAATTAACAATGGATAAGTATTGTTATAAAGATCGGCGCTAAAAATATAGAAATAATTTTGCAAAAGAATAATACCAATTATATATTTGACAAGAGATGATATAGTGATGGATTTAAAAAAATCATTATAAACCCAAACCCATTTTTTAATGATGTGATTTGTCTTCAACTATCATACAATATTTAGACAGATTTGAGTACAATATTCTTACCAAAAATGTTTGCCATTCCAATCTCTTCCTCGTCCTCTGATTTCCATTTAATTAAGGGAGTTTTACCCCCACCAACTGTAGAATTTTGTTAAATTATCTTTACGATTTTTTTGCACAACGTAATTACCATATCGTTCTCGTAATTTATCCCAAAAACCTCGACGAGTTTCAAATTGATTAACCACATGGTTCACGGGGTAAGAGCTAACAAGCTCACGGGTTCGATAGGAAAATACGTTATTTCAAAGATCGAAAAGGTAATTTACAAAGTTTATAAGGTTATAATATAAAAATCCCTTTGATTAATGTTACTAGGGTACAAACACGTGCTTTGCCCGGGTTTAATCAATGCTTTATTTACATGGTGAAACGTTCATATTTCATTGCATTAGGTAGATCTATCATGAATGGGATGTTTAGATGATTTATCTTTGTAAACGGTTTAATATAGAGAAATTATATTTATTTTACTTTAAAAATATGGGTGTATACGTGAAAGTATCGTATTGATTAATAATACACAAGAGAAATGTACAACAATATCCACATACCTCCGAAGAAATGGAAATTACCTGTGCCAATCATGCAGCAGATTTATTTGTTGATTTTTCTTTTTATTTATTGATATTAGGATCAATTACTTGATTTTAGCTAAAAAAGTCATCAGTGTTACATGAACATATAGCGATAATAATGACATATATCAAGAAAAAAA
>JAZKJV010000983.1:796851-1173710 GCA_037367405.1 Ottelia alismoides
TGGGCACTCAGGGACCTTTTGGTAATAAAAACCAAGTCCTAGGACCTTTTGGTAACTCGTACCAAAAAGTCCAGGGACGGTTATGCAAATAACCCACTAAAAGGCGCACATGCGGAATAAAAACACTCACAGGGGCATATATGCAATTACCAAAAAGTTTCTATTCAATCATTAACCTCCAGAACTACAGGATAAGAGTTGCAAATAACCCAGACAAAGCACGTGACGAAGCACGTGGCTCACATACACAGGGGCATAGATGCAAATATAAACAAGCACGAGGTCCAATGTGCAATTTACCCTACGTAAATAAAATGCATAAAATATTTACAGGACTGACACGTAAAACAGAAACTAAAAGGGGGCCTAAGGTAATTTACCCCTTATTACGTCGACGGCTGGATGCGCGCCACGTAGCTGATCGGACGGTCCTGGGATGCTGGCGCTTCTCTCCTTCCGCACGTGGGCCGATCGACGGCGCAGAACGAGACACGTGGAGGATCTAACGGTGCTCAGGTGCTGGTGCCTCTCCCTCTGCGCTAACGGTCCAGATCTACCCTCGAAAGGATCGGACGGTGGCTGCTCCTTGATGAATGGACGGCGATGATTGGAACTGGAGCTCTGAGGACGATCGGACGGTGGTGGAGGATACTGGAAGAACACTCAGCCGGCGAGCTTCGTCGGCCTCGTGCGCGTACTGTGGTCCTCCTCAGCTGCCTCCGAAGATCGGAGAAGGTCGGCGATGTCGTCCCGCAGCTGGTGGTGGCCTCCGATGGCCCAGCCGAGCCCTGGAGGGGCTCCGGCGAGGTCGACGGAGGGGAGCTCCTGTCCTGGATGTGAGGGGGCCTCAGATGGCCTCCTCTTGACTTGCAAAACAGCTCAAGAGCTTCGCGGGTCGAGGGCAAAGTGCCTCGACCCGAAGAAGCGGCGTGAGGGTGAACTGTGGGTCGGGACGAGCGAGCTCCGGCGAGCGGAGGACGGTGGAGCTCGAACCCCAGCTCCTGTGCGAGCTGGGTTGAGTGAAGGGGCGGAGAAGGTGCGTCGAGGAATAGCGGAGGTGGCTGAGTGTTCCGATGATCGAGAAAGTACACGATATGGCTGGAATCAACGGAATACGTCGGAGCTACGAATTGGGGGAAACTAGAAATTACACTAAATGGGAAGGGTAGAAGGTTACCTAGGCGGTGCGAAAGACTGTGCTGGAGCTAAGGTAGCTCCTGGTCGTCGCCTCGAAGGTTGTCACTGCCTGAGGCTCGAGCTCCTGCACGGGGCGGAGCACGGCGGCGCAACGTCGCCGGATCAATGGTCCGGGCACCCCCTCCTCACTGCGACAAAGGCAACCGCGAGCTGCCACCTCAGGGATTGCAATGGAGGTCACGGGAATGAGAGTGGCGAGCCAAAGATAGAAATGGAGTGCGGCGGAGCTCAGGTTATATACCACTAGGGGTCCGGCTAGATGGGAGTCGGGTGTGAAGCTCGGAGCGCGGATCCCCATGCAAACCTCCGGGCGTGGATCAGGGAAGATCAGGCTCGGATTAGCGCCCGGGGTTAGCGGATTCAGGAG
Source organism: Ottelia alismoides (assembly GCA_037367405.1). Classification (NCBI taxonomy): domain Eukaryota; kingdom Viridiplantae; phylum Streptophyta; class Magnoliopsida; order Alismatales; family Hydrocharitaceae; genus Ottelia; species Ottelia alismoides. The sequence continues at coordinate 798,416 of JAZKJV010000983.1, forward strand.
TCGGATCAAGCGGGTACAAATTCGAGAAGTCGGGTCCAAAAGCAGATCCGCAATCCTGTGGTCCAAGGGGGGGAGTTGACCGGGGGGTCAACATCCCCCGTGGACCAATCAGGAGAGGCCACGTCATAAAAGCTTTAAAAATTCAAAATAAAATAGGAAATGGCCGATTTAACATGAAATATTTTTGTTTTAATTTTTTCTATTTTTTGGTGATTTTTAATTAATTTTTGGAAATAAAAATAAGGTATTCACATAGTATAGCTATACATAGGTATATATACAATATAGGTTTTTTTTAATTTTGATTTTTAATTAGTTATTTTTATACATTTTCATTCCTATTTTATATTTTATTTATTTATAGAATAAAATGAGGAATAAAAGGATATTTTTATTTTATTTTTATTATTTATATACATAGGTAAAATAAATAGTTATATACAACTATGTACATGGCATATGTACAATATATTTTTGTGTTTTTTTTAAATTTTGGTTATTTTTATTTGATTTTTGGTTTTAATTTTATTTACAATATATACATAGAATATTTACAAAAAGTTTTGAAAATAATTTTATTTACAAGGTGAAATAAAGAAAGGATCATGGTCTATGTACATGGTGAAAAGATATTTTTGGATTTTTGATTTTTTTAATTTTTTTATTTTGTTTTTAATATCCTCTAAATATATATACAATAGATACAAGCATATTTTTTGGGTGAGGAAAATATAATTTTATTTATTTACAAAAAATATTTACACATGAGCCCCTATCTCCCTCTACTTGGCTTTTATGCGGTCAGGCCCATGCTGAGCCCTCCCTTGGGTTAGGTTGCTCAATATTTATTCTAAATATTTCCCTCTTTTTCTTTTTCTTCTTTATTCTTTTATTTTTGCACAAAAACATGCTAATTATAAGTATTTACAAACATGCATGCTTTTGCTAATTATTCCTATTTGCACATATCTACACGCATTTGCATAGGTTTTTGTAGCTAAAATATAAGAATAAAGAGTGATGAATGGGTATTCATCACCCCCCTATACTATACTTTGCTAGTCCCTTAGCAAACACTTATTTGAAAAAGAAGTGAAAAAGAAAGAAAGAAAAAGAAAAAGGGAATGTACATGGATCAAGGTTGATTATTAAACTTGCCTTCATTAAATTGGGGTATGGAGCTTAATCAGATCTTTTGGATTATTAATGTGTCGGAACCTTATTTAGACTTAAGCTTAAAACCTAACAGCCTCTAAGTTCCACCAATCTATAACCAAGACTCCTCAATGCTCCAGATCAGAACAAGTCATCAATCACAAACCCTGAAGACCATGAATCTTTTCTTGTCCTGTGAAAGTGAGGTCTAAGCTCTCCACCTCAGAAATGGCAACTTGACAACCCTCCCCAACAAGGTAACTCTATGACCTCAATCTGGCCACTCTTTCCTCGAGGAGCGGGGTATTCCCTTCTAAGTTCAAGTACAACCGGCTCAAGAAGAGGGGGAAGAAGAGAATGGGTCAAGGCCGGTGTAGCCAAGTACCCTTGGGAGCTTGACCAGTGTAGCCAAGTCTCCCTGCTGCAAGCTACAACAGGTGGATCATGAAACCAAGCTTTGCTTATTGCACTTATATACATACTCCGGTGGGATTATCATTTTCTCTCAGACCCACCACTTTTTTGGAGTTCTTTTCTTTTTGCACATTTTTTTTTCGAGTGCATCTATACAACATATACATGTGCAGCATATATACAAGGAGTTTTTCCTCTTGAGCCAGTAGACTATCCCTCTTTTGAAGCTTTATTGCAACCCACAACTCCCGTCGTTAGACCTCATGGCAACCAGACCAAGTTGAGACGCACTTCCTTCACTATAAGAAGAAGAGAGGTTCCGCCTAGAAGTACTACCCTCATATGCTACCCCAAGTCAAGGAAGACTGCCTCCTCACCACCTCATCCGTAGAGAGCTCGGTGCATAGTGCGGTTGTCCAAGTAAAGCCATAATCTATATGAGTCATGTGTTGTTGTTAAGTGCTCTACTTAGGCTCATTGAGATGACATGTGATCATAGCCTAGTGGACTCAAAGAATTAAGTCACCATGGACCTGAAAAGCCTTAAACCTAAGCCCTATAAGGTTCCTCTTAGAATTAGGTGGATTAAGATCTTAATCAAGCTCCATTTCTCAATTTGATTCCAGGCTAGTTTAAATGTCAACTATCATCCAAGAAAAACTATATACATATGTACAAAAAGATGCATATTTACACACTATTTTACAATCATGCAAAATTTTTGAAAAATGTTTTGAAATCATGAATGATGATGCATGAAATGCAAGTTTTGCAAAAAGATTTTTACACACATTTACACAAGATTTTTGCAAACTTTTTGATTTTCAAAACATTTTGGAAAAATTTTGTACTATATACATAATTTTGATACAAAAATATTTACACAAGCTTTACACACAAAAGATTTTTGAAATCATTTTTACAAAAATAATTTGTACACTAGCTATGTATGTGCAAATAAATGAAGATTATGTACATGAAAATTTTTAATTTTTGTGGTTTTTAGCCATTTTTATTTATTAACACACTCACACAAAGTACGAGTTATGGCTAAAGTATTTATGAAATATATACACACCCCCCTATACTTAGCTCGAACGATGTCCTCGGAGTCAAGAGCGATGAAGAAGACATAACTCGTGCTATGTATAGGGAAGTGAAAAGAAAGGCTATACAAAAGGAAATGAAAAAGTCAAGATGGACTCGGGTCTTCCCCCTATACTTAGGATCAAGTAATCCTAAGTATAGCAGGCTGTACACGAAGGGAAAACCGAGTGGAGAATGTACAGGGTCTACCCCCCCTATACTTAGGGTAAGATACCCCTAAGTATAGGCAGCAAGACAGGGGTAGACAGAAACAAAAGAAATACCCGAAAGGTCTCACATCCCCCCTATACTTAGGGTAAAGTGCACCCTAAGTATAGCATAATCACAAGATGAAGAAAGGGATGTGGGACTAAGGAATGTGGTGATATGGACATCTGGATCTATATACAGCGGAGGATCAGTAAAGCTCAGGCGTGAGATGCATTAGATGTGAGTCAAAGACCACATCTCACGCAAAATGAATAGGGGCAATATCAACGACCCGCGGCTCATGATCTAGAAATGGCTTGAGCCGCTGGCCGTTCACTCGGAAGGTACTCTCAGAAGACAACTCAGATATGTCGATACTACCGTTGTCGTGTACCTTCCGAACCAGATAAGGTCCTTTCCACTTGCTCTGTAGCTTCCCTGGAAATAGTCTAAGCCTCGCATCAAACAGCCATACTCTCTGTCCAATCTCAAAAAGCTTGTGGCTGATATGAGAATCATGCCACTCCTTGACTCTCTCCTTATAATGTAGGCTGCTTGAGAAAGCTGAATCTCTAAGCTCCTCCAGGGCAGCTAGCTCTGCCCTCCTCTGGTCTCCTATACCATCTGGATCCATAAGTATGTCTGTAACTGCCCAAAGTGACTTGTGCCTCAGCTCAACAGGTAAATGGCATGGCTTGCCATATACGAGGCGAAAGGGAGATGTACCCAAAGGTGTCTTGAAAGACGTCCTATATGCCCACAAGACCGAGTCCAAAAGCTGTGACCAATCCTTTCGGTCAGGGCGGACGACTTTCTGCAGAATAGTCTTGATCTCCCTATTCGACACTTCGGCTAGACCATTCGTCTGTGGATGGTACGGTGTAGCAACACGATGATCTATGCCGAACTCGCTAGCAAGTGCCTTCACCTGGTCGTTGATGAAGTGAGATCCCCCATCAGAAATAAGAACTCGTGGAACCCCGAACCGCGTGATGATATGCTTCCTCAAAAATCTGCAAACTGTCCTCGCATCAGCGGCTCGAGCGGGGATAGCCTCCACCCAACGACTCACATAATCTATGGCCAACAGAATGTACTCAAATCCCTGACTCTTAGGGAATGGACCCATGAAATCGATGCCCCATGCGTCAAAAACCTTACAGAAGTGAATGGGGCTGCATCGGCATCATATCACGTTGTCCACAAGTGCCCATCCTCTGACAGTCAGTACACCTCTTCACGAACTCATCTGAGTCCTTGAAGAGGGTAGGCCACCACAAGCCGGATTGGAGCACTTTCTGTGCCGTTCTCCTCCCAGAATGATGTCCTCCTGCCTCAAGCTTGTGGCAGTAAGTGAGGACGCTATGGTGTTCCTCCTGAGGAATACACCGACGCCAGACGCTATCCCCTCCTTCGTGGTAAAGGATGGGATCCTCCCAATGGTAAGACTTGGCCTTCGCTAGGAAGGTCTCAAGCCTCTGCCTGGGCCAATCTTGTGGGACTTTCCCAGCAACGAGAAAGTTCACAATATCGGCGTACCAAGGGAGTGAGGCGATAGCAAGGATCGCCTCATCTGGGAAGGTATCTCTAATAGGATCAATCTGCTCAGAATCCTCAGGCTGCTCTAATCGGGAGAGATGATCCGCCACCACATTCTTGACTCCAGGCTTATCCTTAATCTCAATGTCGAACTCCTGGAGTAGAAGGATCCATCGAGTCAGTCTGGCCTTGGCATCCTTCTTTGCCATGAGGTACCTGATGGCGGTGTGATCTGTAAACAAAGTCACTCTAGATCCAATGATATATGATCTGAACTTATCCAGGGCAAACACTACGGCTAGCATCTCCTTCTCTGTGACTGTATAATTCCGCTGGGCGGAATCCAATGTGCGGCTAGCATAGTGTATAGCAAATGGTACTCCATCCCTCCTCTGTCCCAGCACTGCGCCTACGGCAAAATCGGAGGCGTCCGTCATGATCTCGAATGGGAGAGACCAATCAGGCGGCTGGAGGATAGGAGCCTCAATAACACACTGCTGGAGAGTAGCAAACGACGAAAGACACTTGTCATCGATAAGGAACTCGGTGTCTTTTGTCAAGAGGTCGGTCAACGGTCGGGCAATCCTGCTGAAATCCTGAATAAATCTCCTATAAAATCCAACATGCCCCAGGAATGACCGTAACTGCCTCAGGTTGGACGGCGGTGCGAGTTTTCTAATGACATCAACCTTGGCCGGATCAACCTCCATGCCCCTGTTGGAGATGATGTGGCCAAGCACCGTCCCTTGAGTCACCATGAAGTGACTCTTCTCCCAAGATAGCACCAAGTGATACTCAATACATCGCTGGAGTACTCGATCTAGGCAGTCAAGACAAGAATCAAATCCGTCGCCGTAGATCGAGAAATCATCCATGAAGACCTCCAAGCATTCCCCTACATGTCCGAAAAGATCGACAGCATGCATCTCTGAAAAGTCGCAGGGGCATTGCATAGCCCAAATGGCATGCGTCGAAAAGCGTATGTGCCGAAAGGACAGGTAAAGGTGGTCTTCTCCTGATCCTCAGGAGCGATGGCCACTTGGTTGTAGCCCGAGTACCCATCCAGGAAGCAATAATGGCTCTTCCCTGCCAGTCTCTCAATGATCTGGTCAATAAAAGGCAGGGGGAAATGGTCCTTCTTGGTGGCTTGGTTGAGTCTCCTGTAGTCAACACAAACCCTCCAAGAGGTGGGTACTCGTGTAGCGATCTCCTCTCCCGACTCCACTGATCACAGTCGTGATGCCCGTCTTCTTGGGCACCACATGCAAGGGGCTGACCCACTTGGAGTCGGAAATGGGATAAATAAAACCTGCACCCCACCATTTTGATATTTCCTTCATCACAACCTCTCTCAGGTTGGGGTTCAGACGCCGCTGGAACTCACGCGACGGCTTTGCCCCTTCCTCGAGATAGATATGGTGGGAGCACACTGATGGACTAATCCCATGGAGATCTGCTACGCTCCATCCGATCGCCTTGCGGTTCTTTTCAAGAACCCCCATCAAACGGGATTCCTGCTCTCCAGTCAACTCGGCGGAGATGATGACTGGGTACATCTCAGGCTCTCCCGCAAGGAATCGATACTTCAGCGAAGTAGGGAGCGGCTTCAGCTCTGGAATGCTGGGTGCCGGCAAATCTGGTTGTGGTAGAAACTGAGTGAAAGCTGCAAGGTCGGCCAAATCTGCCTGGGAAAGTGAAAGCATACTCTCGCAAACTGGATCGGGAGAAGGCTGCTCCACTGCACTGTCTCTGCTCTGCTCTGCATCTATCTCCTCCTCATCAATAGGCTCAGATGGACTCAGGTCTGGTATCTGATCATAGCAATCGGCCCAATCAGACTCTGAATCCGAGGGATCTGCATCAGAAACGGTGGCATCAGTACCACCGGAAAACAAGGTGGCCTCAACACCACCATCACTAGTCATCGTGCTGCGATCGAGGACCGGCTCTGCTGCCTCAATGGTATCCTGAACCAGGTCTGTGCTCTCCAGACTCTCCTCTGCTGTCATCTCTGCATCAGCTGTGTCTGAAAGTGAGAGGGTAGTCTGTGTCTCAAGGTCTGCCCAAGCTGCTTCATCATCTGTGATCACAAAATCACAGTCCTGGTGGATGTCTGGCTCTGCATCTGTCAGCTGCTCTGAGTCTGTACTCGCATCTGAGCGGGATCTGAATCTGGCTCTATAGTCCTCGACCGTCTCTATTTGTATACTCTCGCCCTGGACGCGAAAGTACACCTTCCCGCTATCATGATCAGTCACCGCCTTGGCTGTGGCCAAGAACGGACGACCCAGGATGATGGGGGTATCGGCCACTGACTCAGGGATCTCCATGTCAAACACTACGAAGTCCACGGGGAATTGCAGGCCCTGAATAGTGACGATAACGTCTCGTAATAACCCCTTCGGCCTCTTGACAGATCGATCAGCTAACTGAAGGACTGTCCTGCTCTGTCGAAGAGTGCCCAACTCGAAGCTGTCGAGAAGGGCTGTCGGAAGAAGGTTAATCGACGATCCGCTATCTAGAAGAGTACAGTCGAACCACTGCTCACTGATCTGGCATCTGACATACGGGGCCCCTGAATCTGGCCTCTTGGCTGGCAGTCGGTTCTGGATCGCAAAGCACGTGGCTTTGGTCAGCACATGTATCTCTGAAGTGTGGTTCCTCCTCCTCCTCCTGACTGTAGTCCTCTCTCTCAAAGATCTCTGGAGAAGGGGGATGTGCTGCAAAGCCTCCTGGAGGGTCAGCTGAATGTGGAATCGGTCAATCATGCTATGGCTGAACTCCTCAAGCTCTCTCTTTTTGGGATTTTCTGTTTTCTTCCCCTTCCCCATCTGAAGGGCTCTAGGGAAGGGGATCATTGGGTCCTTCTCAGATGAAGGACTAGGAAAAGGTCTAGACGGTTCAAGGACCGGATCCACACATACATCATGCACCACAGTGGGACCAGAAGAAAGTAAACCTTTTCCTTTATTCATAGCAGAGTTCCGAGATACATGAACACGAGGAAAAACAACATCACTGTCTCTACAAACACCGGTGGCCTCAGTACCACCACGGGCAGGCTGCTCTGCTGCTGCTGAAGGTAGACGACGTGCGGCATCAGTACCGCTGGCTGGCTCGGCTGAATGGGTGGCATCAGTACCACCTCCTAGATCTGGTGAAGCGGCGGCCTCAGTACCGCCGGTGGGATCAGCATCCTTGGTGGCCTCAGTACCACCGTCATCGTCTGGAGCGGCCTCAGTACCGCTCTCCTCCTCCTGTGGCGCCTCGGGATGGTGCTACAATGAGGCGTCGCCGCCTGCTGGGGTCCTACCGCTCCTAAGTGTGACAAAATCAGCATCAAATAGATCCGAAGAAGTATCATCAAATGGATCACTAGGAGTGGCTAACTCAGTATGTACTACCTGCTCAGATTTCCTCTTGAGGCTGTTCGGATTGGGCTCTATCTGGGCTGGTATGGCGGCCTTCCCTCTCACCAGGTCTCGCATCTCCTGGCGGAACTCGTCCATCTCCCGTCGGAATGTAGCCTGCTGGTCCGTGAGGAGGCGGGCAATATCATCCAAGGCGGGGCTCTCGTGGGAGCCCGACGGGTGGCCTCGCTGTGGGTGAGGCTGCTGGAACTGCTGCGGTGGGTAAGAGGGGTAGGATGGAGGGTGCTGCTGGTATCCCTGGTGAGCCTGCTGCTCACGTCTCCAAGACTGTCCCTGCTGCTGATAGGGACGAGGACCATAGGATGACTGCTGCTGATACGCTGGGGGCTGCTGCTGCGGCTGGTGCTGGTCTCTCTGATGGGAGTACTGCCCTCCCTGTCCTGACGGCTGCTGCTGGGGCTGGGCACCACCACTCCCCCACCTGAATCCGGGATGGTCTCGTCGGATCCCAGGCTGGGGACGGTCGTACCAAATCCCGTTGACATCCATCAACGGCTCGGCATCAAAGGGGGCTGGCGGGAGTACTGCCAGAGGCTGGTCCGGCTGGTAGACCACCATCTGCATCTCTAGAGATGGTGGGGACTGGTAGGTGGGCTGCGGCTGCTGGTACGGCTCCGCCTGTACAAGGTGAACCTGTCTAGGCTGCACTGGAGTGCTGGAGCGCTGAGACGAGCTGCTGCCGCTGCCGGTGTCGCCTCGCGACTGAAGACGGGGCTGAGAAGCCGTCTGTGCCTCCTGGAGACACATGAGCTGTGTCTTCATGTCGCTCAAGACCTGTGCCATCTGCTCCATCTGCGTGATACTCTGGCACTGCTTCTTCTCTATCAGCTCCATGCGGTCCAACTTCTCGCTGATGATACCCATGTCTGCAGCTGATGACTCTGCTGCTGCTGCTGCTGCTGCTGCGGACGAACTGGATGGACCTGCATCTACCCGTGCTATCCGCTGGTACTGCACGGGTCCTGGCTGATGTGGCTGGGTCTTCTGAGTGTAGAGTCGGGTCTGAGACATCACCATGTAGTTCTCTGCCATCTCCTCAAAAATAGCCCATACCTGGTCGTGGTCCTTGGAGAAGTAGGACCCGCCACAAGAAGCGTTCACCAGACCCTGTAGCTCTGGTGACAACCCGCTGAAAAAGCTCTGAACGAGGTTCGGCTTCGTGATGTCGTGGTGCGGGCATCTGTCCAGGAGCTCTCTGAACCTCTCCCAAGCCTCGTGAAACTGCTCGTTGGGGAACATGGAGAAGTTACTAATCAGGGCCCTCGCGGCATTCGTCCGCCCGAGTGGATAGTACTTGTTCAAGTACTCGGTGCGGAGCTGCTCCCAGGTGTAGACAAATCTCCCCAAATGTTTCAGCCAGGTGGCTGCTCTATCTGCCAGTGAAAAGGGGAAGGCGATCATCCTGATCGTGTCCTGGTCCACATGTCTGTCGTGGACAGTGCTGCATATCATCAAAAACTCCTGGAGGTGGAGGTGGGGCTCCTCTGTAGCAAGTCCATGGAACCGAGGAAGCATCTGCAAGGTGTTCGGGGGGAACTTGAAGTCCCCCACGATAGCCGGAACCACAACCCAATGGTGCATCAGTGTAGATCCGGGGTTGTGCAACTCCCGCATCGGTCTAGGTGGTCCTGCTCCTCCTACGGCTGCTGCCGCTGCCGCGGCGGCCGCGGCTGCTGCTGCTGCTGCTCGTGCCTGTGCATCTGCATCCGGGATCTCCTCGGGCTCGCTCTGCGCATCTCGCTCTGCTCTGAGCCTCTCCAACTCTCTCCTCATCTCTATCATGAATGCTCCCTGATCGCGGAGCTGCTGCTGAACTGTATCGAGTGATGCGATCAGGGTGGAGTTGATCGCTCCCTGGTCTAGTACAATGTGCTCTGGTCGACGGGAGTGATCATCAGAACTGCCTGCTCCGGCCATCTCGACGTCTGCAAAATCAAATGAGCCCAACTCAGGTGCCGTCAAATGTATCAGTCTCTCCTCGGGCTCGTGTCTCTCAGGACGGTCAGAAAGGGGATCGAGGGGGAACAGGGTGGAGTCGTACTCGGGCTCGGAGAGCGGGTCTGAGCTCTCGCGAGCCAACCTAGATGATGAGCTGGACGCGCCCGAAAGCGGTGCAGCCAGAGGCTGCCTAAGAGATCGTCTACCCATCATCTTGATCTGGCGAGTAGGGCGGATGAGATCTGGAAAAATTATGATCTAAAAACAAACCCCCGGTTCACCAACGCAACGCGAGCTGAAGACCGTGAAAGTTCGGTCAAATTATCTTGTCAATTTTATTTTGGTGAACACTCAAGATATCAGAGCGCTTACGTGACCTGTTGGGATATCCGCTGCTAACCCCAACCGACTGGCCCGCACGGAAGAGTCGGTAATCAGTCGGGTTTAGCAACGGGGGGCTCTACCTAGGGTGCGGGTCACTCTCTCGCGCATACAAACCAAGCAATGAGGGGGTTGCTCTCCCCAAGACAAAATTTGTAGGGTGAGCGAGTTTTAAGGTCAATAATCTTAGCAGTCCCAATTTTATGGTTACACTTTTTAGGTATTTTTCAAAGCAAACAAAACGCCTAACGAATTTTTCGATTCTCCTGATTATTAAGTCCAAAACAGGGGGAGAAGTCGAAAAAGCCGATGCACGAGAAATCAATGATGCATGCAAAGTCAGAAATGCGTACCTTGCTCCAGCTCTCTACATGCAAAATGATCCGCGCATAAAATAAAGACAGAATTTAAACTAAGCTAAATGATGCAGCGGGAAGCCGAGTCCTAGACGAGTAACTTCTAGCGAAGAACCGTCTAACCGGTCACCGACCTCCAAGCCAAAGGGTCCGGTCTTGGCCCGTCCCTCCCCTGCCCGACAAATCGGGGGTAGGAGTAAGCGCTTTACAGGACGGGCTACGGCACGTAGGCTGCGGAGGCTAGCGAGTCGGTTATTTTTATTATTTATTTTAAGTAGGTCCAATTACGGTCTATAGGAACAGATAAGTCATTAAGGTGTGTGGATCCTACTTAATTACGTCACAATCACCAGAAAGTCCTAAATCTAGGGGCTCGAGCAAAAACCGCGAAGAAAACCGGAAAATGACAGTAAGAAAGAAAAAGAAAAGCCGCGAAAAACCGCGAAAAACCGCGAGGTCCTAATGGGTCCCCCGAGCACACCGGTGCTCGGCGAAACAGACCCGCTACGGTCACAAGTCCAAACAGTGTCCAAGTCCTGTCCCTGTATTATTACAATAATAATGAAAATTCTATCCTAATACCTCACCCACTCAACTCTCTCTCTCTCGCTCTCTCCTGCGGCTTCATAGAGAAAGAAGCCGCCTCCAAGTTCCTCGGCTGCACCAGCTCCTCGAAAGTCGCCTCCGCGGTCCTCGGGCCCTCGCAAGACAGAGAAAAGAAGAGTGGTCAGACCAATAAAAATTAATCAAATGAAAAGAAAAAGAAATGAAGATACAAGTCAGGGTATATATGCAAAAATGAAAAATAAAATAAACACACAATATAAAACAAAAATAGAAATAAAAGAAAATCAAAATAAAACAAAATAAAACAAAAAGAAGCTAGATATAAAAGCCGCGAAAAGCCGCGGACTCCGAAGAGCCGCGAAAAACCGCGAAACGAAAAACGAAAAATAAAGACAAAAATACTACTAAGCCGTGCTCCCCGGCAACGGCGCCATTCTGATGAGGCGTCCCGAGCGAACGAGGTAAAGGTACAAAATAGGTCATTGCGACCTCTATCACTCAGAGTCACTCAATCAAGAAAAATCAGACCACTCGAGCAAATAAATCAATCAAGCACAAAAGAAAGCGACCTAGCTATGAGATTAACCTGGTATAGCACCCAGGGTCGAACACAAGGAGCACGGGTTGGCCAGAGGCCTACGAAGTAGTAAAAATAAAATAAACTAAAATAAAAGAATTTTTAGTGGTTTTTAATAATTTTTATAATTTTTTGGATTTTTTATATAATGAGAAAATAAAAGAAAGCAAATAAAAGCACACTTGAGCAATTTATTAAAAGCACCAAAATCAAGCAAAAATTCAAAAAAAATTGTTTTTATGTTTTTTAGGTTTTTTAGTGTTTTTGGTGAATTTTTGGGATTTTTCTAAGGTGTATTTTATTTTCTAAAAATCAAACTGTGCTAAAAAGATAAGGTACTGTCCAGCCAGGCCCAAAATCCAAAAATAAAATATTTAAGGATCTCAAAGGGACTGGAGGTAATTTTCCTGTGTACTAGAGAAAACAAGGAAAATTAGGGCACCAAAATTATTGTTTTTGGATTTTTAGATTATTTATTATAATTTTTATGAGTTTTTAGATGCTTTTAGATTTTTAGGGTTTTTGCTCAATGAAAAATAGCCAAAATTGGCTAGAAATTCAAACAACACAAAAAGAACAGTAACTACTTTTTTTAGATTTTTTGGGGGTGTTTTTATATTTTATTGGGATTTTTAAACCTAGACAGTAGCTAAAATAGATGTTTTTGAATTTTTAAAAATAACAAACAAAATCAAAAATGTCCTCAAAAATTCTCAAAAATCCTACAACATGGCAGGAGCCATGTGTCAAATTTTCATCGAATTTGGAGGTGGTTTGATATTTTATTCAAAAATCAAAAGGGGGCACTGTGCACAGGGACTTAAGTGCAAATACCCGAAGATCTGGGGGTCCAGGTGCAATTTTCCCAGCAATTCACGCGCGTGGCGCGTGCCTGGGGCACTCAGGGACCTTTTGGTAATAAAAACCAAGTCCTAGGACCTTTTGGTAACTCGTACCAAAAAGTCCAGGGACGGTTATGCAAATAACCCACTAAAAGGCGCACATGCGGAATAAAAACACTCACAGGGGCATATATGCAATTACCAAAAAGTTTCTATTCAATCATTAACCTCCAGAACTACAGGATAAGAGTTGCAAATAACCCAGACAAAGCACGTGACGAAGCACGTGGCTCACATACACAGGGGCATAGATGCAAATATAAACAAGCACGAGGTCCAATGTGCAATTTACCCTACGTAAATAAAATGCATAAAATATTTACAGGACTGACACGTAAAACAGAAACTAAAAGGGGGCCTAAGGTAATTTACCCCTTATTACGTCGACGGCTGGATGCGCGCCACGTAGCTGATCGGACGGTCCTGGGATGCTGGCGCTTCTCTCCTTCCGCACGTGGGCCGATCGACGGCGCAGAACGAGACACGTGGAGGATCTAACGGTGCTCAGGTGCTGGTGCCTCTCCCTCTGCGCTAACGGTCCAGATCTACCCTCGAAAGTATCGGACGGTGGCTGCTCCTTGATGAATGGACGGCGATGATTGGAACTGGAGCTCTGAGGACGATCGGACGGTGGTGGAGGATACTGGAAGAACACTCAGCCGGCGAGCTTCGCCGGCCTCGTGCGCGTACTGTGGTCCTCCTCAGCTGCCTCCGAAGATCGGAGAAGGTCGGCGATGTCGTCCCGCAGCTGGTGGTGGCCTCCGATGGCCCAGCCGAGCCCTGGAGGGGCTCCGACGAGGTCGACGGAGGGGAGCTCCTGGCCTGGATGTGAGGGGGCCTCAGATGGCCTCCTCTTGACCTGCAAAACAGCTCAAGAGCTTCGCGGGTCGAGGGCAAAGTGCCTCGACCCGAAGAAGCGGCGTGAGGGTGAACTGTGGGTCGGGACGAGCGAGCTCCGGCGAGCGGAGGACGGTGGAGCTCGAACCCCAGCTCCTGTGCGAGCTGGGTTGAGTGAAGGGGCGGAGAAGGTGCGTCGAGGGATAGCGGAGGTGGCTGAGTGTTCCGATGATCGAGAAAGTACACGATATGGCCGGAATCAACGGAATACGTCGGAGCTATGAATTGGGGGAACTAGAAATTACGCTAAATGGGAAGGGTAGAAGGTTACCTAGGCGGTGCGAAAGACTGTGCTGGAGCTAAGGTAGCTCCTGGTCGTCGCCTCGAAGGTTGTCACTGCCTGAGGCTTGAGTTCCTGCACGGGGCGGAGCACGGCGGCGCAACGTCGCCGGATCAATGGTCCGGGCACCCCCTCCTCACTGCGACAAAGGCAACCGCGAGCTGTCACCTCAGGGATTGCAATGGAGGTCACGGGAATGAGAGTGGCGAGCCAAAGATAGAAATGGAGTGCGGCGGAGCTCAGGTTATATACCACTAGGGGTCCGGCTAGATGGGAGTCGGGTGTGAAGCTCGGAGCGCGGATCCCCATGCAAACCTCCGGGCGTGGATCAGGGAAGATCAGGCTCGGATTAGCGCCCGGGGTTAGCGGATTCAGGAGTCGGATCAAGCGGGTACAAATTCGAGAAGTCGGGTCCAAAAGCAGATCCGCAATCCTGTGGTCCAAGGGGGGGAGTTGACCGGGGGTCAACATCCCCCGTGGACCAATCAGGAGAGGCCACGTCATAAAAGCTTTAAAAATTCAAAATAAAATAGGAAATGGCCGATTTATTAAAAACTCAAAACATGAAATATTTTTGTTTTAATTTTTTCTATTTTTTGGTGATTTTTAATTAATTTTTGGAAATACAAATAAGGTATTCACATAGTATAGCTATACATAGGTATATATACAATATAGGTTTTTTTTAATTTTGATTTTTAATTAGTTATTTTTATACATTTTCATTCCTATTTTATATTTTATTTATTTATAGAATAAAATGAGGAATAAAAGGATATTTTTATTTTATTTTTATTATTTATATACATAGGTAAAATAAATAGTTATATGCAACTATGTACATGGCATATGTACAATATATTTTTGTGTTTTTTTTAAATTTTGGTTATTTTTATTTGATTTTTGTTTTAATTTTATTTACAATATATACATAGAATATTTACAAAAAGTTTTGAAAATAATTTTATTTACAAGGTGAAATAAAGAAAGGATCATGGTCTATGTACATGGTGAAAAGATATTTTTGGATTTTTGATTTTTTTAATTTTTTATTTTGTTTTTAATATCCTCTAAATATATATACAATAGATACAAGCATATTTTTGGGTGAGGAAAATATAATTTTATTTATTTACAAAAAATATTTACACATGAGCCCCTATCTCCCTCTACTTGGCTTTTATGCGGTCAGGCCCATGCGGAGCCCTCCCTTGGGTTAGGTTGCTCAATATTTATTCTAAATATTTCCCTCTTTTTCTTTTTCTTCTTTATTCTTTTATTTTTGCACAAAAACATGCTAATTATAAGTATTTAGAAACATGCATGCTTTTGCTAATTATTCCTATTTGCACATATCTACATGCATTTGCATAGGTTTTTGTAGCTAAAATATAAGAATAAAGAGTGATGAATGGGTATTCATCAACCGCTTGCTCCAACCTTGGTCGTTGAGCTATTCACGCCTCTCCAGGTACTCCACCCCCTTCTTGTGCATCGCCATCGCTCCTCCTCCTCTTCGCATCAAGTCCATAGCCCTTCGCCCATACACAGTCTGCCCCCTCCATCTCCGACCTTGCAAAGGTCGGAGCTCCACTCCTATCCCTCGCCCGTACACCTCCGTCGTTCCCCTATTTTCTTTTGCTCTGTGATGCTAACCCTGCAGGTACGGCAGCTCCACTCCGTGCCTCCGTCCTCTACTGCGCACCCCGGTGCCTCGCCCTCCACACCTACACCGTCGTCTCCTCCAGTCGTTGAACTTCGCTGACTGAGACGTCGCACCTTCTCTGCCATCTCGCGCTCGCCACCCGACCGTGCTCGAGCCCCACTGTCCTCCGTCGAGGCTCAGCTCCACGGCTCGACCAGCTCCGCCCCTGCTGCGCCTTCTGCCTTGTAGGGTCCGCCCCCGAGCCCCCGTCCTCGCCACATACAGTTACCGTCGGATCAGGCAATCAACCCTTGATCCGACGGCCCACAGGCCGCCACGTCATCTAGTCCGAGCCTAGGCCCCAGCCTAGAGGCTCGGGATCTCCGAGCCACTCCAGCTAGAAACGTGGAGGCTCGGACCATCCGAGCCTCTCGCCCATCGACCGAGCCTCTGGTTCGGGGCCTCGAACCTCATCCCCAGGCCCAAACCACAGGCTCGGCCCCTCCGAGCCTCTGACCCGCCTCCGAGCCTCCTGTTGGGAAAATTGTAGATACACCCTCAGAAGTTTCAGAAATTACAAATATACCCTCGCCATGGGTAAATTGAAGAGGGGCCCCTCCAACTTTTCGAAATTACATATAGGCCCCTTTAGGGACCTTTTTGAAAGGAAAACTTTATTTTATTTACATTTTAGTCCCTGCATTTTCATTTGAGCATATATTTGTCATATGAACTCTGTTTTAAGCATATAATATGTCATTTTGAAGCTGTTTTCATGCTCTACCACTTAGCACAGTTTGTAGACAGATCTGAGGTTGTTTATTGATAATTATTATTTGAGGATCTCTTTTAACATATGCAGGCTAATTGTAACATATTTGTGCTTGAGAAATTAATGATATTTTTTGCAGGAATTCAGATGAGGAACTGAAAAGTTTCATTCATACTACTGAATTTAAAAATAATTAGCTACTTTTTAGTGAGGGTCTCGGGTAGCCGTTTCACGGTCTGACTTCCCTTAGCAGAGTAGGTGGTTTAGAGGACACTACGGAAGGCTCCGTCCTCAAGTATCACGGGTAGCCATTTAAACGGACCATAGTTACACCTATACTGATTGAAAGTAGGTGCAACTAGTTGTATGGACTCGGGACAGTCTTTGTGAAATATTTCGGCACCTAACAGCTCCGCTTAATTTTCAAGATTGTTTTGTCATTAAATTAAAATTGAAAAGATAAGTGGCCGAGCCCTGACGTGCCTTCACCAGTGTTTAGTGGGTAAATTGACGGGTTTTGAATTGTGTTTGTTTTGAGCAGGTCCTCTGTACATTCGTACGCTCTGTGGGAAATCCCTTTGTACAATTGACTCTTCTGAAAATCTTTGTTCGGAATCTGCGAACGATTCTCCGAGCTCCTCAAACTACTCATCTCTTAAATTTCAAAATGACTCTCTTCTCGAAACCCCATGATATGGAGACAACCATTCTCTCCATACCGTGATTCACTCTACACACCTATAGATTAGTCAACCTCAGACTAACCCTCTCTCTTACTCCCTTCCTGCCAAAGAAACTTTTATCTTTGGGAGAAATTCTAAACCTTCTAAGCAAGATCCTAACTCAGATTTATTTGCATCTGAATGTGAAGAAGAAGACAAGATGCCTTCAAAGAAGGTCAAAAACGACAATGACCCTATTCATGCGCTTTTGGCTAGAATTACTGCTTCTGAACAACACAATGAACTCCTTAGAGCCTAAATGGCAGAAATGCAACGTGGCAAGGATGCTATGGAAGATATGTACCTCCCTGAATTAGATGAAGACTATAATTGATTGAGGCCAATACCCCCTGAGGATGCGTTCGAGCACAAAACACACTTTCTTGCATTGCTGCCAAAGTTCGGAGGGAATAACCACGAAGAACCATACATCTTCCTCCGTGACTTCGAGCTAGTCTGCGCTAACCTATGCCACCCTAGGGTTATCTAGGACTACATAAGGCTGAGAGCTGTCCCCTTCGCCTTGACTGATAAGGCGGCCTAATGGCTGAAGAATCTAGGGGAAATTGTTACCACATGGGCCACCTTCAAGACTCTGTTCTTAAAGAAATTCTACACAGTTAGTAGAAATAATCAGATGAGGATCAAGCTCATGAGCTTTACCCAACACCCGAGCGAACCATTCCATGAAACCTGGGAAAGATTCACAAACCTAATCCAGAAGTGCACAAGACATGGGATAAGCAAAATGATGCCGGTCCAAAGTCTTGTCAGTGGACTGAATCCTGAGACCCAAGGGTTAGTGAGTGCATCCTACGGAGGAAGCTACATGGGGACGCCACGAGGACACCGTCTACAAGGTGTTCGAAAGACTTGCTGAATCCAGCCGTGCACAAACCACCAGCCAGACTTACATAGTCGGCTCCAAAAAGATGGTGAATAATCTGACGACCAATCAGAGTGCTGATATGGGAATAATAGCTTATAAGCTAACTATGGTCGAACAGATTTATAAAAAGGTGGGCAAACTCCATAAATCATTTGATATGGAGAAATTGGCTAAATTGCCTAAGCAAATGGAGGAATTGGTTGACAAGGTATCTAAGATTTAGATACCTGCCCTGACGTCACCCCCTGCCCCCATAAACCAAATTCACTACATTCAAAGTCAAGGCGTAGGGCAACAGAGCCATTGGGGTGGATACCAAGTCTTGTCCCATCAAACTGAAGAATCCTCTGCTCAAGATAATTACGAGGAACCTCCACAAGTCATGGAGATAAACGGAGTTTGGTATAACCTTGAACATGTCAGCCGTTCAGACCAAAACTCCACTCCAAACCCTCGTCCACCGCAAGCCCGAGCCACCTACCAGCCTCAACTGCAGCAGCGACAACAATACCACACGGGTTATCAGAACCCGCAACCACAGCCACAACAAAATCAATGCCATGGCCAGCCGGGCTAATTCAGACAATATCAACAGTCTCAGGCCAGACATGCCTAGGGTTCCTACTCTTCTTCTATCTCTCTGGAACTCCAGCGAGTGCTAGACAAGCTTCATGACATGAGAGTCGATATAAATCGTCTCTCTCGATGGAGAGATGAGGTGACCACACCCCAAACTGTGATTCCAGCTCAAGTCCAAGCTAACCCAAATAGCCTCGGACATAATCAAGTATTAATCTCTGAGTATTCCGTACCTGAACACGAGCTCTTGTCGAATAATAACGCTTATCATATTTCTCTTAGGAGCGGAAGGACCGTAACCATACCTGATCGAGTGAAGGAACACAGTGACATAGCCCCAGTGTCCACAAATTCACACAATCCTGGGGAAATTGAGGAAGAAAGACAATAGGAGAAAGAAGAAGACCCACCCACACCACCCGTGATACACTGCACCACTGGAGATAATGGAGAGTCAGAATCTGAGTCTGACGAAGAAACGCCACCAAGACATCCGCAACAACTGACCACCAATTTCACTGCTTTTAGTCCGAGTCATGTAAATAATTTTTCATTCAATAAAAGTGATGTTTTTGATCACAACAAGTCCATCCCTTTCCCCCATGCTCTTATGACAGGAAAGAAGAAAAACATAAAAAATCAAAAAAATGATGACGAGATGGCCCGCATTTGTAAAGAAAATATTAAAGTCACTCTATCCCTAGATGAGATGATAGAAAGAGAACCAGCTTTTCGAAAATACCTTAAGGTGAGATGCACACTAGCAAGGGATAGCATAAAGACTCCTAGCCGGACAAAGAAGCACATACTCTCTGTTGCCACATCTCGTCTTATAAAAAATGAGCTGCCAAGAAAGAAAAGAGACATGGGTGCTCACTTTGTACTAGACAAATCAAAGAAATCAAGTTTGCAAGAACATTGTTAGACAATGGCTCATCCATCAATCTCATGCCCACAACCCTATTTAAGCATCTGAATCTAGGTCCGATTAAGCAATCTGTAGAGTTACTTCAATTCGCAGATCCATCAACTAAGATACCTAGGGGGAGATTTGAAATGTTGTCATAAACATAGAGGGACAAAATTACCCAGTAGATTTCTCAATACTTGACATGGATGTTTCTAGAAATTGGAAAGACTCCCAAATGATACTAGGGCGACCCTTCCTTAGGACCGCAGGAGCTATATTCGATTACACATCCAGGAGAATCCAGTTTGGAAAAGTGGAACTTAAAATGAAGCAAACTAGGTTTCAAAGACCTGACACTGAGTCGAGCACCGAGTATGAAAAATCAAAAACTGAGGCCGAATATACATAAGCAACAGTTGGGCCCTGGAGACAAAACCCAACCGCTATGATAGAATCAACATCATCTGGAGAGGAAATTGTTAATGATATAGTCTGCCAGCTCATTCATGCATCTACCTATACTCTCGAAGACTCAGAGGCCCCACTGGACCTTTCAGTCCATTCTCCTTATGGACAATCCCAGAGTGAGGTACACAGATCGGGCGCGGCGCTTGCCACACCACATTCCATTATTAGCGATCCTATCCCAGAAACAACCACGATGGTGACCGATATTGATACACTGCAAGCATCCACATCACAACAAGAAGCACCTTTGAGAGGACCAGATTCGGGTAACAACACAGACTTACCTGAGCTCAAACCATTACCTCCTACGCTTAAGTATGCCTTCCTTGCAGGAGATAAAGGACAGTTTCCGGTCATCATCAGTTCACATCTGACCGAAGAGTAGGAGATCCGCCTGCTTAATGTTTTGGAGAAAAATCACAAGGCTATAGACTGGAGATTGTCTGATCTTCCATGGATAAACCCAGCCCTTTGCTCACACCATATTTACCTGGAGGATGATGCTAAACCCTCCTATGAATGCCAACGTAGGTTGAATCCAAACTTACGGGAAGTTAAGACTGAGATCGAAAAATGGTGTAAGGCTGGTTTAATATATCCCATCTCAGACTCCAAGTAGGTACTGCCTTTGCATGTTGTTCCGAAAAAGTTGGGACTTCAGATTATCACCAATGAGGGAGAAGAGATCATGACACACGTACCCACATCGTGGCATGTCTGTGTAGATTACAGGTGCCTGAATACCGCAATGAAGAAGGATCACTTTCCACTGCCTTTTATTGATCAAATCCTGGAGAGATTAGTAAGGAGAGAATACTTCTGCTTCTTAGAGGAGTACTCGGGCTACAATCAGGTAGCCATCACCCCCGAAGACCAGGAAAAGACTACTTTTACATGTCCTTTCGACACATACACATTTAAGCGCGTGCCTTTTAGGCTTTGCAACACCCCAGCACCTTTCAGCGATGCATGATTGTGATTTTTGCCGAAATGGTTGGCGATTTCCTGGAGATCTTCATGGATGACTTCTCGATCCATGGTGATTCATTTGATGATTGTCTAGCGCACCTGGATCGAGTCCTCCAAAAGTGTAGGGAAGTGAATTTGGTGCTCTCTTGGGAGAAAAGCTATTTCATGGTAAAAGAGGGCATTGTATTGGGGCATGCCATCTCCTAGAAGGGAATGGCGGGTGACCTTGCCAAATTTGATGTGATCAAGAAGCTCGAGCCACCTACCAATGTGAAACAAGTACGGTCTTTTCTGGGGCATGTTGGATTTTACAGAAGATTTATCAAGGATTTTTCAAAAGTTACCCGACCGCTAACTGACCTCCTAGGGAAAGACACTGAGTTCCTAGTAGATCATAAGTGTCTTGAAGCCTTCGAACTACTTAAAAGGAGGATCATTGAGACTCCCATCCTACAAGCACCCGACTGGTCTCTTCCCTTCGAGATCATGACATGCGCATCCGATTTCGCAGCAGGGGCTGTGTTAGAACAATGAAAAGATGGAACCCAGTATGCTATTCACTACGCAAGAAAAGTTTAGACCATGCTCAGAAAAATTACACTGTGACCAAAAAGGAAATGCTTGTTGTAGTCTTTGCGTGGGAAAAATTTCGATCTATACTTCTAGGATCGAAGGTGGCAATTTACACAGATCACTCGACCATTCGATACTTAATGGCGAAAAAAGACGCAAAAGCACGACTCCTTAGGTGGATACTATTGCTTCAGGAATTTGATTTGGAGATTAAAGACAAACTTGGGGTTAAGAATGTCGTGGCTGATCATTTTTATCACGGATCTAACATAACAAATCCTTGAATCTGAATCCATCCGTGAAACCTTCCCAGACGAGTCAATTTCTGCTATTGACCCACTCCCCTGGTATGCCGACACGGTGAATTATCTTGTCTCCAAGAAAATTCCTCAGGGTTAGACCAGGAATAAAATCAATCGACTCATCTGAAGCGAGACACTGCCATTGGGAAGATCCGTTCCTTTTCTTTGAAGGGCCGCATTGCATATGGAGAAGATGTATTCCTCTAGAGGAATACCAAAGCATCCTCAATCTCTGCCATATCCTGGAGATGGGAGGACATCATTCTGGGAAGAGGATCGCTGAGAAGATAATACAATGTGGATTTTACTCGCCGACCTTGTTTAAAGATGCTTACAATTTTATCAGGTCGTGCCAGGTCTGTCTGAGAATGGGAGGGACCATTGGTCCCAAAGATGCCATGCCTATGCAACCAGTGATCGTTTCTGATGTATTCGATGCATGGAGCATTGACTTTATGGGCCCATTCCCTAATAGTCAAGGATTTGAATATATTCTTCTCGCGGTAGATTATTTATCTAGGTAGGTAGAGGCTATCCCTACTCGAGCAGTAGATAACAAAATTGTTTGCATGTTTTTGAAAGATAACATTATCTCGAGGTTTGGAATCCCAAAAGTATTAATATCTGATGGGGGTAGCCACTTTGTCAACCGGGAGGTGAAGAAGTTGACTAAGGAATATGGCATCGAGCACCGCGTCGCTAGTCCTTACCATCCACAATCCAATGGCATGGCCGAGGTGTCAAACAGGGAGGTTAAAGGAATTTTATAGAAGCTCGTCTGCCCTGACAGGAAGAACTGGTCCCAACTATTGGACCAGGTTCTATGGGCTTACCGGATGGCTTATAAGACCTCATTGGGCACCTCCCCATTTCGAATGGTATATGGAAAGTCGTGCCATTTGCCTGCAGAACTCATGCATAAATCATAATGGGCAATCAAAAAGATTAATTGGAACTGTCGCCAAAGAAAGAAGAACCAAGAGATGGATTTGAATGAACTATCCGAAATCCGAAATCATGCTTACGAAAACAGTACCATTTACAATGACAAAGTAAAGAAATGACATGATAAAAATATTCGAGCAAAGACCTTTGTCCCACGGCAGAAAGTATGGTTATTTAATGTAAAATTGAAAATTTTCCACGTTAAATTGAAATCAAAATGGACGGGGCCCTTCATCGTAAGATAGGTACACAATAACGGAAGTGTTGAGATCTCAGAGACCGCAGATAGCACGCAAACATCTATAGTCAATGGTCAGCTACTTAGACACTTTCTCGAATCCAACGAGCAGTTGGTGCAAGTAGAATAGATCTCCTTCACTCGGGGCATAGCTTTTAACGAAAGATTCGAACTGTCCGGATAGACCACCTCTTCGAGTCCAATACTCTCCTGTATATCCATCAACCCGCTCTCGATTCCCCAATACTTAGTATAAGGAGACCGATATTATTGTGTATACATCACTTCTATTCTTTCCGTTCACCCTCGACTGCCTCATTTCATACTTTTCTTCTATGCTTAGTCCCTTAAAAGTCTAAGTATAGGGGGGCATGTCGACGTCTATTGTTCTTGTCTCAGCTATACTTAGTACGAGCTATGTCTACATTTCACTTTGTGCCATGAGTAAGGGGGTGTTTTTATATATTCTATCTACTTTATCCATAGCTCATACTTTAATAATTTTTTATCTAACATCGGGGATGGGTACAAGTAGTGTATATTATGTATATAATACATGTTTTTCAAAAAAAACAACAAAAAAACAAAAAATAAAAAAACTTTTTGCATAAAAAAATTCACTCATGGTCTTGCATTTCATCAAGCATTTCATGCATTCCTTGGTTGATATATTTCTGACACATTCACTATCAATCAAGGCTTGAGGATTTTTAGGACACTTGATTTCTGAGATCTTGAGATTCTGAGTTAACATGCCTTAGTCATTAGGATTTTTGAACTTAATAATTTATACTTCCCTAGTTTGAAAGATTTGAGCGCTATATTGCACTCTTTATCTCTACCCTCCAAAGAATATGATCAGCACAATCACGTTCACAACTGCATGATTGATGAGATGAGTTGAGTTATCACTTGAAGAACTAGGACTAGAGATTTGAGTTTAGATCTGATCTAATGATGCTCGATGATGGGATAAAGTTAATAAAGGCTTCAGAAAATCTAAGTGTCAGCAAAATCCTAGCCAGTATGTGAACAAGTTCATATACTATCTTTTTGATATTGACCTATGGGTCGGGGGGTGATGAAACCTAATGAAAATTGTTGATCAGTGTGCGCTAATTTTTGGTAAAAGCAGTGGAGCTATCCAACAAAAGAAAAGAAAAAGAAATGTCAAAGAAAAACTCTATCATCCAAAGTCAAATTATAAGAGCTTCCACCAATGGCGAGCGCTCTCAAACATTTTCAAAGTGTCCACTTGGACCAAGCGCTAATTAGGACCAAGGAGTCGGGCTGACACCATAAAAGGGCTCTGCATCTTAAGCGATACAAGTTTGGGTGTCGAAGGTATCTTAGATACTCAAAAGAGACACACCCCGGTGTACTCCCAGAAAAACAAGTGCAGACGACTCCAAATTCTCTTGACGGACACATTGATCAACAAAATAAAAATATACTTGTGTTGAGTAATAAGGCACTCGAGAGGCACCTTGTTTCAATGTGACGGAGAGAAAATCAGACACAATCCTATGCCCTCCATCATCTGGCCATCCATCTACACTTTCAAGTCTGACAAACTAATGAGATGATTGACTGAAGCAAGAATAGACTTATTCCCTAGTGTTGAGGATTAGGTCTAGAGGAGAGTCTCTTGGATTGGAACTTTGGGTGATATCTCAACTTGACTCTCATGAATGCAGTACACTAAAAATCATATCCTTATATTATATGTACAAACAGAGAGTCTAAAAATTAAAAAAAGTTGGATTCCTTCGGATTAAACCATGGTTGAGCCCAGAATTTCAGGATCAATCAAATTAAGGGTCTTCTATGAATTGAGCCTTGAAAATTCACATGCACAGTCAGGGATGTATTCAACTAAGACATGCATTCATTGATGCTCGGGGACGAGCATGGTTTAAGTATAGGGGTATGATGAATCCCGTATTCATCATGCTAAAATTGGTCAATTAAGCTCTGTTCCCTGAAATTCACATGTATTTAATCATTAATAGAGCATCATTAGCATACATACATGTGTTAATAATATTTGCATTTCATCATGCAAAATTGCATTAAAATCCCAAGTGTAAATTAGCCCAAAAAGCTGCTAACTTCTCATATTTTTAGTTAATTCATCCTAACTCTGATTGACCCCAAATAACATCCATTGTGTAGATATTACTAACAAAAATAAATAAAAAATACAAAAAATTACTAACTCAAATAAGTGTCAAATAATCCCAAAGTCTAATTTCACATTTGACAGACTAAAACAGACATATCTCCTCATACAGTGTCCGATTTTGGTGTACTCACTTAAAGTACTCCATTTTCAAATACCTTCAAAATAAGATCAATTTCGTAAAATTCGGTGCTCATATGTGAAAGTTGGGTTTTAGGCCTCTTTTGCGTATTTTAACTTTTTGCTAATTTTGACCTAAGCTTTTATGTACATAATTAAACCTTTTAATTTTATTTCTTCTTCATATGTGTTCTTTGATGAAAGTTTTATTAAGCGACCAAAAATCCAAATCCAGATTAAAACTGAAATCAAAGAAACTGATTGAGTCCAAGTGTCCGTTGTGAGTCTGTATAAAAATTGTGTGTTTCATACATCTATTTTACTTTTCTATTTTCTTACTTATTAAAAAAATCAGATTAGTGTGTAATTAATTTTCTTGTATTTTATTGTATTTTTCTAGTTTTTTTATCCTCTCTAAAACCATCAAAAAAGTTACAAAACCCTAAAAAATTGGTTTTCTATACACATGGAGAACGACCAAAAAGTCCACTTCTCACAGATGACCTCTTTTTTTCCTGGATCCTTCATGAAAGTTGTAGATCTCGTCAAGACGAACAACTTTTGTGAAGAAAATTTTTTGATCCGAGGTCTTCTCCTATTTCTTTTCTATTTTCTTCTACTTTTTCAATTTTGAAATTTTTTGGGTTGACACGTGGCAGCTCCTGGGTGTGCCACATGTCAACCCCACCTCACCCCACTCTCTCTTTTCCCAGGTCACGTGCGTGCCTCCTCCCTGGTCACATGTCGCACATGTGACCCCCTTCCTCTTCCCCAGCCGTTCACCTCCCCTTGCGGCTCCGCCATGCATAGCCCTTGGCCGTTACGCGCCACCCCTGTTAATGCCCCAGCAGTCCTCCTCCTCCTCATGTAACCGATGCCACCCTCGCTCCTATAAAACCCCAACGCTCCGACCATTTCACCCATCCGTCGATTGCAACCATTACGGAAGTCCCTTGCCGGTGGTGACAACCCGTGCAACCTTCTCTTCTTTGACGAGATCCGGAGCCCAACAGGGCTTCGTCGTTGTGAGCATCCTCCTTGGTGTGACCGCTTGCTCCGACCTTGGTCATTGAGCTATTCACGCCTCTTCAGGTACTCCACTGCCTTCTTGCGCATCCCCATCACTCCTACTCCTCTTCGCGTCAAGTCCATAGCCCTTCACCCATACACAGTCCGCCCCCTCCATCTCCGACCTTGCAAAGGTCGGAGCTCCGCTCCTATCCCTTGCCCATACACCTCCGCCGTTCCTCTATTTTCTTTTGCTCTATGCTGCTAACCCTTCAGGTATGGCAGCTCCACTCAGCGCCTCCGTCCTCTACTGCGCGCCCCATTGCCTCGCCCTCCACGCCTACCCCAACGTCTCCTCCAGTCGCTGAACTTCACCGATGGAGCCGCCGCACCTTCTCCTCCATCTCACGCTCGCCGCCTGACCGTGCTCAAGCCCCACCGTCCTCCGTCGAGGCTCATCTCCGTGGCCCAACCAGCTCCACCCATGCCGCGCCTTCCGCCTTGCAGTCGGTCTGCCCCCGACCTCACCGCGTACAGTTACTGTCGAATAAGGCAATTGGCCCTTGATCCAACGGCCCACAGGCCACCACGTCATCCAGTCCGAGCCTAGGTCCCAGCCTAGAGGCTCGAGCTCTTTGAGCCACTCCAGCCAGACACGTGGAGGCTCGGACCATCCGAGTCAAAGCCTCGGCCCGAGCCTCTCGCCCATCGAGCGAGCCTCTGGTTCGGGGCCTCGAACCTCAGCCCCGGGCCCGAACCACAGGCTCGGCCCCTCCGAGCCTCCGGACCACCTCTGAGCCTCCTGGCGCACGTGCTATGCACATCCGTTGGGGAAAATTGCAGATACACCCTCGGAAGTTTCTGAAATTACAAATATACCCCCGCTAGGGGTAAATTGTAGAGGGGCCCCCTCCAACTTTTCGAAATTATAGATAAGCCCCTCCGATGCCCTTTTTGAAAGAAAAACTTTATTTTATTTACATTTTATCCCTGCAAATTCATTTGAGCATATCTTTCTCATACGAACTCTGTTTTAAGCATATAATATGTCATTTTGAAGCTCTTTTCATGTTCTACCACTTAGCATAGTTTGCGGACAAATCTGAGGTTGTTTATTGATAATTATTATTTGAGGATCTCTGTTGACATATGCAGGCTAATTGTGACATATTTGTGCTTGAGAAATTAATGACATTTTTTGCAGGAATTCAGATGAGGATTTTAATCTGATTAAACCCTTGTAATCATTGTTGATTATTCTTAATAGTTTAGTTTTCACAAAGGATTAATTTAGATTTATTCCTCTAAGATTATTGTCGACTACTCAAGGAACTGAATCAAAGAAATTTGGAGGTCGGATATTTTGCTTCAAATTATTCTGAGCATTAATTGAATAACCTGAAGCATTGAGTTAGTTTGAATAACTCTTGAGTTCGATCCATTTGATTTGTGATTAATTTTGCAAAATTATAGATCAGCTTATTTGGGGATTTAATACTTTAAAATCACAGATCCTGGGCATAATCTTCTCTGTTTATTTTCTTTGCATGGCATTTTCATCATTGCATTGTATTATATTGTCTCAACATAGAAATTAATCAAACATTAATTAATTATTTAATTTATTTAAACCAACGCACTAAGAATCACCGTTCTCTGTGTTCGACCTTGGTAGACTTGCCAAGTATAAATACTCCACAACATTCAAAGATTGTGATTTTTGATCGACCGATTTTCGCCTCCTATACTACAATTCATTATTATTAAAGAGGCGATTTTCGCGTTCATTAGAGGCTGGGGGCGGTGAAGGAGGAGGAGGAGGAGAACGATGAGAGTGAGGAGGGGGTGGGGGTGGAGTTCGTGAAAAACCTTTCGATCCTCATTTTTTTAATTTAATTTCCCTTGTGTCTCCAAAGTTAACATTCGTTTGCTTGGGGATGGATGACATCTAGCCAGAGGAGCACAAGTGATAGAACGACAAGAAGTCGAGGCACAACTAATAATAAAAAAGGAGGGACATAACCGATAGTGCAATATCTCGAAGGGGTATAACTGATATTGCAATATCTCAGAGGGGCATAAATGATAAAAACCCTTTTTTAATTTTGAAAAACCTATTATAGTCACTTTGACATATTCTATATTTAGAATGCAACAAATATCTCCACAATAATCTCCTTTCTCTCTCTCGATGGCAGCACAGAGGGAGGAGGTTGCTGCTCGTCAGTGATGGCATGCAACAATGGTGGAGGGAGAACGTTGGGCGGTGTATGTGATGTGCTGCTCTGCAGTGGCTGTAACGGCGTGCTGCTCTATGGATGTACAATGGTTGCTTCCCGTGGTACGCAGTCTTTCTTTGACCTTCAGATCAGGAGGAAAAACGAAAGGTGCAAATTTCAACCATTGGATGGAAAACGTGTGTTTTGAGATTAAGACCACTATGGTATAATTGTTGGTTTTAATGTACTAAAGCTTCCTAAAATATGAGACAGATTAAATTAATACTTAATTAGTAAAATCCACGTCATTGAATATTATATATTTAGATAGACCCGAGGAGTGTGCATTGTATTTTCCAAGAAAAAAGTGATGGAATAAATGCTCACATTTTGAAATAATTGCTATCCATTTATAAAAGATTGATATGTTTTACAATCTTATATTGTAAATTACAGAATCATAACTAATGATGTTTGAAAAAATCCCAATTTGATGAAAATGGCATGTTCTGTGTAATTGTGTTTCCTAAAATATAGGATACTTTGATCATGGGCTAATTAATTGATGTACACATGGAAAACTTTCCTACAAAGGTGGGATTTTTGTTACATTTTGTATTTTCTACTATATCAGATGGGGTAAATTGTGAATGCAGTAAATATTCTACACGTCATATGCATATTATTTTTAGGAGGAATTTAAATGTGGAGTGTATTTTTTAGTTCTCAAATAAGAAAAATACACATCGTAGCGCATGCTAAATCTCGTTTTTCATCCAACATTCCGCGGAAGCAATGTGTGTAAACTATACCATTTTTTTATAAATTTCATAGTCTTTTTTGTAAACCGCATTTGATTTTTTTTAAATCTTGTAGTCTCTTGTTTGAAAATTTTGTGAGAGTAATGTCTGTAAACTTTGATATTTTTTTAAATTTTGTGATCTCTTTTGTAAAATGCAAGCGGTTTTTTGTAAAAGAGATTGCTTATTATTAATGTATAAATTATTTTATGTGTCATCCAATGTATTTCTCAATATCATGGGTCCATCAAAATTCATCATCCATTGTAAAATTTGTGTGGATTTTGTAAAATCCAAGCTCTCATTGTAACAATATATGTTGATCTGCAAAATAAAAAGTCAATCAGTAATTTATCATTTATTCTTAAAAAAGGTAACATGTAAAAAATACATATACAATTGTAAAATCAATGAATCAAAATGCAATTTATACTATCAATTATGTAAATTAGTAGATCAAAAGGTAAAATATAACATTTATTTATACTGACAACCTAGGACAAAATTCAATATGAAACAACTATTTGCATTCTTAATCAAAAACATTTTTGTTTAGGCGATATTCCCATTCTACATACTTCAATCTGTAAATAAAACTCAAAAAAATGAAAAGTGCGTTGAAATCAAATAAGTGGTACATATTTGCAGTTTATATAGATAAAAACAATTGATGTAATCCATGTTTCACTGATATTTCAACACATTAGGGCTATTCAAATACAAAATAATGATCAACATGTCCTTAATGAAAGGAAATGAAAATTTCCAGGGAAGAACGAAAAATACCTTTATAATATCAATATCATTGGAAGATCTCGAACTTGTTGTAGATGATGTTGATGAAGACGATGAAGAGGGATGAGAATCTAGAGCAAGAAAGAAACTCGGAAGAGCCTAAAGTCTAGAGACAATGACCACGAGTATGTAGGGAAGCTCGATGCGATTTGAGTAATCATTGGAGATTTGATGTGATTTGAATGATTAAAATTAATTGATTGGGTAATTAGCTTTGTGTGAAATAAGGAATTCAAATGAAGGAGAGAAAAAGTATACTAAAAATAGCATATTTGTTTAGTGGTTTTGGAGTGGAATAGTGGTTTTAATTAGGGTCGTGGATGAAAATCGGACAGCTCCTATTGGATGCCGCACCATATGTAGGAAATGTTCTACCTTATTTCAAGTTTTCCATACACACACATGTATGATGTGTAATCTCCACCGAGAAGACAAAGAGTGTAAATTTTCATTATGAGGCTCGTCAGAGGTCAATGAAACATCAAAAGAGGTTGGATGCATGGTAAATCTACTAATTTGAGTCAGTTCAAACCCCTAATTAACTAACTTCAGCAAACTAAAAAGAACAAGCAAAGCAAAGAAGAATTTGCCAAGTTATTATTGCCCCTTTAAAGACATGGAGACATTATGATAGAGAACAAGGCTATGATTAAATGACTGCGAACCCCACAGCAAGTTCCCTCTTGACCATAACTTTGTTATAGAAATGAGATGTTGTGGCTAGCCAGTCCATGTCCTCGTACCCGTCGCCAACGTGCCGCAAGGAGCTGATTTGTTCGTGCTGATGTACCAGCCATCCTTTTGCAGCTTCTACGGACTTATGCAATCTCTTTGTTTTTGTCCTTTTTGAAGACGAACACTTGCACTTTATTTCGTGTGATTCGAGTGAGCTAGCCGGTTGTACTCAATGCCGCCCGCCTGGATTATTTGCTTCTTCCTTTTGATGTTGGGTTTGATTGTGTCCGTGGCATATCTGTTATGCTGGTAGCCTACTACCTTATTTTGATTAAATGAAATCTAGCCTTTTTCAAAAAAAAATTGTGCCAATTGATTATGTAATTCTATATTATTATAATCATCGGAACCCCATCCCTTCATTAGCCTTTCGCTTTAAAGAAAAATAGTAATGTAAATTACAAAAAAATCCTAATTATTCCTCAATTTCCAATTATGACATCATTTTTCTATTGTATTAAATAGGGATATGAAAGAATTTAACATTGATGTATAAGGGTCATTGAAGCTTATGGAGGCCACGTATTTAGGATAAAAAATGTAAGATCAAACCACAGTACCTTGTTACAATTGAAGAATGAGGCTTTACTTGAGAATCGATGCATAATTGACTCTTTTTTATTTATCAAAAATAATATGACGAGGGAAAGAAATATGCAACAAAGCAAACATCAAGAAGGTTGAAAAATAGCATAGAGAGATGAAACAATAGTACGAAATGAAAAATAGTACGACAGAATGAAAAATAACAGTTTGGATGGAAAAATAACGTGGCCGGTGAAAATAGTAGGAGGTGGGAAAAAAAAAGCTCCGGTTGAAAATTAACACGGGGTTAAAAAATAGTCAGGGAAAATAGCAGAGCTAATGAGAAAATGGCAAGAAGTGAATAAAATTTAACACGAGAGGATGAAAAACTAGTATGGTGGCTGAAGAAATAGCGGGGTGGGAGAAAATAGACTTTTTTAAAAAAAAATAATTATTAAAATAATCATACTTAATTAAATAGGTAGGATGTTAGGAAAATTAAAAACTAACCAGCAATTAGCACGGTACTTGAGGTGTTGATTTGGGATTGAGTTGCCAACGGTCATCCCCGAATCGGCATCTCAGATGCGATTGATAGCTACTTTTTCCTAATATCTTAACTATATAATAAATTAGGATTATTTTAATAATTATTTAAAAAATCCCAGAAAAATGGTAAGAAGTGAAAAAATAACACAGGGAGGATGAAAAATAGTATGGTGGATGAAGAAATTCAACTTGTTATATATAAAACAAACGTTAGGAACACACTATTGGTCCGTTTGGTAGCCGGTGTACACCGGTGTACACCAGCATATCCATCGTTCCAACCCTCCCAACGTGGGTTGGGAGTACTTGTATTGTCCCTACAATTTCTTTGGTATAATATTTTCTAATTATATCCAAAAAAGTTTAATAACATAAAAAATATAATATAATCATTAAAAAGTAAATATAATACATAATCAAGTCACGTCACATCATAATTATTACTCCAACCACCCCAACCCTCCAAACAACTACTATTCACAAGGGATATCCCAACCCACTCAACTCAACCCAGTTACCAAACGGACCCATAGTAGAATAGGGTGTGAAATATTATGGTTAATTTTCTTTTTTAGTCATAAATTAGCTTACTTCAGCTCCATTTTGTGAGTGACTCTTGCCGTTCACTGGGGTTGGGTTTTGTCAATTTTCTCCCTGGGTTACCGGACGTTCAACCTATGATCGGTTCACCTCCATGCACCTATCTCTACTGCTTCATTATGAAAATAGTCATTATCATATGTATTTCCCTCTCATCCTCTCTTATGCCTCGCTATTCCAGGTCATAGCTTCATTATACTACAATATCTTGCCTCTACTTAATAGGAGCTATATACTTGGAATCATGCTTTGACTATTTCTTGAGACTTTCAGGTTAACCCGAAGACCACCCCCTTTGCTTCTTCTTTCCCCCTCTTCTAAGCTTTGTAGCTTCTCCGATGTTTGTGACCTGAGATTGTTCTTCATTCACCGTGCGAAGGCTACTGCTTCTTCTTCTCAGGACGAGATGGAAAGTTAATTTAGGCTATGGCATAGTGATTTTCCAGTATCCTCCTTCTTTTGAGGGTGAGATGGAAAGTTAAATTAAGCTATGGAGTAGTGAATTTCTATTATCCTACTTCTTCTCTCTACTATGCTTATCTAAGTAGAGCGGGGACGACATATCTGAACACATTTATGGAGAAAACAACGCTATTATGAGGAGGAAGATCCTCCAAACAGGTATCCCCTTAGCCAGAGTCTCGAGCTGAGTATTTGACATAAGTGGTCAAACAATGAAAGAACCAAGCATTTTGTTTTCCGTCAATCATTTCCTACCAGCAAACCACTCAATGCAGTATTCGATCTTGAAGTTTTGTATGGATGTGGTTTGGAGTTTAAGGGAGCGGAACGACCGCATTATCTTTCCAGCCTATAGACAACATTTTCCCTAAACTAATTGAAACATTTTAGACATCACGTAAGGTGTTGTTATATTTTAAGTCCGCGTACAATTATCGAAATTGCGTCCCTAACTCACTAACTTTTTGTAATTAACTATTCCTTAAATTAATGAATTTTTACATTATGTCCGGATGAAATTTTCCAATAATACTTATGACTCTAAAACTTTTGCAGTTACGTTTGTCCCTATATTCTTACAAAAGTCTTTACAGTTGTGCCCTTTTATTACACTAACGATATTTCTATGAATATTATGAGAATATAGTGGTACAAGTGTAATTGCAAAAAAAGAAGCACAAGTATTATTGAAAAAACTTAAAGGTTCCACATATACAAATTCACGAGTTGTTTTGCTTAGAGATTGAGATAGCAGCCAAGTTTGCTTGTTTGTTTATTTGCTTTTGAGAAAGCGTAGAGGTATTATATTTATCGGAGAAAGAAAAAGAGCGGGGACAGGCGCAGACATCACAAGTTTTACCCGAGCTAGCAGCCAGTTTGAATCCGGTCAATTGCTTAATTATATGGAGGTCGATTAGGTGAGATGCTTTTGGATCTTTTTGGACTTGCAAAGATTTGGGTCAACAGATGAATTCACATGGAGTATATCAAAAGGTACACGAAAACAAATGAGTTCACATCCCTATTTTGTTTTATTTTTTCCCCAGTCCATGCAACGTGATATTTTCTTTAAAAATAATGGATTTTTTATACCAAAGTTTACGTATATTTTGCCAATAATACTTGTACTTCTATACTATTCCTTACTTGCAAGACGACCTTTACAAAACATCCATATTTGTTTTAGAGATTTCTACATGTGGACCTTTTTGATTTTACCACTAAAAGTTTCCGACTTTTTTACAATAAGTGCATGTATATTCTTATAAAATCCACAGTAGCACATTTTCAATGACAATTTGAGGGCGTTCAGTTTGGAAATAAGAATGATTAAGGATGAGGAGTAAGGAGAATAGCGGTCTATTCTCTGTTCGACTGAAAAGATAAGAATAACGGGAATAATGTGGAATAAGAGTGGAAGAAGGTGAAATAATGTGATGCGGATGGGAATAGTCGTACTCTTAGGAACTGCGTCGGGCAGGGAATTGACCCCTTATTTCAATGCTTATTCTCCAAACAAACCTGGATCAAACTTTTATTAGAGGCAATGATCGAAAGACTACATGGCATTCATTCTTTTTATCAGTCTTTTATCTTCTTCTTCTTCTTCGCTATCCTTCTCATGCATTCGCTGTCATCCTCTTTCTCATACCGGATCCTTATTGATCATGTAAAAACACAGGGAAATACACCGACTTGTGGTGTGGTTGCAACCGAGGGAAAGATCACAACGTTAGGAGGAAGGACACTTGATAGTGGGAGAGGATGACGCTTGTGATGGAGAAGATGGAGGAGAAGCAGAACTTGCCGAGAGGAGAAGGTGACATAACTCACGCGATGAGCGCAACTCGCAGAGTAGGCACTATGATAAGAAAGGATGGAGGAGGGGTCAGGGAGGAAAGAGAGTAGGTGCCGAGGCCCTCGTTGAGCGATGGGGGAAGAACAAAATAAATATCATATAATTTGGAGGTTGTTTTGTAAATACAATTTGCATCGGTAAGTACCAAATATTACGTGGAAAACAAATATAATGAGTTACTCATATCCATTTGAGAATCCTGATCTATAAGAATATGATCAAGTGATGCATCTCATGATAATACTTAAAACCTCTTGATTTTTTTACTTTAACCAATCTCACCCTTGTATTTTCATGGACGGTTGGAATTATCATGATAGAGGCAGATTCGGTGCCATAGTTGATGAACCAAAACCCTGAGAAGAGAGTTAAGGGAAATTTCTGTCCAAATTAAAGCAAAAGCGTCTTCATTTTTCAGTTTAAATTAAAAAAAAAGAGCATCAACTATACAACGATTCCTAATTAGAGGAGTCATCTCTCACATGTAACAATGAGAGACCTGTATTTGAAAAAAAAATAAGATCAAGATTATTTTTGCTACATTTTAAAAAATGAGGTCCTTAATTGAAAAATCAACACATTGAGACCAACATATTATGAATTCGAATTTTTTTCGAAATTTTAAGGGGGACAGTCTAAATTTGTAAGCATGCGAAAGCACGTACGTATATCTGAGGGTTTTTTTTTAAAAATGGCAAGTTGACATTTGATGAAGCTTCATGTGTTATGTAGAGACGCCTTGAGGGACAAGGCAAGATGCCTCATTGACGGCACATCTTTTCACACTTAATGATACTATTTAATTTAGTCAAACGTCTTTCATTTTTAAACCATTTCCGGAGATCCACCTAATCTTTATTGAGGCACACACAAAATTAGTGTAGATAATCCTCTATTTTTTGTGTACCTCACTATTTTGCTTTGATTTGGATTTTGATTGATCCAATTTTATGAGTAATTATTAGTTTTAAGAGTAACTTACACAAAAGTGCATGAATTATACATTCGATTTTGTCATACATGAACTTTAAAACTCAATAATGTGATACCACTTGTTAATATTTGTCTTTGTGTGATTTTGAGTTGTTATTTAAGGTTAGAAAGGTAAAGCGATCGATTAAATTTCAATAGTCAGCTAAGACAAATCTTGAAGATAGGGTATCGCATTGTTACCTTTCAAAGTTCATGTAAGACATTTAAATCGGTTTTATGGTTAATGATTGTAATTTAATTTTAAAAATGAAAAGAAAATAAGGAAAAAGTAAAATAGTGATATTTTTAAGATATGAATTTCAGTACTAAAATACCTTGTCAAGAGCATTTAGTATTTTTCATCCAATGGAAAAATTAACTTTACGAATACTCATGGGGGCGTTCGGTTAAGGAATAAGCAGGAATAAGAATGGAGAATAAGGAGGATAAATGTCTATTTTCTGTTCGGTTGAAAAGATAGTAATAAGGACAATAAGGTGGAATAAGGATAAGTAAGGTGGAATAAAGATAGGAATAAAGGTGGAGTAAGGTGAAATAATAAGATGTTACTCTAATGTTATTCTCAAAATAACATGACTTTAATGTAATTTGAGATTTCGATAATGATTTATGTCGTCGTCATTGTTATTGTTATATCAAATAAAAAAGATCCTTAAGATTTTGATGACAATAGCAATGACATCATATAATGACATGTAGTCAATGAAGCAGTGCGTATTAAAATAGTGGATTACAATGATCAAATCTGTAAAAAGTTTTACCATCTCTGAAAGCTGTTTAAAAATGAAATGTGCCATAGAAAATAATATCTGGAGAAACCTTACATATGATTTGATACTCGATCACATTTTTCCGTTGAAATATACTAAACTAGATTTATAAATAGTTCAATATTCCTTCTCGTTTGATAGAAGGAATCAACATGGTAAGATAAAAAGTAATGATTGATGTAATCATATCACAACTACTAAAATTTGGAAATATTTATTGGTATTTTTAAGCTACGAAACTCTTATAGACCTGCCAATGACACCACCATCCTTGACATATTCTTATTTAACCTAAAATTCAAATAATATTGCTCTATCATATACCACAACATCTACCATCAATTTAACTCTCCTGAGTTAATCAAACCATTAAAAAAATCAATAGTGGATTTTCGCCCTCCCTCTCTCCTTCCTTCTCCTCTCCACCCTTCATCCTCATCTCCCTCTCTCTTCCTGTTCTTCAAGTAACCCAAACCAACATTGCCCTAGTTGTCGGTGCCCACTCCCCCTATAGCCTAGAACCACAAGCGGTGCTATTGTCATTGCCATCTGTACAACCATGAGTGACATTCAAGGGAGGGAAGGTGGCG
The DNA here is from genome assembly GCA_037367405.1 of Ottelia alismoides. Lineage (NCBI taxonomy): Eukaryota > Viridiplantae > Streptophyta > Magnoliopsida > Alismatales > Hydrocharitaceae > Ottelia > Ottelia alismoides. The sequence goes on from JAZKJV010000983.1 coordinate 835,367, forward strand.
ACCGAGGCAAGGAGGAGCCAGAAAGTTTACATTGAAGGGGTCAAGTATAAATACAACTAAAATACTAGTCAATAAATTTTAATTAAAGATGCTAAGAATATATTTTTGACATTTTGTAATAATTATAATTTTTAAAGTTATAAAGGAAGAGATAACCTTTTAAATCTAAAATATATAAATATGATAAATTTAATAAAAATAGTAATTATAAAACGGAATGTTACTATAAAAAAGATATTATCACTCAACATACATCATTCATATTCATATTCAAATTCATAAAACTTATCATATTTATAAGTTTTTGTTTACATTCACTTTATTGTTCATTTGGAAGAATATAAATTTTATGCTTATAGAAAAGAAAATAATAATAACAAATACAAATACTTTTAATAATTAGCTCTACAATTTTCTTAGTGAATATAACAATAACTTCTTTATGTTCTCATGAGAAGATGAAAAGTTCTTTTCAAAGGAAAAAGAAAGATGGAAAATGTATACCAACATATGATGGTCCTTTACTGTGCATAAATTTGAATCTATCAAAAAAATAAATATCATTGCATCTTCTATTTTACTTCTTATAATTTGTTATCACTAAAATAAAATAAACTTTTAGTAATGAATAATTTAACTTACTAGCTTATCTTTCTTGTTAAAATTATGACAACATGTATTGTTTGTTGTTGTATTCATAAATTCACATTGAATTATTGATATATTACAAACGACAAATCATGTAACAATGATTATCCATTGACTTTATAATAATTATGAATACAAATTTTAACGGAAAATTCAACAGATAGTTGTTGTTATATGAACCCTCATAAACTTTTACTGCAACAAAGTGTGTTTATAATGATATTTTTTGAATTTGCCACTATAATGTTTGCTATTAAATATACAAAAATGTTATTATTCGTTGCAATTTTTTTTATAATTGACAATAACGGGAAATTTCATATACGCTGTTATATCATTAGCGATGTCTTATATAAAAAAGTACCCATTGCTTTATTTTGAAATATAAGTAATTGCCGATAAATTTTGAATTAAAAATTAGTGATGATTAGTTGAAATTTTGAGAAATAGTAATAGTTAGGTGTTGCTACACGCATTCTCACTAATGATATAAGATATGTGATTCACTTCTAATTTCAAATATATAAATAATAAACTCGCAATGAATAATATCATTTTTATTTTTTAACAACGGTCTATACAATGGTAGGTTTTTAAAGAACATCATTATACATTTATTTTATTACAGTGTTTGTTTCTGATTACAAGAACAAAAATGCTTTACAATAAATAATATTTGTTGTTACGAAATTAACATCAGAATACATAGTAATGAATATATAAATTATTCATTATTTTATGTTAATTGTGTTGTATTGGGTCCAAACTCGATGATGGATCAAAATATATATGTTGTTGGGTTGCTTTGTTTTTATGAAAACTTGAAAGTATATCACATAACCTTTTATAATTTGAATTACAATTGCATGAAATCTCAATAATAGAAATATCTTATTTGTTGATATATATGTTTGATCTAAGTGTTTTTAAAGTTTTTATACTTGCATATTTTACAACACATCTGTAAGTTTAAATTGTCAGAAAAGATACTTGATAAGAAATATAAAAGATCATTGGACTCCAAGTAAATATGAACTATTTATATCTAATGAATAAAACCACTATATTAATATTTAATTTTGTAAGGAAGAATTTGGAGGGAGGAGATAGATACCACGGGCTCGATACAAGAGAATGATGAGGCAAACATTCTCGACCTCTTCGATTATCACCTACAATTTATAAAATCAATAAGGGCATACAAATAAAAAAATCCAAACTTTGAGAGTGCGTTTGGTTCGTGGGTTATCTATGGGAGGGTAATCCATTTTTATGTTTTGGTGTTTGGTAGGTGGGTTTAGAGTTGAGAGTGTTTGTGTTATGTGATTTTATTGAAATTTAAAAAAGTAGGGTAATTTATTGTGATATGATTGTATTGTAATTTGAAAAAGTGGTAGTTGTTGTATTGTGATTGTATTGAAGTTTGGAATAGTGAGTAGAAGTTGAGTATTTTATAATTTTAAATGATTTGATGGTGTAATATATTTTTTTGAAGAGAGAGTGGGCCTTACCCCTCAATCGAATGACCGTTGAGGGTGGGGTGGGGAGGGGGGGAGCGGGACAGGCCCCCTCTCCCTCCATTTCTGAAGAGGGGCAACATGAAGGAGGGGAGGAGAGGGGTAGCATATTGTGAAGGGAGTCAACAATGGGGGAAGCGACGAAGGAGGAAGCAGGAAAGGAGGTAGTGTCTTGCGAGAGGTAGGGGACAAAAGGAGCAGAGTGGATGCCGAGCAGCACAAGGGAGGGGAGGGGAGGAGGGGGTGATGCACGTTATCATATGTACTTTTAATCCTTCTTTGTAGTAGAGATGATCGTCGTTGTTTAAGGTCGGAATCTAAGATCATATTTTAGCCTAATACATAGCAAATTTAACTTTAATTGATTAACCTTTTTCCAATATGCCTTGATCCATTAAGCTTTCAAATCCAATCTAATTTTATCCATCAGATTGAAGGATTATTTTTACAGTATACGTTGGATTCTTACATTTTAATTATAGGTTCATGTTTCTTTTTGTTCTTCAATGCCATGTTGCATGTTACCTAATAGTTAATTGATACTCGACTAAGGAAGTTGTTGAGGAAATATAAAAATGGAAAAGAAAAAAATCATTCAAGTATTTCTCCAACTCTTAATTTTCTAGAAAGTTAATTTATAATAACACATACGAATGAATAATAAATAGCAATTTAAAGAATTGATTATTGACTAAGAGTACAACCCAATTCATAATTTAACGGATTTGATAAGTAAATTCTATTATATAACATCAAATTGAATCAGACGACGAATTCGATTTGATCACCTCATCTCAAACGTCAACGTGGAACAAAAGGAGGGATATACTTATACGTAAACTATCTCGAATTTACTCAAGGGTATCTATGCAAATACTCATAGCATTGTATCTAAATCCAAAATTCCCAAATATCCTTTCCTTATATATATGTATATGTATATGATATGAAGACGCCCTGCAAATTCAGCTCCTCTATAAATCACACGAGTGCTCTTCCTCTCCCGTTCCACAGAGAGAGAGAGAGAGAGAGAGAGAGAGAGAGAGAGAGAGACTATGGCACATCTGGATCTTCTCCCAAAGGAGTATGGCTACGTGGTGCTCGACCTCGTGCTGTACAGCCTCCTCAACTTCTGGATGGCGACGCAAGTCGGCCAAGCCCGCAAGAAGTGAGTCGAATCCCGCTCATGTCCATGTCGAAATCCCCAGATCTCACTTGGGTTCATCTCAGAATCCCATCTTCCCATTTGGGTTCATCTCAAAATCTCATCTTTCTCTCCCCCTCTATTGCAGGTACAAGGTGTTCTACCCGACGATGTACGCCTTGGAAGCCGAGAACAAGGACGCCAAGATCTTCAATTGCGTCCAGGTGAGGCCTCTCGACGATCCTCGAACCCTAACTCGCGTTGGGTCGATCGAAAGATCCGATCTTGATGTGTGGTTTGATTGTTGATCACAGAGGGGGCACCAGAACTCGCTGGAATTGATGCCGGTGTTCTTTGTGAACCTGCTGGTCGGAGGGCTGAAGCACCCCTTGATTGCTGGTGTTCTCGGAGGGATCTATGTCATCTCGAGGTTCTTCTACTTCAAGGGGTACTCCACGGGTGATCCTAAGAACAGATTTGCAGGACTTGCGTACGTTGATCTCTTCTCTTTTCTCTTCTGTTATTAGTTTTTGTTTGGTTCGATATTTTCTGTTTTTGTGTGTTTGCGTTGGATTAAGTTTGATTTGTTTGTGTGCGTTTGTTGGATGATGTTGATGTGTGATGTGGATTCATTGCTGGGAGTATGGGTTTTGATAGTAAGGTTGGGAGGGGGGGGGTGTGTTGGTTGTGTGGAGGAATGAGATGTCAGTGTTTAGGCTATGGATTTTTCTGATGGGGAGATTTCATCAAGTGGCAGAAATCGAAACCCAACACCCGTTCTTTTTCTCATCGTGAGATTCTTTTGCCTTTTTTAAATGTAAGTAGGGTCATATGCTCTCCAATACGCCCCAATCTGATTCTGATGCCAATTTGTCCCTACCCATCCTCAGGAGAGCATCTTTGTCCCATTTCAAGCTTCCATTCAACGAGAGAGCATCCAGAGAGCTTCTTTGCATTTCCATGATTTGACTAAATTGGGCGAAATATCGATGTTCTTGAGGCTGGTGATATGCTAATGAAATGGACATGTAAGGCTTTATTAAAAGCTTATCCATCAGCCAAGCACGGGATTATAGGCCTTTTTGTTGCATTCCACATCCGAAACAGATTGGAGGGTTATTTTTTTTATTCTCTCTTTTGATAAGTCATTGTGTCCATCATAAGGTGGTATTCGGTTTTTGGATAAAATTACGAACAAGGAGAAACAAAGATAAGTGTGGTATCTTTCCTACTTGGTCGGTTAGTTTGAGAGGTAAGAAAGGTCTAAGTGCTGTAAAATAAGAGGGAAATTGTTCTAACTATAGTGTGATCATCTTATCTTGAGATTGCTTATTACAAGATCAAGTCTACTTGTTTTAGGCATATTTCTTAATAAAGAGAGGTGTAAAAATTAAAATTGTTATACACGGCTGCGTGTGGATGAACTGATAGGAGGGGATGTAAATACATTGTAAATAATGAAATATTATGTCTCCTTCTGTTTCCATTTTGCTCAATAATCAAACAGTAAAGACTGTCATCTCCATTCCCCATCGCTCTCCTTTCTTTCTTTCCCTTTCCTATCCCTTTTAGTGCATTTAACCAAATATAGGCTAAGTTTTCAGTATGACTACTGTTGGAGTTAATGATCCATGCAATATAATTCTTTTAACTCGAGGAAATGTGTGCCTTTTTGTTCTGGTTTTGCTGAAGGGGATTGGAAGTACAGTGGATGTGATCGAAAGAGAAGGGAGAGGTGAACATGAGGATATTGGAGAGGAAGGGAAGTGCAACTCTGTTAATCAAGCTCCTCTCACTCTAGATGTGGATTTGAAACTACTTCAAAGTGGGCAGGCTTGCAAGAAAACAACTAACCATTAGTCTAAACATACACCCTCCCTCCTTTTGTGTATCTAAATGGATCACTTCCTTTTCCCTTCCAAGTTATTATTGCTTTACTCCTTGTCCATAACTAACTTCATCATATATGCTCTAAGTCCCATTTATCTTTTCCGAACATTTCTTCACCTTCTAATACCTTTCTCCAATGGCGGATGGGGATAAATTTATTAATGTACTCAACGTCATCGTCTTTTCTTATATGATATAATAGTATATCTATGTTTAAAAGTTGAGGTCAGATATTTCATGTTGGTGATAACAAACACCAAAAGCAATCTTACAAACACATGGATTTGCAAGATTCCCAGGGCTTCATCCTTGGATGGATGATCATCTTCACTGTTTGGAACGAAAAAAGGGTGTTTCAAAGGATCGCAGGATGCCCAAACTAAAATTTAGAGAGTTTATATAGGCACACCCAATAAAATGGGACATGAGTATAAATTTGACCTATTTTGGATCGACCGTTTTGCGGTCCTCATTCAGAGAGACCAGAATATGATGGAGGAGATTGAATGTGACTGCAACTTGTATATTAGGATTCAAGGTATACAGCACTGCTTTCTACCAAGAAGCAGCATAAGATCACCCCCCCCCCCCCCCCCCGATTCCTTTGTACGCTTTTTTTAAAGCCAGATGATGACCATTAGAGGTCAGCGGTCATCCATAAAGTTTCTTTATAAGCGTACTTTTCTACGGGATGTTTGAGTAAGTAGAGTTAGCTACATTTATTCGTTTAGAAGGATCATATCCCGGCTTAGGACCGAATAAATCAAATCATCGGCAATAATTTCTTTCCAACACTTCATGATGTCCGGAATTGACTTGTAGCCAGATCCAAATTAATCTACTGGCATTTATGATGGCATGATGCCATTTTAATTTTAAAATTTCATTTTTATATTGAAATGATTTCTGTAGGTTCTGGTTTGTTTTAGCTTTGAAAGTATAACAGAGAGACTTTGGTACTTTGTTGTCTGCCAAGAGGTGTTTGTTTTGAGGAGGATAGAGAGGAACATGAAATATTTCAAAAGCGAAAGAATAAAATGGAAAACATGATAAAAATATTTTCCGAGATTTTTTTCTTCCTTTGATAGATAAAGGAAGATGTCTCCATCCTCTAACAGGAAAATAAAAGATTTGAGTAGATTATGGTGATCCTACAGAAAACAGGAACTTAAGTAGCGAAGATATGAACAATCTATGGAATGTAAATTTTCTCAAAAACTACCTTTTATTTAAGATCACATTGAAGCAAGAAAGTTCTATAGAATTATTTAGTAAATATACAACCCTTTTTCTTGCTCTTGCTTTTGCTTTCTGGTCTCATTTCTACATTTGGAAAATAAAGTTAAAGTTATTATATGTTGCTCTTGATTAAGAATGTTGGGTTAATCAGGCCTCTTGTTTAGTTGGCATGATCAACATGTATAATTAGTTATATGAGACTTGTACAGATTAAGAATTAAAGCTGCAATTCTGGAATTTTAGTTCTGAACATGTTTTTTTAATAGGCCGATGAAATCTTACACTGTTGTTTGCTTTTGGTTATCCAGGGCGCTCAGCTTGCCTTCCCTCATATGTCTCGTTATCTGCTCCGGTTCGCTTGCTGTTCATCTCATTAAGGCAGCCCTCTAATGCGTTGTTTGTGTTCTTACTATGATGTGGATTGGATGCAGCTTCCCTTTTCTTTTCACTCGCGCTTTTGTTTTCCCCTAGAAAACGGTCTCACCGATTTCATATCTTATTGTGTTGTGTGACTGCCATTGGTAGATGTGTCTTGTAGCATGCCGTCCTCGAGTGAGACTGCGTTGTTATTTTAGATAGATGAAGGAATAAAATGAGAGCTTTTTTTGTTGGAATTGTGAGTTCTTTTACTGATGATTCATAGTCTTTCTGCGAGTATGGATGTTTGATGATTTAGAGTATGAATTTCATGGTGTGTTTGCGAATGCGAGTCTCTTTGACCATGCAGAGTTTTTACAGATTGTTGACAGTCGTAATGTGAATCGATGGTTACCATCTAACGCCCGGATTTGCACAACAAATGGTTACTGTTTGACCTATGTAATAACATAAGTTACACTATTAGTGCTTCACAAGATCTGCCATATGCATGCGAGGAAGCTGTTGCAAAAAGATTGTGCTGAATGACTCCCCCTAGGAGGAGAGCCATTGCGAAACATGCAAAGATCACCTGGTTGGAGATGTTGGTGACAAGAAAGGTAGTTGGCATGAGGTTGACAAGCGCTGCGAAGCACATTGATCTTGAGATGCTCAAATATATTCAGGTTTGTAAGACTGTTGTACCCCTCAAGGTGATCGATATTCAGAGTGATGGGTATTGTAACACACACTAGGTTTGGATCGTTCCGGATTTTGTCCAGTCTTTCATGGTGGTGTTAGTTTTTCTTATTGAAGATCATAGTCAACCAATAAATAATAAAAACTTTGATGAGGCAAACTAATCATGCAAATTGATGCAGAAAAAGTTCATGTTATATATGAAGGGATACACCGATATATCAGAAGAAAATGCAGAACTTTAACTAAACTTCATATTAAAGATAATCAATTCACCCTAATAATGTCTTTCAAGCACACAACAACTCTCTTTGAACCAGTAACTAGTGTGGTGCACAGTTTCGGGTTGAATGGATACCCGAGCCTATCCATAAAAGTTCACCCAAAACCATTGATATCTAATATCCCATCACGGGTCGGGTAACCAGTGTAATTTGAGCCATAAATTTCGGGGCACCGACCCGATTGGATTGGATACCCACGGAGCAACCTTCTCGCTAAGCAGAAACCCGTGAATACCCCAACCTTCGAAACCCTTGTGCTGCTTCATGGCCCTCATCATCCCTCGTTGTTGCCTCCATTTTCCAACACCACCGAACCGGCGAGCCCTTGTGGCCTTCCTCGCTCCTCCATCCCATTGCCAACTCCACTGTCGTTCCACCACCTTCGAACCCTCGTCACCTCCATCCCGTCGCCGCTTCCACCACCGTTCCACCACCTCCGAACCCTTGTCGTCTTCCCCACTCCCCCACCCCCTCGCCGCCTCTACCACCGGTCCACCTCCTCCGAACCCTCACTGCCTCTCGTGCTCCACCGTCTCTTTAATCGTGTCCGATATCATCTATTTTCTATTGATCATGTCCAAGGTCGTCAGAGTAAGTAATTGTCCAAATTACAATTTCCGAATTGTTGCATTCTGGTTTTGCCTTATAAATTGAAATGTCACATTCTTTTACTGACATTGCTTTCAGTTATTGCTGATAAAACTTTTTTAGGGTCCCTAATTAGGTAAAATTAGCTACAAGTTATGTTGTGATATTTACTATTTTTAGTATTAACTTTTGTAATTTTCTATTTTTATTTTCTTCTTTTTGTAATTTTCCCAATTTGTTCTTCTCCTATATAAGGGAACCCTTGGACCTCTCATAATGCATCCCAGTATGTTCCATTAATATGGTATCGGAGAGACGGTCCTATACCAGAGTTACCGTATGCATCCCTAACCCTAACCCTACCTTACTCGACACTTGCCCCCCACCCCCACTCCCGTGCCGACCCGGCCCCCGTGCCCACCCCTGCTGCCCCCGCCCCCTCCCCGTGTCTCGCGCGCACGCCAGGTCCCCCCGCGCTTCGAGCGCCGCGTCCAGTCGCCTGCGCCTGTGCGTGCTCGTGCCCAGTCGTTGCGCCCGTGCGTCTCGCCTACGCCCATGGCCAGTCGCTGCCCCCAGTCACCTGCGCCCAGTCATCTGTGCCTAGTCGCTGCGCCCGTGCGCGCCCTTGCGCTGCACGCCCAGTCTCTCACGCCCCCGCGCGCCAGTATCTGCCACCCCTGCGCCCCTGCAATCAGAATCCCGCTTTCAGGACTCGTGCCTCACCCTGACCTTGATCCCATCAACGGATAGTTATGTGATTTGATTTCTATCAGAGACACGATTTCCGCCAAGCAACGAGGATTAGCAAGGATGGTTGCATGAATATACACGTACAACCAATCATTCGAATGATTCTATAGACTCGTTATATTGGTCTACTTCCCAGTTGAATTCCGTTATTTGGTTATTTTATCATCATGTCATACAACAAGGGTGACATCTTCTCGTCCGGAGCCTTCAAGGGCTCTGCTCCCATCGCTAAGATGGATGGGAACAATTATGAGTTATGGTCCATGCAGTTTCTCACCCTCATGCAGTGCAACAACAAGGAGCACATCCTCACAGATCCAGAGCCAATGGATAAGACTGGGGCAAATGCTTCTGGGAAGAAAGATGATGCGTATGCGTGAGTTTGTCTTTGTGGGACTCTTAATATAGAAATAGCAAATGATATTCTAAATCAGCCCACTGCCAAGGCAATGTGGGACACTTTGGCATCCACCTATGCACAAGCGAAGAATGAGGCCAAGATCCTTCAACTACAGTTGATATCTACAACACCAAGCAGAATGACCACCCTCTGCATGCTTACTACTCTTCGCTGCATGGCATGTTTGAAAAGCTTCATAGCTACATGGCCATTATGATGTATATTAAGCAGCAGAAGACGCATAGGAACTCCACGATGGTTGGAGTATTCATGGCTAGACTTGATACAAAATATGATGATGCATGTACTCATCTTCTTACTGGAGCAACCATTCCCCATATAGAGGAGGCCTATAATCGTCTCAGATGGCTCATCATCCCTTCGACAACCACGTCTTCGCACTCCTCAGCGATGGCCGCTTCTCATGGTTGAGGTGGGGCAATCCAGTCTAGAGGATGCACACCTCGAGGAAGAGGCGGTGGATGCCAACGTGGTCCCTGCACCTACTGCCGCAAGCTTGGACATGCAGAGGATACATGCTATTAGAAGCATGGATATCATGTTTCTGGTCGAGCAACAGAGCAGATTATGTCTTCAGAGACTTCAACTCCTCATGTCGATCCTCGCTTGGATGATAATCTCTCGTATTCAATAGATCATGACTCCTAGTGTTGACACCACCACAGATACCGTTGTAGCAGCCAGAGCCTCTTCGAGCTCCTCAGGTATCACCTATGCCTTTACTGGTAATACGAATGCATGCATGATAGAGTGGATTATGGACTCTGGTGCTTCTCATCACTTGTGTGGAGACAGAACACAACTGAAGTCCTACAAGGTTATACTACCTGACAGATGGATTGTCATTGGCGACCACTTACCCGTTACAGGACAGGGGGAGGTACAGTTGACACCATCCATGCGCCTGAAGAATGTTTTATATGCTCATGTTTTTCGGATGAATTCTATTAGTCAGATTACTAAGAATCTGCATTGTCGTGCCATCTTTGACCCTTCATCTCTTATGTTTCAGGACATACTTACGAGCATGATGATTGGGTATGGCAGTGAGCAGGGGGGGCTCTACAGACTGGTCCAACCTCCTCATGTTAATGTTTCTGTTATACCCACTGGACCTATCTCTCCTTATCTGAGGCACCTTAGGTTTGGACATCTTCCACTACAGAAGCTATGTCATGTTCTCCCTCATATTTCTACGAGATCATCCTTTCAGTGTGAGGCATGTCAACTTGGGAAGCATCAGCGTTCCTCTTTTCCATCCCGTCAGAGTCAGAGCAATTCTCAGCTATTTAAGCTTCTTCATTTAGACATTTGGGGTCCTAGTCGTGTTCCTGATCTCCAAGGATACTGTTTTTATCTTGTAGCTATCGATGATTTTTCTAGACTTTCCTGGATCTTCTTATTGAAGAATAAGTCTGAGGCTGGATCCGCTATTAAGTATTTTATTAATGAAATAAAGAATATTTTTCTGCAAATGTCAAGTATCTTCATTCTGATAATGCCTTGGAATTTTGCACCTTACATCTTTCTGAGTTCCTTAGATCCCATGGCATTGTTCACCAGACCTCATGTGTCTACACTTTCCAGTAGAACGGTGTTGCCGAGCGCAAACACCGTCACTTACTTGATGTGACCAGAACATTGTTGATATCATGATGTCTCTGCAGGGCGTGACAAGCTCTCTCCTAGAGCTGTCATGTGTGTGTTTGTCGGCTACTCTCGTACCCAAAAGGGGTATCGCTGCCTTGATCCACTAAGACAGAAATATTTTGTTAGTGGTGATGTTACTTTCTTTGAGTCGGTCATGTATTTTTCTCCTACAGGTGACAGACTTACTCCATTTGACTCTGATGATGAGATATACATGCCACTACTTCCTACAACTGATCCTTCACCTTCACCTACTCCTCCTCTTCCACCACCTCCACAACCTCCACCACCTCCTCCGTTGGTTCAGTTCGTGTTTTTCCTCGCAGATCTCGCTCTGTTCGCCATGCTCAAAGCCTTGCCCATCATCCAGCATGCCTCAGGTATGTAATGAACATATTGTTTCTACTGATGGTACTACTGAATTGACTGTACAATAGGATTCTAGACAGGAGGAGCATATACCCTCTCAAGAAAGAAATTTACAGGCCCAGGACTTGGCAGATGATCTTGACATGCCGATTGCCCTGCTAAAGCAGAAACGAGCGTGTGCTACTTACCCTCTTGCAATCCAAATTTCTTTGAGCAGGTTGTCAGAGGATTTCAGGAGATTTACGTTAGCATTATCAGCCGTGCAGATACCACAGACGTATCATGAGGCTCTCAAAGATAGTCAGTGGAGGCTAGCCATAAGGGAGGAGATCTTGTTTCTGCTCCTGTTGATACATCAGTTATGATTGCAAATGGGTGTTCAATGTGAAACACCATGCGGATGGGAGTGTGGATCGCTATAAGTCAAGACTTGTGGCACGAGGGTTCATCCAGACATATGGGGTGTACTATCAGGATACTTTCTCTCCAATTGATAGACATTCTACTTTACGTATTCTCCTTGTTGTTGCTGTGACACGAGATTGGCCTCTTTATCAGCTTGATGTGAAGAATGCATTCCTTTATGGTGATCTACAGGAGGAGGTCTACATGCAGCAATCACCTGGGTTTGCTGCTGAGGGGGAGTGTCAGAAGGTTTACAGGTTACACAAGGCTATCTATGGCCTCAAGCAGAGTCCAAGAGCATGGTTCCAAAAGCTCTCGGACTTGATAGAGCAACAGGGGTCTGTGAGATCAACTACTGACCACTCCTTGTTCATACAGAAGACCCAAAGAGGTACTACAATCATTCTTGTTTATATTGATGGCATTATTATTACATGGGATGACGAGCAGGGTATTCAGGGTGCCAAGGACTTCCTAGGTCAGCAGTTTGTGATCAAGGACCTCGGACATTTACGCTACTTCCTTGGAATAGAGTTTGTCAGGAACCAATGGGGTCTTGTGATGACCCAGAGGAAGTATGTTATAGACCTTCTTTCAGAGACATGCATGGTAGATTTCAGACCTGCCACTACTCTGGTTGACCCAAACATGAAGTTCTATGATGATGATACTGAGGAGGTCGACAAGAGGAGGTACAGAGAGCTTGTTGGCAAGCTACTATACGTAACTATTACCAGGCCCGACATATCATTTGCCTGAGCAAAGTGAGTCAGTTTATGGAGCAGCCCAAACATACACATATGGATGCAGTCCATAAGATTCTGAGATACTTGAAGACTTCACCTGGTACTGGACTTCTTTTCAGCAGAGGCACATCTCTCTCAATGACAGCATGTCCAGATGCAGATTATGCTAGGTGTCCAAAGGATAGAAAGTCTACATTTGGCTTTGATGTGTTCATAGAGAATTCTCTTGTTTCATGGATGAGTAAGAAGCAGACCGTGGTTTCTAGATCAAGTGCTGAATCGAAATACAAGGCCATAGCACATGCTAGTACAGAGACGACGTGGATCAGATCTGTTCTTACTTATCGGACTATAGAAGTGCCTCTTCTAATGCACCTCCAATGTGATAACCAAGCTGCTCTCTTCATTGCAAATAACCCAGCCTTTCATGAGAGGACGAAACACATAGAGGTGGATTGTCACTACACTCGTGACATGATACATAAGGGTATTATCACTACTACGCATGTCAGCTCTGGAGATCAGACAACAGATATACTTACAAAGGCTATAGCGAAAGGACCTTATCAGAGATGTTGTTTCAAGCCGAGTCTTATCGATATCTACGCTCCAGCTTGAGGGAGAGTACTGAGATATTTACTATTTTTAGTATTATCTTTTGTAATTTTCTATTTTTATTTTCTTCTTTCTGTAATTTGCTCAATGAGTTCTTCTCCTATATAACGGAACCCTTGAGCCTCTCATAATGCATCCCAGTATGTTCCCTTAACAAGTTACAGACAAACTTTTGCACGTAGAACAACAACTCACCAACCTTCTAACAAAAAACACAATATTATTGTCCTGGAAGAAGATATATAGTCTTTTGCATTTGTAGGAAAGCCAATTTGAGATCCTTGCATGGGAGACTAAGTTTGTTTTAACATATTTAAATTACTAAAAAGCCTCTAGTGTTAGATTTTTCAACGGGCATCGTACTTCCTTGGGATTTTCAACGATCTTATTTCTGTGGGAAATCTGAGTGCAAACGTATATAAATAGATTTATCTTTGATCGGCTATCACATTTGTTATATGCAGATTTTGGTATTCGTATTCGTTTTAGAAGAAAAAATGTGAATATAGATGTTACTTTGATATCTGGGAGTATTTATTTTGATATACAAACATAGTTGTACATTTATTTTCTATGTAACAAAATTTTATGTCATATTTCACCTAATTGATATCATTGGTATGAACTAGATACAATTAATGTACTTGTTTAATATGTATGACATCCAATGCATGCTACACGACGAGACCTCCTTGCAGTTATTGCTGATGAAACTTTTTTATGGTCCCTAATTAGGTTTATCTTTTAGGATTGTGGGTTTAAGTGTGATAATAATGCACCATAGGGGAATTGATGGTTGTAACTCGTACAAGTAATATATGATCGGAGTGGAAAGATGCTTCAGACAACCTGTAGAGATATATTATTGAAGGTGAAACTCTTAAATACTATAGTATTACAATTATAGTATTTAACTGAATTTGACGCTGACAAGGTTTCTGCTAAGTGATGGGCCATTTGGCTCATTGGACGTTGGACAAATGGCAAGCTACACAGTAGTGATCGGGTTGCTCCAGTTTATCTGGAACCTATTTTAATTTGGACAACAATGAGATTAAATGCTACATTGAAAAAGGAGGGTTAACGAAGAGTGAATGAATGTCATCAGCATGAGGGCAAAGTCCGAGCTTTAAATGTGCCTTGTATTGACTTGTTTTGGCTGAAAATGATTTATTGCACAACTCAAGTCCACAGATCGAGGGTAGCGATTCATGAAGTTTATGATTGTTGATTTGTTTATTTATCTGATTTTCGTGGCCTTTACTTTGAAGATTTGAATACTTTTTTTCCCTTTGTAACATTGCAATCACAAGCGTACCCATACCATTGTCATGTATATTTTTTTAAATATACAGACTAACTTAGTTTTATATTAGATGTCAAGTATGGATGATATTATGGACTCGAGTACAGAAGCTCGATCCATAGGACTTAGTCAGTTACATGTACTTCAAAGTGAGATTCCCAACTTGGAGAAGCCGCCTCACCCTACCAATTCTTCAAAAAAAGTGGAAGCTCGTCTTCACGAAAGCCATCATGGGTATGAAAACATTTCATTGTTGATGATTGTGATGATCTGAATGAAAGACGAGGAATTTATAGGTATTATGGAGATTTTCTCAAATGCCCACCTTCTCATGGCATTAGTAGCTTGAATAACCATATATTGAGATGTGGAAAGTTTGTTGAAAACGATAAAGCTGAGAATATGAAGATGGTACAATGTAAATCTATGCAAAATATTGGGGGTTACTCCATTTTATTTACATAAGTCCTATAGGGTTGATAAAGAGGAATGAAGGGCTCTTATAAGAATGATAATTGTTGATGAGATGCCATTAAAGAGCATAGAACATGTGAGATTCGGTCATTTTTGCAATGTTGCAATACCACAATTTCAAATATCTTCTCGTTTCACTGTATCTCAAGAGATTTTTGATGAGTATGTCAAAGAAAAGACTAGCATTAGGAATTCTTTTGCAGAGTTTTCTTCAAGGGTTTCTCTTATCACATACACATGGACATCATGTCAGAATTTATGCTTCATGTGTCTCACAGCTCACTTCATTAATGTTGATTGGATTTTACACAAGAAAATTATAAACTTTTGTCCAATATCCGGTCATTCAGGTGAAGTCATAGGTAAGCCGTAGAGGATTGTTTGCTTAATTGAGGTATAGAGAGAGTAATGACTATAACCGTGGATAATGCAAGATCCAATGATGTAGGCATTCAATATTTGAAGAAAAGACTTAATAACTAGAAGGGTGCAATTCTTGGGGGTGAATACTTACACTTGAGACGTGCAATGCATATTCCAAATCTTGTTGTGAGAGAAGGGTTAACATGAAGGATACGGGAAAAATTCTCAAGCGCATCACGGAAGCGTGATGATCACATCGAATGCGATCGGGAGCGACTAGTCGCACTAGTTGCTCGATGCAGCAGAAATTAAAAATTTTCTATGTGACGAAACCAAAATGATCCAAGAACACTTCTCAGATCATTTCGTCTAAACCACAAACAAGTAATAGGATTATCTCTTGAAGCATGGTTGCGATCGAGTCTCTAAACAAAGAGACCTCTTGTCTCAAGTCCGATCCGACGGAGGAGACGCTTGCGAGCGCGGGGATGAATCGTGTGCTCCTTGTAATCCATGTTTATGGTCCAAGCCACGGATCTCCTGATATCGACAAACGAGATACGACGTCTTCTTCACGGGTAAGGCACGCCGAAGTAGACGGATATCCACGAGCAAACGATCAGGCAACATAACGACGACGCTGCGGCGATGGAGGATCTCTCTAGGGCCTCCATGGTGGACGGCCACATGAGAGATAGAGAGAATAGGCGTGTAGAGAGAAAGAGAGAGAGAGAGAGCATTCATTGATTCAAGTGTCTAGAAGAGCAAGAGATGCCTATTCTTACATAGGATTTTGGAAGTCCATAGATCCCAATCCATGGACAACACACAATCAACCGATGAGATTGATTGTGTCCCTTTCAACGGTTACGATTGTTGTTGGTAAAACACAACAACAATTGATTTAATTTGAATTAATTCATATTGATAAATCAACATAATTAATTCCAATTTTAATTACATTTGACTAGAGAAGAGATAGTGAGAAAACTAAACCAATCCCCTTAAATAAGGGGACGACTACCATCATCTCATGAGATCACAATATCTCATGAGATCTTATTATCTCATGATTATATCATGATCTCTTGTCGATAATATTTTCACAAAAAATAATTTCAAATTACCTTTTGGAAAATATCAATCAAGCCATTGAAAAAAATGTGAATCTCATTCACAACCCAAAAACTAAATGTAATTATATTTTCAATTAATCATTCAGTGTGAATCCAATTCACATTAACAATTAATTAACAAATATAAAACAATATGCTCTCTCTAATATATTATAAATCACATTTATAATATATATGATTAATATGGATAGTGCTATCCATATTATTCATATCCATGATAATTAAATCGCATTTATAATATATATGATTAATATGGATAGTGCTATCCATATTATTCATATCCATGATAATTAAATCACATTTAATCGTCTTGGATCTCTTTTCTCATGTAATCAAATAACATGAATCCCATTCACATTATTCATATCTTTGATAATTAAATCACATTTAATTATCTCAGATAACTCTCCTTATAATATGAATCAAATTCATATTATCCATGATAATTAAATCACATTTAATTATTACTTTTCTCGATGCTTGGATACATATATCAACAATGAAATTATCCATGAGCTCTTTCAAGGATAATGTGCTTTCTCCGCAGATACTTGGAGATAAGGACATGACGATTGTATTGTTCCAAGTATAGTGACTTGGATATTGAGATCATATCTCAAATCTAGATCTCGTTCCTCCCATAGATGCTTGATTAAATCAAGACCACAAATCTAATCTTCTCATTGCATCAGAATCACATTCAGATCACTGTCCAACATTTGAACCAAGATCAGATTACTTCTCTACTGAGAGGAGTCACTAAAATCCAGACCCGTTTCATCACTCCCTAGGAATGGAAGCATCATGGTTATACAATCATTTATGATCACATCACCCTCAGGTATTCCCAACACCTGTACATCTTGCATGATGGAAGACTCAGAATAAACCCGAAGTATTAGATCAACTTTATACTGTCTACTTCAGAGTTTTATTAGTAAGTTTATCATTTGATCATTGGGAGTTGATATCGATCATATACTTTCCAAAAGCATATATCATACCTAGGTCTTGATCATATACTTTCCAAAGTATATATCAAACCTACAAATTCAATCAAGCTTTCAAAGCGAGACAACCGTGCACGGAATTTGATTCTTCCCAATATCTCATGAGTGAGCTCATGTCTTCCGATTCAGTAGTGAACCTGTATGATCCCTTTGAGAGATCTTATTACTCACATGCCCTTATTTGCACACCAGCGTGCCGGTGTATAGACCTTGGTTAGGTCATCAACCTATTGGTCTGCTAAATGTACATACTCAGACATATAGTAACACATCTGTCTCTGGTCAGAGGATGCGTGCCTGTATCGTGACAGCATACGATATAGGACTTTGGTTATCTCGTTCTCGTTAAGTCAACTCTTTGACCTAACTAATATGACACCTCTGAATCTCTATTCCCATGCAGAGGACCTGCATCAAGAGGTCGGTCAGATATCAATCTATGTGAGAAAGGATTGCCATCTCCTACTCAGGCTGGAGATCATCTCTTAATAATCATTTGACGGTGTTTGATGAGTCCTCAATCTAACTCCTTAGATATTCATCCAAACACCAGCCTCTATTATTCAATTATTGAATCAACAACTGTACGATTATTAAGATGGCCATAGTACATACCCCTAATTGTACAGAGGGACCTATTATGCAAATTATTTATTCTTCATTTCAGATCAGGGAATGATATTCGCAATAACATTTATTGCATAATGGCTCGCCGTGGGCTCGCATGTCCAACATAACATATATGGAGATTCTATTTTTAGAATTTTGTTAGCAGTGAAATATGTGAAGTCATCTCTGAATTGAGAACAAAAATTTAAATCATGCATAGAGAACGAGAAAATACTATTAAGTAGACTTATATGCTTGGATGTGGAGACCAAGTGGAATTCTATGTACTTGATGTTAGAGTATGCAATTATATTTGAGAAAGCATTTGATTTGTTGGAGACGATGAATACCAAGTACGTGAATGATCTTCTATCTTCAAGAAATAAAGGTTTGTCAATAAGTTATGACTGGGAGCACGCTCGCACACTATTACCGTTTTTGAAAAAATTTTATGATGCTACATTGAAATTATCTGGTTCCAAATATATAACTGGAAATGAATACATGCAAATGATGTTTGGCATTGATATAATCCTTTCTCGGAGATGTAGAAGTGGTAATCTACAAACTCATTTGATGGCATCTAAGATTAAGGCTAAATATGTTAAATATTTGTCTAAAGGTGATAATATAAATATTATTTTTTCCAGCCATTATTGTAGATTCACGATACAAGTTAGCCTATGTCAACTGGATGATTGAACAATCATATGATTGTGATAAAGCTACAATTTTGAAGGACAAAGTGTAATTTATTTTGTCTTCAATGTATGATGTGTATTCCTTCACTGTGCCATTCACAAATGTACATTCTTCCTCTTTGATGCATGAAGTGAGAGAAGAAATTGATGATGTGCAAGATATTGAAGACTTTATGACAAGGTTGTATGATCAAAATGCACAAGTCAGGAGGGAATGGATAGCAAAAATGAATTAGACAAATATTTGGGTGAAGATTGTGAGGATCACAATAACAAGATTTTTGAGATACTAATTTGGTGATCAAATTCTTCCAAATTCCGTATCTTATCTGCAATGCTATGTGATTTGTTCGCAACACCCACTTCAACAGTAGCATCTGAGTCAACTTTTTAGTGCCGGTGGTCATGTACTTGATTCATTTGTAGTTCTCTCTCCTCAAAAATGGTTGAAGCTCTTATTTGTGAACAAGATTGGTTTCAAGAATCTAATAGTTCATTTCTTAGTGAGAAAACTCCGGAAGAGCATGAAGTGATGGAGTCAAGTAAGTTATTTTTATTAATATGTATTCTTTGAGAGCATTTTACTCTATTTCATCACAATAAATTGTAACTAACATTTTATTGATATGTTGGAGAAAGAAACACAAATGAGGAAAATGTTTCCACAAATATTGTCCATACCACTTCGGATCATTGCTGACAAACCATTGTTTTTTGTAAGTACGTAAGTACTATCTTGATTGACAAAATATTTTTAAATTTTGCTCTTTTGTTGTTAATGACAACTCATTTGTTGGGCTTTGAATTGTGCTTTGTTCTGACATTATTCTTTGTTGGGATATTTGCACCCATAACTCTGAGTAATTTCATAATTACCCTAGGAACCCTCAATAATCATAATATACACCCAAGACCCTGAACAATTGCTCGGTTTTACACCCATAACCTTCCGTTAGTTTAGTTCATTAACTCAATCAGATGGCTGAGTTTATCTAACCAATCTACGATTTAACAGTTGAGATTAACCAAAAAAAGAAAAAAATGGAAGGACAGGAGGAGACTTTGATCCTGGAACATGGGGCTTGCAGGTGGGCAGGGTGGGGGTGGCTTGCTCGGGCGGGTGGGGGTGCTCTGATGGGGGGGGGGGGGTGGCTTGCTCGGGCAAGCGGGGGCTTGGGCGGGCGGGGCTCTAGGGTCAGGGGGTGTTTATGGGGGCGGCTTGCTCGGGCAGACGACGGTGCTCCGACTTGGGGTTGAGGGCTTGCAGGGGGCATGGTGCTCCGACCTTGGGCTTGCGGGCAGGCAGGCGGCCCCGACCTGGGCTTGCAGGCGGAGGTGAGGTGCTGACAGGGGCTTGCCGGTTGGGAGGGGGCAGGGGAGGCTTCGACCAGGGGCTTGTAGGCATGGGTTGGGGAGTTGGGGGGTGGGGGGGGCTTCGATGAGGGCTTGCAGGCGGGGAGGAGAGGGGCTTTGATGGCTTAGTTTTGGAGGAGGAAGGGTCGGAGGAGGTCAGTGCTGGGGAATGAAGGGGAGGAGGAGGAAGGGGATAATGGTCCCATTTGTAAATAAATGAACTTAAAGAGTATAAAATATAAAATACATAACGGATACCGTCATAGTTAACGGGAAATTGAGTAGAAGTTAACATGGGGTTATGGGTGTAATAGTTAAGCAATGCTCGGGGTCTTGGATGTAATTTGTGATTATCGAAGATTTCTGGGGTAATTATGAAATTACTCAGGGTTATGGGTGTAAACATCCTTTCTTTGTTTGATTGTATAGGGTTGAAAGACAGGTTGTAAACATATTTCACAAAATAGTCTCTTTAATCTTCACATTTGTAGAAGGTTGGCTCTGAGCTCTTCATGTCCATCCCGTAACTCAATGCAATTGACGGTCATTGTAAATGAATTTGTGATAAAGGCATGAATATGTAAAACTCAATCTCGGAGAAGAAGATCAAGGATGAAATCTATGTAGTTGTGTTTGTCTTCAGTATCAATATCTTGAAGAGGAAATTAAGGATTATTTGACTCATCTCTCTGTCTTGGAAATTAAGGAAGAACTACAACTTAATCAAGTTCCCTTTTTATTTCAAGGAAAAACTCTGTCAAGGCTTTCACCTGAAGATTTGAAAGTTGTGATTGAATAGAAATCAACGGTTCTTTTAATTTTGCTTTTTAGTGGTACTATTACTAAGTTTTCTAACTCATTTATGATGATATCTTAGTGATTGTTTAGAAAAGTGTCAATTCCAAATTACAATATATTTTGTTATGCATTTCAAAAGTTTATTTTAGTCGGTGGTTGTTGCATTAATTTGAATATAGATTATGATGTACTTAATCGGGATCGAATTTAATTTTAGTTGGTGGGTTGTTCTGCATTTCAATATTGTATTTCATTGATGTTTATGAAATATGCTTTAAAATCAATACAGTACAACATCTAAGTACTATTTATGCTTTAGTATTTAACACAAATGTGCAACAAACTTAAGTCGTATTGGGTATTTCTTGATGCTGATTTGAGTGCAGATTTTTTTAGGTAATGATCTGTAGGTATCCGCAGGTAATCGAGACCCATGCAAATAATTTGGGTACCCTTTAGTACGGGTACCCGTTGGAATGGGCCG
Organism: Ottelia alismoides; assembly: GCA_037367405.1. Taxonomy (NCBI): domain Eukaryota; kingdom Viridiplantae; phylum Streptophyta; class Magnoliopsida; order Alismatales; family Hydrocharitaceae; genus Ottelia; species Ottelia alismoides. Next base: position 856,923 of record JAZKJV010000983.1, read on the forward strand.
GATCCGTTGACCTGTTAATGATGGATTAGATTGGATTATGGTTGAACGGTCGGGTATCCGTCCCATGTACACCCCTACTAGTAACCTAAGGGTGGGGGTTCGCTACAATAAGTCCAATAAAGTAATTTATAAGCTAAACCAAGATGATGTCCAAGGATAGAGTAATTCAACAATAATTTACTTATTAATATATTTTACATTAGAGTAATAATAGCGACAATAACAATAATTACATGCTAAGTCAACAATAAACTAACCAATTTCTGTTGTGGTTGTCAAGGTTTAACAACATATTATGTAATGCATACATCCCAACCATCATGATTTAGCATTTCGTCAACAACTTAAAACACAAAGTATTCATCGTCATCAGAACATAATGCAATGAAATATAACTCGTTATACTTAGATCTTTAGACAATTTTCTTAAGTTTTTTCCACTGATCTTAATTTGGACGTTTAATGGTAGAGTTACTTCTACCTAGTCGAGGCGAATGTGTCACGATCTCAGTTTTGGATCGTCGGATCCTCCCATTTACTCAGTCTGGCTACCTGGCAATTGCTTTATCCAATAATAACAGCTAACATTCAGAAATAGACTGCAATAAAAATACTGCATAGAGAGCATCTCATACTTTTCCATGCACAAAATAAGTCTTACATAGAAACATATCACATTCTATTCTTCTCATGTACATCAACTGAAAGAAAACAACTCAAAAGAACTACAATACCATATACTATAGATTACTATGGTTGGCTAGCTAGATGTCTAAGGTACTTGCGATGGCTCACCGACACCTGTTAGGTTTCAAAATCAGAGGATAAAGATTAGTGAGTGCTAAGTAATGAAGAAGAGAAAAGTAAACAAGTTGTGTAGTTTAGTAAAATTTATTGTACTAGAAAATTCATTTATTTCATTAGATTAAGTCATATTCATTCTATTCCACATCGGGGATTAGTCCAGGTGATTTAACCCACCTCTCATGGACCCCGAAGCTGTGGGCACTATGAGATTTGAGTTTGCAATGATCTGGTGAGTTTATGCCAATGCACGTCTCCTCAGCCGACCATCCAATACTTCCCTGATAATTTTCTTTTTGGTTTATTATTCAAGATTTCAAACCCTTAGCCTGACAAACAAGGAAGCACACCATTCTCGAGGACTCGACAGCTTGAGACACATGCTAACCTTTAATCACATATACTAAGGGCTTTAAATGCATGTTATCGTGATTCAGCCGCTATTAAACCATCTGTACCTTCATATGGCATGACCACATCTTCAGTAAATCAATCCGCCTAATGGCAGCCGAGTACCACTCATTGTAAATAATTTATTATGTGCCCTCGATATATCTAGACAACTGTGTACCACTAAGTACGGTATACCAATTTAGATGCTCTTCTGACAATACATATGCTCTTCTGACAAACCTATAGGTTGCATGCCCGACCTGTAGCATTTACTCGAAGTCATCCTTATCGTAAAAAAACACGAAAATTGTAATTGGATCTCATTTATGTCATATCAATTTTCACCTAGTATATGCTTAATATTTTACAAATATCATAGCAACTACAATGATGATTAATTACACCAACTTTACTTAAGAAATTATTTTAGAGTAAATTATGAAGCACCATGTGAATGTTCTTCATAATAAAGAACACAATAAACATTAGATTTATCCAGTTTAGCTTGAAAACCCAACAACAAGATGTATGATTCGTTACCTGATTGTGTTAACTTCTCAGTGGAGTCAATCTACTTTGATTCATGTTCAACTGGGGGCTTATTTGCTCCTAAAATGATTAAATCCATTTACGAAGCAAGAACATGAAGAACGAATGAAGAACTGAAGAACTCGAAGAACGTGAATTCTCTCAAATTTTGGTAGAGTTTTCCCTATATCAAATGATATTCTAAGAAAATTTTTGGCAGAGTCTCCCATTATATCGGGTGATATTCCAAGGAAAATTTCAACAGAGACTCCCTTTATATCGGGTGATATTCCAAAGAAAATTTTGGCATAGTCTCCCCTTGTATGTGAAGATATTTCAAGAAAAATTTGATAGAGTTTCCTCTTGTAAAACAATATTCGAACGAAAATGAGACTTAAAAATACAGATCAAAACAAGAAATGATGCATAACCATTACACCTCGCATTTTGAGTGGGTGACGCGTGCGTTCACCGACGACCCAGCCACCCGCACCCAAGTAGGGTGTTACTTCTGTTTCTACATCTTATAGCAACACTATTAACATACAATGAAAGATTTGCCTAGTCTCCTGTCATGGGAGAATGAAGCATATTCACTGACGACACAACCGGTCGCACCTAAGCAGGTCTATGCTCAGACATCTCCCTTATATGATAATACTAACAAGGAAATGAAAAGAACTCGAAATACTAGATCAAAATGGCTAACTTACCTCCTACTCAAAGCCTTCGAGGAGAGGAGCACATTGGCCTCTTTCTTCTCTTCTACTCGACAGCGCTTCGCTAAAGCTTCTTCCCTGACTCCCTCCCCTTCTCTCTCTCTCTCTCTCAATCCTAGCCCCGGAGATGGTGGTGGATGGAATGATTTTTGTACAGAATGAAGGGGTAGATGGTATTTCTAGGCTCCCAACCCTTGAAAACCATGGTTTAAAATCCATGGTTTTCACACATGGTTTTGCCCAAAATCATGATTTCCTTCAATACCATGATTTCATAGCCCATGGTTTTTTCCTGTGGTATTGCCCGAGCTTACCATGAAACCCATGACTTCGCTAATGACTATTCATTAGCATTAATCATGATTAATTAGCACCGATCGTGATTAATTATTCTTAACTGTGATTAACATTTACTAGCATATGACTAACATTGCTTAACCATGATCATCATGCTTAATAACTATTTGTATTTTTAATCAATATTTATTAGTACTAATAATAGTGATTAAGATCTATTGACGGCTTAATCGATGCCAACCTTGTTTGCTTACAAAATTCACAACTATAAGAAATGATCTTCGATTAAGAGGAAACAAGTTCTGTTGGATTTGTCTTGTCGGATCGGATCTAATATCCATATATGCAGCCGGATCCGAAGAGGTTGATTTTTAGGGCTTTACAATTATAAAAACCTTATAGGAAATCTCATCATCGAGACTTAGAATGGAGGTATAAAAAGCTTAAAGAAAATGGAAGTCATAAAATTTTAAGGAGAGTGAACTCATTTTCATTTAAAGCCAACTATATACAAAACAATACATGATATTATTTCACAAACAGATAGGCATACTTATCTCTCATATCTGACTCAGGTTCTCATGTAGCATTCATAAAATCTTGACTTCACCATAACACTTTATCAAGAGGTACCTCTTTATTTCTCAATTTCTTGACATCTTTGTCTAACATCTACACGCGAGTTTCTAGGTATGTCAAGTCTGGCTCAACTTGTAGATCATCATAACTTATAACATGCTCTAGATCTCTAACATACTTTCTTAGATTTGATATGTGAAAGACATCATGTATTCTAGAAAGATGAGGAAGAAGTGTGAGTCTATATGCCACTTTACTACCCGCTGATAAATCCCGGATTTATCAGCATAATTTAATATTGTTATCTCTCTTATTTAAGTAAATCAACAAGATTCATTGACAATTAACTTTAATTAACAATTTATGTGTTGTATTTAATTGACACTAATTAATATATATTATACAACCCTATATTGTGATGATATTTTATGTATTTATTTATTATTAAAAATCAAATAAAATTAGTATAATATTGTAAATAAATAATATAACATGAAATAAACTAAAAACAAAAAAAAAAGCAAAAGAAAAATGAAAGAAAATGTTTTACATTGTTTTAAATAGTATTTAATTTATATATATATATATATATATATGACCTCTGATCTCTTTGACTTCTCCATGAAAGTTGTAGATCTCATCGAGATCTACAACTTTCATGTTTTGAGTTCTTTCCAATTATTTCTCTAACTATTTTGTTTGGATTTATTTTGTATTTATGTCATTCTCTTAAATCCTGTTGGGCCACGTGGCGCCTCCACGGCCACGAACATGACCGCATCTCTTTGCACATATTGTCGTCCACCTGGATCGTTGAATCTTGATCCAGCGGCCTAGAATGTGTCGTCAACCTCCAGCTCCTCCTTCAAACGACGCAACCCTTCGCAAGCGCCCAGCTTCTCCTAATTCTGGAAATCACTTCCGGCAACCTCTGCTCCAACCTCTGCCTCCATTCTCTTCACCGTTCATCCTGTAACTATTCCAGTTTCCTAATAACGTTTCATCTTCTCTCTCTCATCGGTTAGCGGTGGTTGAAACCACCGCTCAGAACCACAGACCTCCAACATCCTACCTCTCAAAATTCCGGTCATTACCAACCTCCGTCGGTATCCGCCACTCCAGGCGAAGCCTCCTAGCCTTATTCATCTTCCAGTGACATTAGATATCGGATTCAAGCGTGACGATGGAGACCTTTTGCCGACGAGATCCTTGGCTTCTCAACCAAGTTGCAGCACATTGGTGAGCTACTCGAAGCTCAAATCTTCGGCCCAGATCTTCGAGCGAAGACCCTGAGCAAATCAGCTCCACTTCAGGCCTGCAATATTCTTCAATTCCTTCATCAATCCAAACTCCATTCCAGATAAGCATTCACTCGATCTTCTTTGCATTCAATGTTTGACTATTTTCCTAAGATCATCTGCTTGCTTATATCCAAATTTTATTACATGGATCTCATCGCAAACTTTCCAACTTTCACATGTATCTCTCCAGTAACTATCTTTGCTTCTTCATAACTATATCCACTTCGATCCTTTCCGGGTCTATCTTTAACCTGAAACCCAAATATGGTTCTTTTTCTTCATTTCATTTGAACCTCCATTTTGCCTTACAACTCCCTGAACGTGTTTGCATTTGCTTGGGCTCTCACTGCTAACATTGTATGTGCTTAAGGGCTTCATTGGTCTGAGAACAAAACCGTGTTTCGATGTCCAATTTCTTTTCTAGCAAAGCTTTATCGACATGTCATTGCAAGGGCTCCCTAGTCATCCTCAGTTCATCTCCGACTTCACGGAGTCTTCAAGAAGGTCATCTGCCCATAAGAGGTGGCAGAAGAGCAAGGCATAGATAAAGCACCCTCGTCGGAGCCCAGCCCGAGCTCCACTACTCGCGGAGGAGTCGAAGAACTCTCGAAAAGTAGTTACTATTGGATCCCCTATATTGGGCACAATCCAATGGCTATCACCACGCCAAGTCACCATGTTCAAAGCAATGGTTCACCCTAAGGCTCATGTGCCGAGCTTACATCTGAGTCTCGTGAGAAGAACTGGAGGTGTGTTGGACATGCGAGCCCACGCCGAGCCATTATGCAATAAATGTTATTGCGAACATCATTCCCTGATCCAAAATGAAGAATAACTAATTTGCATAACAAGTGCCTTAGTAAAATTAGGGTTATGTACCATGGCCATCTTAATGATCATTCATATGTTGATTCAATTATTGAATCATAGATACTGGTGCTTGGATGAATATCTAAAGAGTTAGATTGAGAACTCATAAAAGTACCGTCAAATGATTATTAAGAGATGATCTCCAGTCTGAGAAGGAGATGGCAATATTTTCTCTAAAGGCTGATATCTAACCGACCTCTTGATGTAGGCCCTCTGCATAGGAATAGTGATTCGGAGGTGTTAGATAAGTTAGGTCAAAGAGTTGACTTAACGAGATCGAGATAACCAAAGTCCCATGTCGTATACTGTCACGATATAGGCATGCATCCTCTGACCAGAGACAGACGTGTTACTATATGTCTGAGTATGTACATTTGGCAGACCAATAGGTTGATTACCTAACCAAGGTCTATACACCGGCGTGTGGTGTGCATACAAGGGCATATGAGTAATACGATCTCTCAAAGGGATCATACATGTTCATTATCGAACCGGAAGACATGAGCTCACTCATGAGATATTGGGAAGAATTAAATTCCATGCATGATCATCTCGCTTTGGAAGCTTGACTGAATTTGTAGGGTAGATACATGCTTTTGGAAAGTATATGATCAACACCTTGGTATGATATATGCTTTTATAAAGTATATGATCAAATATCAACTCCCAATGATCGAATGAAAAACTTAATAGTAAAACCCTGAAGGAGACAATCTAAATAGATCTAAAACTTCAGATTTATTCAGGGTCTTCCAGTATGTAGGATGTACATGTATTAGGAATACCTGAGGGTGATGTTATCATAAACAGTTGTATAACCATGACGTTTCCATTCCCAGGGATTGATGAAACAGGTCTGGATTTAGTGACTCCTTTCAGTAGAGAAGTGATCTGATCTTGATCCAAATGTTGGACATTGATCTGGATGTGATTTAGATGCAATGAGAAGATTAGATTTGTGGTCTTGATTTAATCAAGCATCTATGAGAGGTCCGTAGGATCTGAATTTGAGATGTGATCTCAATATCCAAGTCACTATATGTGGAACAATACAATCATCCTATCCTTATCTCCAAGTATTCACGGAGAAAGCGCATTATCATTGAAAAGTTCATGGATAATATGTATCTGAGCATTAAGAAAATGGATGATTATATGTGATTTATTTATCATGAATAATATGAATTTGATTCATATTATAAGGAGAAGTTATCTAAGATAATTAAATGTGATTTATTTATCAAAGATGTAAATAATGTGAATGTGATTCATATTATTTGAACACATGAGAATAGAGATCCAAGATGCTTAAATTTAATTTAATTATCATGGATATGGATAATGTGGATAACACTATACATATTAATCACATATATTATAAATATGATTTATAATATATAAGAGAGAGCTATTTGTAAATAACATTTACAATTTAAATGTTGATGTGAATTGGATTCATATTGGATAATTAATTGAAAATGTAATTTATATTTTATTTTGAATTGTGAATGTAATTCACATTTTTCCGATGGAAAGATTGCAATATTCACAAAATAATTATGAATTATTTTTGCAGAATAATTTACAACAAGTGTTGTTGTAAATATTGGATATTTCCATGGAATAATGTAATCTCATGAGATTACATGAGATTGTCTCCTTCCTAGTTGGCAGGGTGGATGGCGACCAACTCCCATTAGGAAATGGTGGTTGTCCACTCCTCTTTGATGGAAGGAGGCAATCTCCATTCCTTAATCTCCATGCTTAATTAATTTAATTTGGGATTAGTTATATTGATATATATTTAATCTAAACTAAATTAATTATTGTTATGTTTTTACAATAAAATCTTGACCATTGAAAGAAGCATAAATCAATCTCATCCATTGATTTTGTGTAGTCCATGGATTGTGATCCATGGACTCCCAGAATACTATATAAGAAGAGGCACCCCTTGCTCTTCAAAGCTACAAGAGAACAACAACAACATATGCTCTTTCTCTCTCATTCTTTACACGTCTCTAGTCTTTCTCATTGTGGTCGTCTACCATGGAGCCCTAGAGAGAGTCGCCATCTCCACAACATCGTCGTTATGTCATCGATTTGTTTCCTCATGGATATCTGTCTCCTTCAATGTGCTCACTCGTGAAGAAGATGTCAGATCTCGTGTGATGAGATCATGAGATTCATTGCTTGGATCATCAACATGGATTGCGAGAAACACGTGTTTCATCAACGTGCTCGCAAGCATCTCCTCCATCGGATTGGACTTGAGACAGGAGGTCTCTTCTTTTAGAGACTCGGTCGCAACCACTCTTCAATAGATAAACCTAATAGTTATTTATGGTTTAGATGAAATGATTCAAGAGGTGTTCTTGGATCATGTATTTTTATCATTTGAAAAATTTTTAAATTCCGCTGTCTTGAGAAACTAATACGACTAGTCGCTCCTGATTGCATAGATGCAATCCTCACGCTTCCATGATGCGCTTAAGGATCTCATGATATCCTTCAAGTGGTATCAGATCCAGGTTCAAAGATTTCAGATATGATCCATAAACCTAAGACGACTTGGGCTCATTAGGGTTTGCAAAATTTTATCGTATTTGTTCACACAACCCTATTTTGTGAATATTTTCGGATCTTTTTATATTGTGTAAATATGAAATTATCACTTGGATTATGTTCCCCGTTAAATAAGGAAATCGTGGGAATTGAGTTTGCATGATTTAGAATTCCCTTTGCTCAAGTTATGATCATTTTAGTGAACAAGTATCCACTGTTTTGAGGATGACGAATCTTGACATAATTAAAGAGTTAATTACAGATTTAAAATGCCTAGAAATGCATGCAAATCACTTGGATTTTATTGTAAATCAAATTAGCAAACTTTGGAATCTTATTTTTCATGATTTGGGTTTATATTTGAGGGTCACTGATGGAAATTACACTCCTAATCAAGAACCATGCGATTGTCATTTAATCAATTAGTGGAATTAGTGGTTAATTTTCTGGACTAATTATTGATGATATTTTGTGAAATATTTGATAATGTTATTTCCTTAAATAACATTGCATTACAATAATTGATTAGATATGATCTAGATCACAATTGGTTAAACGATCTTCTTTTCAACAAACAAAGTTTTTTATATAGGATTGGAGATAATCTCCTTATAATGTTAATAAAAAATGTTTTGATTATTATTATATGGTATAATTTTAGTTGAAAGACCGATTATCATTTCAAGTACAAAGTGATCAATTGACATTATCCTGACCTAAGGCGGATATGGTGTCTAGTCAGGGAGCATTGGGGTAGCATGTTGCTCCGTAAGCGATCTGTCCCACTCCCGTCGGTATTGGCCATTACAACGGGTAAGGAAGGGATAACGCTTGAAGCGATCATGATGTATTTTTCTAATTATTAAAATTCGAATGATACATATTTGAGATAGTACCATTTTTCAAGTACAATAAAAATGTTTGTTGGATATTAATTGGAACATTAATTTAATATGATTAGATTACTTGGAATCCAATTAAAATTGAAACACTCTATTATGAATAGAGTTGTTATTTCCCTTGGAAGAATTAATTACGTGAATATGATTCATAATAATTAATTAAAATTTGAACATGATATGGAGGATCACATAAGTGACATCCATGGTCTTCCGTCAAGGCGAAGAGTTCTGTCGCCAAGGATTGTATGTAGGAGACACCTGTTCGAAGTGACATCTCCTGCATACAAGCACATCTGGATCGGGATCTTTGCTTCTCGAAAGAGTAAGGTCGTATGCGTAGTGACCACAATATCGGGTCTTCATATTATTGGAGCAATATTGGATTGCACATAGCGAGTGTTATTCCTGTTGACGATTGTTTCAATTAACGACGGGTCAACATCACCTTAGGAGTGGTGGGCCCGGGTGTTAAAGTTTGAATTAGGAATGCAAGTTGGACTTGCAAGACGGAATGTGTTCCTGCTTCTTTTTATCCGAGTTACATGTTCTCATATTATTGGGATGTGACAAAGATAAGGAAGGAGATCCCAGATCTTGCTTGAGATATAATAGTAAGTATATCTCTTATATTGAAAGTGATTAAGGGAATGAAATTTCAGTGTTGACAAAGCAAGACAACCTTGATAAAAAAAATCCCAAATCAAAGTAATATATATATATATATATATTTATGCAAATTTCTTATTTCAGATAACCCTTCATTAAACCCACTCAATGTTATACTCTATAATAACCGGTAAATTCTCATGAATTGGATTCATGATCAAGATAGTGTACTGGTTGCAATGTGCAAGTTTTCTCATAATAATGAGGAATGAAAATTAAATATACAATAGGACTAAACCCTAGGGTTTGTATGTCTCTATAGTCTTGATCTCTCATCGACTGTACTTTGGAAATGACATGTCGATGATGGCCGTAATTATCAAATAATACTTACAAAATCTAAGAAGTTGTTTCTGGCATACATATGTGCTCTCAACGTTTAATCATGAATGTCTGCATTGTGCAGAATGGTGGCTCGATAAGAGATGATGTACTCAAAATATTTGAGTACCTACCTGAACCTAAGTTTTTATAGTTTAGATGGATGTAGATGCTATGAGTATCATCATTATATTGTCTATACTCAAGTCACTCATGAAGTTCATAATATTCATATTGTATGAATTGAATGAAGCATGTATAAATGTTGAAATACTCTTATATTGAAATCTTTCGAATTCAACATAAGAGATCCTTTGTCTTAAGCAATGGTTGTTTATAGATGAAGGAAGCATAGTGGAAGCATGGGTCTGATCCAAGCAAGACGGAAAGTCAAGGAGTGGACTGTATTTCTGTAATTTCCATATGATCCAAAGAGTTGAATAAATACCAATATTGCAATAAGCTGATGCGTTGATAGTATGACTATCAAGTCTATCTAGAATCCTTAGAGAAGGATCCATATAGTGCATCAGGATAGTCTATATCTACATATAATCATTGAAATTGACTTTCTTATTAGATAAGATCAAAGTCTAATAATTGTATCTCGTTTTTCTAATAACACTTGCAATTGATTGTATATGTTTTAGAAGACTAGAAATTTTGATCCTAAGGTTAATAGTAATCCACATGGATGTTGATGCAATTGTTGCAACAACCTCTATTGGATAAATAGACTTCATACTTTCAGTGGGAGAGTCCTTAGTCTTAGAAAATGTCTCTATGACCTAGATATTAGAATACACTCATTGTTTATTTCTAAATGTTGGAAATAAACATAAATTATGGAAGAGACCTATCATAAAGAGTTATGATGGATATATTTCAGATAGTAATTTGATATCTGGAGGACTCTGCCAATTAGAAATTAATGAATGGTTCATTGGCATTTCTAATACTGAAAATTAAACCTTTAAAGATCAATAGGAGGATGAAGATCATTTGATAATGATCTAGCATCAAGCCTTGGACATTTGTCTATTAATGAGATCGATAGACTAGTAAGAGATGAAACTTTAGATTGTTTGAAATTTCAAATCTTACATACTTGTGAATATTGTATTCAAAGTAAAAATGTCCAATGCATCCTTCTCTAGGAATGATGTAAAATGTCAAGGTATTCAAGATCTCATCCATATTGATGTATGCGGATCATCTATATCATAATGAACATTAATGATGTGTGATACCCATTGATTATTATTTGTGATATGAGATTTCTTTCCTTCACCTTAGAAACCTTTGAATTGTTCAAAGATTTCACAATTTTGGCTTAGAACCAAAGTGTGAATGAAGATGAAAATGAATTTGATCTAACCTAGGCAGTTAACACCTATTAGATGAATTCATGGAATACCTTAGGGAGAAAGGAATATCTATCCTATCTCACTCCTCCTGATACACCTAAACTCGATAGAGTTGTAGGGAGATACAATTGGATCATGTGTGACATGATTTGATCAATGATTAATCTTAGCATAATTATCTCTTAGTTTTCAAGTATATATATGTAGTAGAGACTATATTATATATCATTAATAAGATTCCATGTGGATGTAAACCCGAAAACCCTCATAAGCTAGGGTTTGGAATCTAGCATAGTGTTGAACACTTGAGGATTTAGGGTTGCTTGGTCAATAACTTTGTCATGGATGCAAGTAAGCTGAATCTAGCACAAGAGAATGCTACTTCATTTGGAAAATAAAGGATGGTATTGGATACCTAATTTATGACCTTGAGATTCTTAAAAGATTTCATTTCTAAGGATATGATTCTTAAAAGATGACTCTCTTGAGAATCAAGATGATAATGAAGTAACGGAACTCATTGAATCTTGAGAAGATAATGAAGCTCCTGAAATCAAAAACTGAAAGGACAATTAAAGATGAATCACTCACACCTCTTCAAATGAGTTTGAGAATGGATTCCATGTGTCAGAGAAATCTGACAATGATCGAACTTCATATGATGAAGCTTCTAAGGATCACGACATGGAAAGATGGATATTATCAATAAAGTCTAAAGTATACTTCATATACAAGTGTTGTATATGGACCCTCGAGGATCCACCTATAAGGGTAAGACCCGTTAGGTGTAAGTTGATCTTCAAGAGACAGAGGGAACCTGATGAGAAGGTAGAGACCTTCAAAGCATGGTTCGTATCCGCAAGATACACACGGAAGAGAAGACATCGCTTGCGATGAGACTTTCTCTCCAGTGACCATGCTTAACCCATCACAATATTGCTAAATATAGCTACACAACTTGACTTTGACTTCTTCAAGATGGAAGTCAATATTGCATTTCTCTATGAATACCTCTCTAAGAATATTCACATGAAGTATTCCCAAGGCTTCATGGTTGAGGAAAGCAGGTTGTGCAAGCTGAATAACTCCATCTATGGACTCGAATAAGCTTCTTGTAGTTGGAACACTGGATTTGATGAAATTATAAATGCTACGATTTCAGATATAATCTTGTTGAACCATGTCAAGCTAAGCGGGAGTGCCATTGTGTTCATCGTTCTAAATGTAGATAATATCCTAATCATTTGGAATGATATAAGGATGATAATAAGTGTTTTATAGTCTATCTATTCCATATCTTGAGATATGATCTCAAGGATACCTCTTTAGATCTCAGCTCTGAAAGTGTTCAGAATCAAAGAAAAGAGGATATTGGGACCATCACACTATTGGTACACCTTGGACATTTCCATTTTCTAGAAAATTCTAAGAAAGGCTTCTTTTCCCTTAAGATATGGTACTGACCTATCTAAAGGGATAGAACCTCTAAGAGTTGAGGATGTGAATACCAAAGCCACATGCCATAGTGCATCAACCTTGGAAGCTCAGTGTATGCTAGATATGCATGAAAGCCAAATGCCTGCCATGCGGTGGGAGTAATAAACTGTTACTAATCCTACTAAGAAAGTCAGATGAATATCTAAAGAGTAAGATTGAGGACTCATCAAGCACCGTCAAAGGATTATTAAGATATGATCTCCAATCTGAGAAGGAAATGGCAATCCTTTCTCTAAAGGCTGATATCTAACTGACCTCTTGATGTAGGTTCTCTGCATAGGAATAGTGATTCGGAGGTGTTATATAAGTTAGGTCAAAGAGTTGACTTAAGGAGATCGAGATAACCAAAGTCCTATGTTGTATGTTGTCACGATATAGGCACGCATCATCTGACCAGAGATAGATATGTTACTATATGTGTGAGTATGTAAATTTGGCAGACCAATAGGTTGATGACCTAATCAAGGTCTATACACCAGTGTGCTGGTGTGCATATAATGACATATGAGTAATACGATCTTTCAAAGGGATCATACAGGTTCATTATCGAACCAGAAGACATGAGCTCACTCATGAGATATTGGGAAAAATCAAATTCCGTGCACGATCGTCTTGCTTTGGAAGCTTGACTGAATTTGTAGGTTTGATATGTGCTTTTGGAAAGTATATGATCAACACCTAGATATGATATATGCTTTTGGAAAGTTGTTGACAAGATTTTTCGCGGCTTAAGATGATGATTTTATGAAGTCGTTGTATTACCACGAACAATCAAGTCAATCAAATAAATTACAACTACAAGCACAATGGAGACATACAAAATGCATATGGCAAGTAGAGGTTCGAATCCACAAGGATCAAGTAAGTTTGCATAATTTCTCTTTGATTTTTAAGAACAATTCAACTCTTAAGGTGATTCAAAGGAGCTACTATTTATATATCAAGTTAAATGATATCAAAATGATATGAAGCACTTATAAAGTATTCCAAATACGCTCCACTATTTTTAGGAATTTTCTGATTTGGATATGGTGTTCTCGATACTCAAAAGAAGTTTCTAGGGGTAAAAATGTGAATGATTTAGAAACCGGGGATTGAATTGTAAAAGAAACAAAATGATACTTCATTAACTAATTAAGAAGGCTAATGGATATGGATGTAATTTCGGCACATCAAATCAAAGATGATATTGATTGCGGATGAAATAATATCTAAAAGAAACTTTACTTTGCTTCAAAACCAAACTTAAGAGTATTGCAAATGTAATTTTGTAATGATGGAAACAGAACTGAACTTAGAAATAGAAAGTAAAGAGAGGAGGGGAAAGAGGTTCTCTTCTCTGTAAGCTTAGAGCCCAGAAATGGAGGGCATTGGCAGCTGTGATGCACGGACTGGGATGCGCGGGGAGTGAGCTCTGATGCGAGGTGGTGCTGCGCTGGAGGGCATAACCGCTTGCCGTGCACGCGACGGCTGTGTGGGCTGGAGAAGCAAGCCGGTGCACAGCGCTGTGGGGGCACGTACAACGGGTGGGCGAGCCGGAGAAGAAGGCTTGTGCGAGGGAGCTGGTGACTGGACGAATACCGCTGCGCAGTGGTGCACGAGGGAGCTGCGTGGTTGGCTGCCGGCGGTTGAGATGCGCAGAGGAGAACGATGACGCGCGCAGGGAGTTGCTAGAGAGCGGTGGATGCACGTCTATGCCCACACTAGGGTACACAGTGGCTGCGCTTAGAGGATGAGGACGCGCGCCGGTGGCTGTGCTAGAGGATGGATGTGCGCTGGAGGCAAAGAGAGAGAGCATCGGGGGCGATACCCTTGTGTTTAAGGCTACAGGTCGGGAGAGAGAGCCATCTTTAGTTATTGATTTGTATCCTTCTTATAGATGGCGTGGCCGTCTCTGCAAAACAAAGAATTAAATGTATATTAATGAAATTGGGAAGGGCTTCCTATGTGCATGGGGAGTATGCATGTGCGGCTAATAATTTTTTTGAAAAGGAGAGAGAGTGAATGGTAAAGAGAGTATGCATGGGGAAGGTACATGGATGACTTAATGCAAGATATAAAGAAAGGAACTTTTACATTAACCTCCCTCCCTTTTTCCAATAAGAAATGTTCATGAATTGTTGGGATACAAATGTGTTGGGCTTTGATATGATGCTCTTTCTTTCACTCTTTTGGATTTGAACACATATATTCATGATGATATTTTTACTTTCTCAAAAATATGAATATGGGTTGTTAGAATTGTAAATATGATTGAGTTCCATGGATGTAATCTCTATTGTATAAGAAATGTAACTAGGTAATACGTAAAGATCATGCATTAAGTGGCATTGTTTGTTGTGTGCATGGAATAAGTATACTGTGAATTTGTGCACTATTGAAGCATATAAATCAAACATTAAGGTTGTATTCCACATATTTTAAGCATGTTAAAACCATATATGATGCAATCATCACACCCCCATGCTTAAATCTTGCTAGTCCCGAGCAAGAATAAGATAAGTAATAATGAAGGATAGGAAAAATAGCCAAGATAGATCGGGTGAGGGTTTGCAGCAGACATACCCACAAAGTCTCGAGTTTTTTAGATCCTGACCACACAAATACACAAACTTCAGTAGAGTCGACCCATGGATTAATGATTTGCTCGAATTGTCGACTTGACTTGAGTTTTGTAGTTTCAACAGCCTTTCAGTTGCAACAAAATCATACATGATTTCAGAAGGTCGATCAAGTCAGTGCATCCCTAAGAAAACAAGTATTCTCTTTGACTTTGAGTGGATATAAACAGTGTTCGTGACGTTTTAGCTTTCGTGAGTCAATGGAACGAGCTAACAGTACAATCTATCAAGGTACCGAATGATTCCCTACACATATAGCCTCAATCCTCACCTGAATTCAGGCATATTCTCTTTTCACCCAAGTATGTCAGCATAAATAGTAGGTCATAATTCTTTGGAGAATGGTCTTTAATTTTCGGGGTTTTCCGTAGACCGCTTTGGTCCGTTGCTCTCATTCTTTTCCTTTTGCAGAGCATAACAGTGGGCCTCTTTGGGCCTCTTTTAAAAATTTAGGTAGCATCATTGGGTTGTTACCGTGGCTTTTTGGTGGAGAAGGGTTATTTGGTGGTCTTCTTTCATTGCTTTTGCTTCGCACAATTGGTGGTTTTTTTGGCATTTGTATTGTGATATGCCTTTTTGTGGTGTTTTTGTTTTGGGTTGGGCATCAAAAGGTAGTATCGGCTTAATATTGACTTTGGAGGCATGATACTAGCTTATTTGCTGACATACTTAGACTAGAGGGATCATGCTGCTCCTGAGTCAAGTTCCTTCATTAGTTATAGATAAGGTTCAGGCATTGGCATAACCAAGAGGACAAATCCTTACCTCAACTAGATTGTAATTGTATCTCGTAAAATAAACTCAATCAAGCAAAGTGCAATGTACAATTGCTTAATATCCACTGAAGAGTTTAAGAGTGCTACTAGTTTCTCAGGTGATCTAGTTAGATACAGAAGTTCATTCACCAGTAGAGTTAGTGGAATTGAGAGAATAAAATCCATATGGACCTGAAGAAAGCTTAAGAACTCATGTCTAGTGAGATTCTGATGAAGTTTAAATGGATTAGGGTCAACTCAACCTTAGTCTATGATTTATGCAGTGAAGATCTGATTTCTCAAAATAGGATAAAACTAGGAAGGATGTATTTTGGTGGTTTTCTTGCTTTTGAAAATATTTTTAGGGGAATTTGTGCAAAAGAGTTTTCTTTGAAAGAGTATGCAATATTGAAAAACTATGCAGACACACCCCCCATACTTAACAGAAAGCATGTCCTCATGGTGAAGACAATGTGTAATAGGAGGATCAGAAGGGATGTGAAATGTATTTTTTTGGTTTTTTTTGGAATATAATGCAGATGGGTACCCCCATACTTATCTAATGCAATGCAGTGAAAATAAACATGCGAGCAGTAAGACGAAAAGATACACGTGAGGAGAGGCTCATGAGAGTGCATGATTTAACGCCTCAGCTTGGCGATGTGGTGGTTCATTTTTCCTACAGAAGGTATGTTGTGCAAACAGGCATAGGACCAGATGGTTCGACAACGGGTTTTAGTCTTTGACCATTGACTCTGAAAGTGGCTTTAGTGTTTGGGTCAGAAATTTCTATCGAGCCATTATCGAATACTTGAGTTACAATGTATGGTCCTTTCCATTTCGATCTCAGTTTCCCTGGAAATAACTTCAGTTTTGCATCAAATAGCCATACTTTTTGATTTTCTTTGAATGTTTTCCTCGAAATGTTGGCATCGTGCCACAACTTAATTTTCTCTTTGTATAGCAGGTTGTTATCATAGGCTTGTGATCTCAATTCTTCCAGTTCAGATAAGTCCAATAGTCTTTTCTTTCCAGCCTCATCATAATCCAAATGACATTTCTTGATCGCCAAGAGTGACTTGTGGTGTATCTCTACAGGTAGATGGCAAGGCTTTCCATAGACCAACCTATATAGGCTCATTCCTAAGGGTATACGGAAGGTTGTACGGTAGGCCCAAAGAGCAGAATGTAAGTGTTGAGACCAGTCTTTACGATCAGAGCGGACAATTTTCTGGAGGATGGTCTTGATTTCTCGATTCGACAACTCAACCATTCCATTGATTTATGGGTGATAGGTAGTTGAGACCCGGTGTTCGACCCCATTTTTCTTAAGTAAGTTCTTGGCTGAAGCGTTCAGAAAATGGGTTCCACCATCACTAATGACCACCTTGGGTAATCCAAATCGGGAGAAGAGATTGTTCAGGAAGTTAACAACAGTGGCGCTATCAGCAGCGCAAGTGGGAATGGCTTCAACCCAACGGGACACATAGTCAACAACGAGTAAGATGTGTTGATAGACTTGTGAGGTGTTGAAAGGTCCCATGAAGTCTATTCCCCAAGTATCAAAGATCTCAACTATATGTACGGGTTGGAGGGGCATCATGTTGCGGCGGGTCATTGTTCCATTAGTCTGACAGGCAGGACAAGATTGAGCAAAATGATGGGCATCTTTAAAGAGTGTGGGCCAGTATAAACCACATTGTAAGACTTTAGCGGCTGTGCGCTTCCCTGAGTGGTGTCCTCCACACCCAGAAGTGTGGCAGTGAGTTAGGACATCGTTGACTTCAGATTCAGGAATGTATCGTCTCCATATCAAATCAGTACCCTCTTTGAAGAGAAAAGGGTCTTCTCAGTGATAATATCGGGCTTGGGCCTTGGTTTTATCTCTCTTGTGTTTCGGCTAGTCGTTAGGAAATGTGGAAGTGACAAGGTAATTGACGATGCCCGCATACCAAGGGAGTTGAGAGACAGACATTATATTCTCATCAGGGAAACTTTCAGATATTGGGACCACATTATCGGTTGGTGAAGATGATGAGGGGAGCCTCGATAAGTGATCAGCTACGACATTCTTTGCTCCTGCTTTGTCTCGGATTTCTAGATCAAATTCTTGTAGCAACAACACCCACCTAATCAGTCTAGGCTTGGCATCTTTCTTTGTGAAGAGGTATTTTAGAGCAGAGTGGTTTGTGTAGATTATGATATGAGACCCTAAGATGTAAGATCAAAATTTCTCTAGTGAAAATACCACAGCCAACAGTTCTTTCTCAGTCACAGTGTAGTTCCTTTGAGCATCATCCAGGGTATTGCTGGCATAGTGGATGGCATAGGGTCTTCCATCTTTCCTTTGACCCAATACTGCCCCAACAGCATAATCAGAAGCATCACACATGATTTCAAATTCACAGTTTCAATCAGGGGGCTGTAGTATGGGTGCTTCAGTGATGATTTTCCTTAGTGTGTTGAAGGACTCGTATGCTTCCTTGGTGAATGTGAAATCTTGGTCCTTTTCAAGTAGTTTGGTGAGAGGGCGGGAAATTTTCGAAAAGTCCTTGATGAAACGGCGGTAAAAGCCGACATGACCTAGGAAGGACCGAACACCCTTTATATTCACGGGTGGACCTAAGTGGGTGATGGTCTCAATTTTTGATGGATCCACTTCCAACCCTTTCTTTGACACAACATATCTCAACACAATCTCTTATTTCACCATAAAATGTGATTTCTCCCAAGATAGTATCAGATTCACTTCAATGCATTTTTGGAGGACTCAATCTAAAAATCCAAGTGTTTCCTCGAAAGAGTCTCAAAAAATAGAGAAATCATCCATGAATACTTCCATAAAATCACCGATCATATCGGTAAAAATTCCCATCATGCATCTTTGAAATGTTGCTGGGGCATTACAGAGTCCGAAAGGCATGCGGCGGAAGGCATATGTTCCAAATGGACAAGTGAAAGTGGTTTTATCTTGATCTTCATGTGCTCTGGCCACATGGTTATAGCCAGAATATCCATCCAAGAAATAAAAGAATTCTTTTCCGGCTAGTTTCTCAATGATTTGGTCTATGAATGGTAGTGGAAAGTGGTCTTTTCGTGTAGCCTTATTGAGTTTTTTATAATCGACACAGACTCTCCAAGATGTTGCCACTCGAGTAGGGATATCCTCTCCTTTCTCATTTTTCACAATTGTTAATCCTGCTTTCTTGAGGACGACCTGAAGGGGACTGATCCACGGACTATCGGCCATCGGATAAATGATGCTGGTACTCAACCACTTGTATATTTCACTCTTCACAACCTCTCGTAGATTAGGATTCAACCATCTTTGCATTTCCCGAGAGGGTTTACTGTCATTTTCCAAATATATGTGGTGTGTGCAGAATGTCAATCTTATTCCTTTCAAGTCAGTTATTTTCCAACCAATAGCCTGGGAATTCTTTTTCAATACTTTCATGAGTTGACTTTCCTGTGTGTGATCTAGGTTGGCATTAATGATGTCCGGTAGAGTGTGTGCATCATCGAGGAAAGCATACTTTAGATCTTGTGGTAAGGGCTTCAGTTCGACAATGGATGTTGGTGGGGTCAGAGGAGCAATTTCTTCTGATGTATTTATTGATGAAATAGTCTCAAATGGTAACTCCATCATGGGCATGATCATAGCTGTAAGTTCAGTGTCCAGTGTGTCCCAGGCTTCATCTAACTCAAAAATTTCCTGACTAATGAGAGGGTATGGTGGAACTTCGAGTGCAGAGTTTAGATTATATGTTGCAATATGATGGGACATGTCCTTGTAAGTGGATAGGAAGGTGTTCAGACTAACCTCCAGAGGGTCTTTGGAAAGATGGATAGGGGCAAAATCATCTTGTATATCAAGCACAACACAATTCTCTATCCAACCACAATCTTCAGTCTCAGAGTCAATCAACGTGGGGATGATAAGATCCACAGGAATGATTTTACCATTAACTTTAAACTCCACTCTCCCATCCTCATAATCAAAGTGCCTTGGCAGTGGCCAAGAATGGTCGTCCAAGTATTATGGGAGTTTCACTTAGTGTATTAGCTGGGTCCATATCCATAACAACAAAATCTACTGAGAATTGGTGTCCCTGAACCGTGACTATTACATCCTCAATTAATCCTTTTGGTCTTTTCACAGAACGATCAACCATATGTAAAATCATTGAGACAGGTTTTAGTTTTCCCAAGTCAAACTGCTCTAGAATAGCAGTAGGGAGGAGGTTAATCGAGACACCATTATCCAATAATGTACGTTCGAATGTCAGCTTCCCGATAGTGCACTTCACCAACGGTGCACCTGGATCTTTCTTCTTTGTAGGTAGGATGTGTGAAATGACATTTGATGTTGCTTGAGGAAGAACATATTTTTCGATGTCCTCATGATTCTTTCTATTCTTTCCTTTTGATTTCCTCTTTGGTGTGCATTTCTCTTTTAGAAAGCGAGAGAAAGCGAGGACTTGTTCGAGGGATTTTAAGAGCGAGACTTCAATGACAATATCCGAGAACAGTTTTTCTAACTCAAGATCGATGGTGGATGATTGAGGTTTTCTTCGACGAAGAGCTCCGGGGAAGGGAATGGTTATGGTCGAGGAGGAAGGAGGGAACATGGTTGTCTCAGCTAACTTATCTTCATTATCAATCTCTTCCTCAATTTCGGCTTGATCCTTTGTAGCATGTGGTCTGATGAAGGCAGAAGTGATTTTCCCATTTCTCAAAGTGACAACATTAGCAGATTGATTTTGACGGGGTGGGGTTTTGAAGTTAACTTGATTTGTAGGTGCTTGCTGTGGGTTCCCTTGATTTGTCCTAGAAGATGTAAGAAATCCTTGATTCTGATTTTGGAAACCAGGTGGTGAGGTGAAAGATCCGACAGATGGTGGAGTTTGAAGTGCTCCAGATGAACTAGCCTTGTTGGTGTTAGGATTGGGCATCGGTTGAGGTGACAAGGCTGGGATGTATGATCTGATCTCGACGAATTGACGGGCATTTTCAGAGTTGGCTTTTTGTTGAGCTTCAGTGGCCTGTTGTTGAGCTATATCTTGTTGTTGTATTGCCTGAGCCAAGGCATCGAAGTTTACCGCAGTGGTGGAGGGTTGAGTCACGGGCGGTGCTATCGGTTGTCTGGGTTGGGTGTGATTTTGGAAATGATAGTTGTTCTGTCCATTCCACCCAGAATTTGATTGTTCTCTCCATCCTGTATTGTGGTTGTTTGAATATGCTCCTACTTGATTTCTCTGCACCCAATTAGCAGTCTCAGGATTCATGTCTTGATCATGGGTGAATGTTGTGTGGTCAACTTCATGGATGGTGGGATTATTC
The DNA here is from genome assembly GCA_037367405.1 of Ottelia alismoides. NCBI lineage: Eukaryota > Viridiplantae > Streptophyta > Magnoliopsida > Alismatales > Hydrocharitaceae > Ottelia > Ottelia alismoides. The sequence continues at coordinate 878,451 of JAZKJV010000983.1, forward strand.
ATGGCCAATTTTTCTATGGCTTGAGTCATGAGGTTCACTTATTTTGAGAGGGTTTTCCATTTATCAAGATTCTCTTTGCTAGATCTCTCATGGTCAATGATATTGACTATCCTCGTGTTTCCGTTGTATTGTTCAATTGAGGAACTATTCAATGAATTGTCAGCCATATTTTCAAATAAAGTCCAAACAAAATGCTCATCACGGCTGATGTAATTTCCATCGCAGGAGCCATCAATCACTCTCTTAAATGAAGTATCCATGCCCTCATAAATATCTGAACTAATATCCATTTGGGGATGGCATGATGAGGGCATTTCCTTTGAAGTTCCTTAAACCGTTCCCAGGCTTCATGAATGGGCTCTCTATTTTTCTGAGTGAATGATGATATGGCTTGTCTCAGGGCATTTATCTTTCCTATTGGGAAGTATTTCTTGATGAATGCCTCTCTTAAGGAGTCCCAAGAGGTGAGTGGGGTTCCATAATTTCGAAGCCATTGGAGTGCTTTGTCTTTGAGTGAGTGGGTGAAGGCTTTCATGTAGATGTATTCTTTTTCTACTCCAGGGATACTCATGGTATCACAAGCAGATCGGAAATCTTGGATGTGGAGGAAGGGATCTTCAGAGTCATTTCCATAGTATTTTGGGATTAAGGAGAGTGATGCGGGCTTTATTTCGAAGTCTCCTACTTCAGGAGGGATTTGGACCCAATGAACTAAGTCTTCTGCAGCCGGGTTGTAATGTGTACTAATGGGTGGTGGTCGGATGAGAGGTGCTGTGGTGTGGCAGATTGTGGTATTTTCTTCTTTCAGCAGTTGCAGTTGATACATGATGAGATTCATAGGGTTTGGTCTTTCTTCTCCCATGTCTCCAAGGTCAGTTGAAGGAGATGGGTTGGGTTTTCTTCTATAAATCGGGTCGTACTCTAATGGTTGTTGCACTGGATTTTTCAGAGACCTACGACCTAGCATACACAGCACAAACACCAGGCAAGTTATTGATTCACCAACTCACACAAAAATTACCGCAGGAGCAGTTATCTTTTCAATTTTAGTTTAGTGATTCAATCAAAATTTTCAAAGAAATTAGAGTCCTTAAAGATGAGGTGGGTGTGGAAGATTGTGAGAAATCGATGTCCTAATCCGACTGGGGGATTCAGGGTGCGGTACTCAGATCGAGGATCTGCTTCTTCCCATAAGAACCTGTGCCCAACGCGTCGAGGAGTTACGATTTCTCTCTGCAATCTCACGTAGCACCAGGGATTTTTGTCTCTATCCAAGGGTTCTATGTGCTCGTGATTTTTGTGTCATACACGTGCATCAAAACAAGCAATCAGAATTTTTCCGCTTTCTGCTCAGGCCACTGCAGTGGCCTTTCAAGCTTATCTTTTTAAATGATCAGTACACGATTTGGTGGTCTTTGAATTAGATTATTAGAGGGAGAAGACCACAGAGATGATGCAATCAAGAAGTATTTTTTTTAATTTTTTTCGATTTAAGTTCGGAGCACAAATAAATGCAAGAAGGTTTAAAAGCCTAAGATGCCTAAGAGAAAGAGGGACTCACAGTGCCTGCACTTCTGGCGCTAATCCGTAATGTTTTGTCCTGCTGATGGCGAGCTTTTCTGAGAAGGAGGGGGAAATTAAGATTATAATTTTTTTACCAAATTACAAGTTTGCTAAAACAAAATTCATGAAAAGACAAGTATTTTTTTCTTTTGGAAGCCTAAGTACCTGCAAAACAAAAAATACACGGTTAGATAATTGAAAATGAGTAAAACTGAAGAAGAAAAATTGCAAACATTGCTTAGTCCCCAGCAACGACGCCAAAATGTTGACAAGATTTTTCGCGGCTTAAGATGATGATTTTATGAAGTCGTTGTATTACCACGAACAATCAAGTCAATCAAATAAATTACAACTACAAGCACATTGGAGACATACAAAGTGCATATGGCAAGTAGAGGTTCGAATCCACAAGGACCAAGTAAGTTTGCATGATTTCTCTTTGATTTTTAAGAACAATTCAACTCTTAAGGTGATTCAAAGGAGCTACTATTTATATATCAATTTAAATGATATCAAAATGATATGAAGCACTTATAAAGTATTCCAAATATGCTCCACTATTTTTAGGAATTTTCTGATTTGGATATGGTGTTCTCGATGCTCAAAAGAAGTTTCTAGGGGTAAAAATGTGAATGATTTAGAAATCGGGGATTGAATTGTAAAAGAAACAAAATGATACTACATTAACTAATTAAGAAGGCTAATGGATATGGATGTAATTTTTACACATCAAATCAAAGATGATATTGATTGCAGATGAAATAATATCTAAAAGAAACTTCACTTTGATTCAAAACCAAACTTAAGAGTATTGCAAATGTAATTTTGTAATGCTGGAAACAGAACCGAACTTAGAAATAGAAAGTAAAGAGAGGAGGGGAAAGAGGTTCTCTTCTCTGTAAGCTTAGAGCCCAGAAATGGAGGGCATTGGCGGCTGTGATGCACAGACTGGGATGCGCGGGGAGTGAGCTCTGATGCGAGGTGGTGCTGCGCTGGAGGGCACAACCGCTTGCTGTGCACACAACGGATGTGCGGGCTGGAGAAGCAAGCCGGTGCACAGCGGCGTGGGGGCACGTACAGCGGGTGGGCGAGCTGGAGAAGAAGGCTTGTGTGAGGGAGCTGGTGGCTGGACGAATACCGCTGCGCAGAGGTGCGTGAGGGAGCTGCGTTGTTGGCTGTCAGCAGTTGAGATGCACAGAGGAGAACGATGACGTGCGCAGGGAGTTGCTAGAGAACGGTGGCTGCACGTCTATGCTCGCACGAGGGTACACAGTGGATGCGCTTAGAGGATGAGGACACACACCGGTGGTTGTGCTAGAGGATGGATGTGCGCTAGAGGCAAAGAGAGAGAGCGTCGGGGGCGAGACCCTTATATTTAAGGCTACAGGTTGGGAGAGAGAGCCATCTTAATTGTTGAGTTGTATCCTTCTTATAGATGGCGTGGCCGTCTCTGCAAAACAAATAATTAAATGTATATTAATGAAATTGGGAAGGGCTTCCTACGTGCATGGGGAGTATGCATGTGCGGCTAATAATTTTTTTGAAAAGGAGAGAGAGTGAATGGTAAAGAGAGTATGCATGGGGAAGGTACGTGGATGACTTAATGCAAGATATAAAGAAAGGAACTTTTACATTATCCTCCCTCCCTTTTTCCAATAAGAAATGTTCATGAATTGTAGGGACATTAATGTGTTGGGCTTTGATATGATGCTCTTTCTTTCACTCTTTTGGATTTGAACACATATATTCATGATGATATTTTTACTTTCTCAAAAATATGAATATGGGTTGTTAGAATTGTAAATATGATTGAGTTCCATGGATGTAATCTCTATTGTATAAGAAATGTAACTAGGTAATACGTAAAGATCATGCATTAAGTGGCATTGTTTGTTGTGTGCATGGAATAAGTATAATGTGAATTTGTGCACTATTGAAGCATATAAATCAAACATTATGGTTGTATTCCACATATTTTAAACATATTATAACCATATATGATGCAATCATCAAAAGTATATAATCGATACCGACTCCCAATGATCGAATGAGAAACTTAATGATAAAAACATGAAGGAGACAGTCTAAATAGATCTAAAACTTCGGGTTTATTCAGGATCTTCCAGTATGTAGGATGTACATGTATTAGGAATACCTGAGGGTGATGTTATCATTAACAGTTGTATAACCATGACGCTTCCACTCCTAGAGAGTGATGAAATAGGTCTGGATTTTAGTGACTTCTCTCAGTAGAGAAGTGACCTAATCTTGATCCAAATGTTGGACATTGATCTGAATGTGATTCAGATGCAATGAGAAGATTAGATTTGTGGTCTTGATTTAATCAAGCATCTATGAGGGTTCCGTAGGATCTAGATTTGAGATGTGATCTCAATATTCAAGTCACTATGCGTGAAACAATACAATCACCCTATCCTAATCTCCTCGCGGAGAAAGCACATTATCCTTGAAAGAGTTCATGGATAATTTCATTGTTGATATATGTATCCGAGCATTAAAAAATGGATAATTATATGTGATTTAATTATCATGAATAATATGAATTTGATTCATATTATACGGAGAAGTTATCTAAGATAATTAAATATGATTAAATTATCAAAGATGTAAATAATGTGAATGTGATTTATATTATTTGGACACATGAGAATAGAGATCCAAGACGACTAAATTTAATTTAATTATCATGGATATGAATAATGTGGATAACACTATCCATATTAATCATATATATTATAAATCTGATTTATAATATGTAAGAGAGAGCTATTTGTAAATAACATTTACAATTTAAATGTTGATGTGAATTGGATTTATATTGGACAATTAATTGAAAACATAATTTACATTTTATTTTGGGTTGTGAATGTGATTCAAAATTTTCCAATGGCAAGATTGCAATATTCACAAAATAATTATGAATTATTTTTGTAGAATAATTTACAACAAGTGTTGTTGTAAATATTGGAGATTTCCATGAATAATGTAATCTCATAAGATTACATGATATTGTCTCCTTCCTAGTTGGAAGGGTGGATGGCCACCAACTCCCATTAGGAAAGGATGGTCGTCCACTCCTCTTTAATGGAAGAAGGCAATCTCCATTCTTTAATCTCCATGCTTGATTAATTTAATTTGGGATTTACTATTGGTATATATTTAATCTAAATTGAATTAATTTTGTGTTTTTACAACAAAATCTTGGCCATTGAAAGAAGCACAAATCAATCTCATCCTTGATTTTGTGTAGTTCATGGATTGTGATCCATGGACTCTCAAAATACTATATTAGAAGATGCACCCCTTGCTCTTCAATGTTACAAGAGAACAACAACAACATATGCTCTTTATCTCTCTCATTCTCTACACGTCCTCCCTCATTGTGGTTGTCCACCATGGAGCCCTAGAGAGAGTCGCCATAGCCGTAACATCGTCGTAATGCCGTCAGATTGTTTGCTCGTGGATCTCTGTCTCCTTCGGTGTGCCTCGCTCGTGAAGAAGACGTTGGATCTCGTGTGATGAGATCAGGAGATTCGTCGCTTGTTCATAAACTTGGATTGCGAGAAGCACGTGTTTCATCAATGCGCTCGCAAGTGTCTCCTTCGTCGGATCAGACTTGAGACAGGATGTCTCTTCGTTTAGAGACTCAACTGCAACCACGCTTTAAGAGGTAAGCCTAATACTTATTTGTGGTTTAGATGAAATGATTTAAGAAATGTTCTTGAATCATGCTGTTTCATCGTTTGAAAAATGGTTAAATTCCGCTGCCTCGAGCACTAGTACGACTAGTCGCTCCCGATCACATATGATGCGATCCTCACGCTTCCATGATGTGCTTAAGGATCTCACGATATCCTTCAAGGTGGACACGTGGACCGAACCTCCTCCCCCGAGCCTAGCCTAGTCATGCGTTTCACGCACGTGAGGTGGAAAAATTGTAGCATCGACCCTCTTATTTCCCTTATACGCAAATAAGCCCTTCCACCTTTGTATAAATTACATTCTAGCCCCTATTGCTTATTTTATTTGCCTTCCAGTCCAATTTGTCCTTGTTTGTTATAAAAACTTGTTATTTTTATTGCAAAAATGTCCCTAGATTAAACATTGAATATCTTTCTACGTATAAATCCAAATGAAGTGATTTTGGTCCCGTTTGAAAGTTATTTTGATGTTCTTTTCTTGACATTATTTATTACAAATTTTGGTTTGAAAATCACATCAAATTGTTCCTCTTTCTAGTGCTTTAATGGACCTTTAAATGATTTTTTTAAAAAAAATCTTTTTGTGAGAAGTTGAACTTGAATTGCACATTGAATCTTAGTGACTTTATTATAGTTATTTTATCAATATTACTCAGTCATGAAGTGACTTAATTTCTTGATTAAGCATCATAGTGAGATTAATAACCTATTATTGGATGCTTTTGAGATTTAGATCATCATTGGCCTGATTCTTGCATTAGTTATCACTATTTTTATTCAGGGAGTTTCTGTGATTAATTCAAGTTTTTCTATCGTGTCTTTAACCATTATGATTGTCTTAATTGTGATGTTTATGCATTTATGTCTTCATGTAACTTAGTTGCATAAAAATGCATTAAAAATTTATCTCTTTTGTGTTTTGTGCATCTGCTGACTATGATCATCCTATAGATTGCTATATTAAATATTTGACACTTAAATTTATTCACCTAATTGCTTGTGTCCATGTGTTCGACCATGGACTTCCCAAGTTTATAAATTCAAGTTGAGAACCTCGTCGTTGAGATTCTTCTCGGTTCTGCATGATCCGCAAAGTGCCCGTGCTACAACGGATACATATTAATCTATGCATTTAGCGATTCATCAGATAGCGCCGTTGATGGGAAAGTGACACATTTGTTGATTATTTTTAGGTCAAAATATTTATTTAGTCATTTTTATTTTAATTATTTTGAGCTTGGTTTATTTGTTTCTTTTGTATGTTTCATGATTTTTTGTTATTGCATAATTGATTATTATAATTCTCTAAAGAACTATCTAATCATATATTGTTTTGTGGTAGGCCCGTGGAGCCGACAACTTCTGGAAGACCGAGAAGGCGAGGAGCTTGGAGTTTCTTGCTGGAGAGTCCATGAAATAAGATTTTAAAGAGAATTAATTTAGTTGATTAAGTCCATTTTGTGATGTTGTAATTAATTTGTAACTTAATTACCTATTTATAGTGGGTCTTGATTGTGATCTTACGTGTGTAGCGAAGGCCTGTTAACTTTATTATTCTTTGTATGGTTATGTCGAGAGTGGTTCTCAACTTGAGTGACGTTCTAGATCAAATAACTATGCCAAATTAGACATATCGTATATCATTTTTGCTTGATCTATTATGTAATTTAGGACACACCACAATCTCATAAGATTCACTATTGCAAAAATCTTAGGAGACTCATATACGCACATAGCATTCGTTCTACTTTGTAAAAATAAATTGATTTCTTCACCGTTAATAGAACTTCTGCTTAGGTGTGGTTCTTCGACTTGCGTCATATAGAGAGATTTTTAAATTCAGTCTATGCTTCCACATGGCGAGTGCTGGGAAGCACTGTAAGTATTTCTAAATGACTGCATGCATCATTGATTTTCGATTGCATTCCATTTTTCGCTTTTCCCTCAGTTTTTACCAACTTAAGGAAAAAGGAAAAAGTGATTGTACGTTAGGCGATGCTTGTGGTCACATAATTCAAAGCAACAATCTAATCTCTTAAAATTGGGGCTGAATTAATGCTAGTTGACCTAATCCAATTTGGAATAAAAGCAACATGGTATTATGGGTAGTAAAACCCTAATTGATTGTAGTTATTTTCCTCCATACAAAGTGGGTGAGGACGTAGCCCCTAAGGAACATACCCAAAAATCCTTGGACTTGTGCCCTAAAAACTTGGACTCACTTTTAGGGTCCTGTTATTGCTGCAAGCACTTGCTTTCGACCATTAGAAGAAGTAGTCGTGTTCTTGTTGGTGTGTTCCACCGATTTGAACTTGAACTACCTTAAGGGACTACACCTGTGAGATTTCATAAGATTGTTTTGATCACTAAACTAAAATTGATAAGATAATAAGGCCATCATCCTCGGCCTTCAGTTTTGAGTTGGTGAATCAATTCAAAGGGGTTGGTATTGATTGCTTTGTGTGAGTATCTCCGCACATTCATGTGCCCGGTTGTACTAGAATCTTTTTTGATCAAGTGTGCTCAATTTCCTTATTCTTGAAATTCAAAGACGGATAATTGGTCAGATATTTACTCGGATTTTTCGAGCTTGTCGTTGAACCACCCACATATCATTTCTTAGCCAGTCCAGTCCCCTTCTTCTTCTTCTTCTTCTTCTTCTTCAACTGGACCATCCCGTTTAGAAATAACCTTTGTTTCGAATCAGCGTATCATGATTCCCTCCTTGGGGGTGGTTACATCCCAACCAACCCTTTTTCTTCTTTACTCATCGAGGAAGATCATTGCCTTAGTGAGATCAATTTGATTTCGTTATTCTCATCTAGATCTCTCTCCAATCCTTTGTTTGATGAAGGTGATGAAGACACATTAGAGATGCCTCTTAAGAAATAGAATGGTGAGGAGGAAGAGCGAGAGGACCCAATGCATGTAGTATTGGGTAGGTTAGCAGAATCTGAGCAGAACCAAGCACCCATGAGAGCACAATGAGGCCAGTTACTTTTGGGTAGAGATGCACATATGGAAGTGACATACAATCCTGGGCAGTTTCAGTTGGTCAATTGATTGAGCCCAACCAAGCCAGAAGTAGAATACGAGTCGAAGTCGCACTTTCTTAGCCTGTTGCCTCATTTTCATGGGAATGCACATGAGGAGTCATATGCATTCATTAGGGATTTTGAGTTGGTATATACTAAACTAGGCATCCTATGGTTAGCCAAAACTACATTAGGCTCAAAAACATTCCTTTTGCCTTAAAGGATAAGGTTGATTATTGGATGAAAAACCTGGGGGCAGTTATAACTACCTTTGTGCAGTTCGAGGACCTCTTCATGAAGAAGTTCTACCTTTTGAGTAGAACTAACTTAATGCGCTCATGCATTACGAGTTTCTCCCAACTTCCTAATGAAGCTTTCCGTGATACATGGGAGAGATTCAAAGATCTCTTACAAAAGTATCCTTGTCATGGATTAAAGCTTACCATCCTGGTTTAGTCTATTTATTGTGGTCTACACCCTGAGGTGTAGTATTTAGTTAGTGTTGCTTGTGGAGATGGATATACATCATGTGGAGTAGACACCTTCTGGAAGGTGTTCGAGCGAATGCCCGAGACGAGTAGAGCACAGACCGCGAGTAGAGCTCAGTTGGAGATCCCCATTCCATTCCTATCCAGCGAGGGAGTGAAGGCTACAATGGATCCTTTGGATATGGGAATTATAGCAGATAAGCTTACATTAGTTGAGAGGATCGATAGGCGGATGGATGAGTTGGACAACAACTTATCCAAACTGCCTAAGCAGATGGCAGAGCTTTCTGAGAGGGTATCCAAGATGAGGGTACCTACCCTGACTGCACATGTAACTCCAGTATATTATAATCACCATATTCAGGAACATCAGATGTTAGGTCCATCCCAAGAATGGCTAGAGGATCAACCTCTAGCCCATTCTTGTCAGCAACAACCACCTTCTGTTGATATAGTTTTTGAGGAGCCTTCCTAGGTGCGGGAGGTAAATTGTGTGTGGTACACTAATGACCCTGCTAGGTAGGAAAGTTCTGGGGAACGTTTCTCCTACCAACGTCCTTAGACCTTCTACAACACATCATTTTCTCCTACACCTCATCCAACACCACAGAACTCTAGAACCATTCCTTACCAGGCACTAAGGCAGCAACAACAACATTGCGGGCATCAACAGACATACCAATTGGGCCAGCAGGGCCCACATGTTCAGCATTACACCCAGCAACAACAGTCCTATGGCCATCGGGGCCAATCTTCACGTTCTTCTTTGCCTTCTTCTTCATAGAAGCAACATTTATCTTCAAGTCCCATTGATTTTCAAAGGGAGATTCTTGAGGAGTTGCATTCTTACAGGAACGAGGTACATTATTTGAGGGTTGATCTCAACCGTGTTTTCCGTTTGCATGACGAGGCCCCTTCTACATCCATTCTCATCCATGTTCAGGCTAATCCTAATATCCTGAACAAGCCTCACCAGTAGTAACAATTTGATCAGGTATACTATTCAGATTCTCACAAATCTATGCACGAGATCATTTCATTTGATTGTGTTAATCATGTGTCTCTCAGGAAAAAACAGACCATGGTCGTACCTGATCGAGCAATGGAAATGGAGAGGACCGACTTTGAGGCTCAACCTGAGGAGACTTCAGAGGATGATGGAGCCAGACATCTTAACAGAGAGGATCACCAGCGAACAGAGACTTCAAGAAGGAGATTGAGGAGGAGTACGAGAGTAGCTCAATACGCATCAGATTCAGAGTCTATGGAGGACCTTGCACCTTCGGTTGAGGAGAATGTACATTCAGCAAGCATTCCCAAACCAGTAGTAGATGCTTTAATTGTTATTCCAAATGTAAAAGATTCAGTTGTGAAAAACTCAGTTTCTAAGAATAATAAAGTGCATTTCTCTGTTTATGATTCTGAGTCTTCACATCCTTCTTTAGCTATCCCTTTTCCCCGTGCTCTTATGGCAGGAAAGCACATCATAAATAAGATTAAAAAATATGATCCTGAAATGACATGATTTTGTAGAGTTAATATTATAGTTAAGGTGCCATTTGATGAGTATGTGGTCAGTCACTTTGTATTTCAGAAATACTTGAAGGTGAGATGTATACCTAGCAGAGTTAGCAGGAAGAAATTGAACAGTTACATCAAGACACATGTTCTCTTGGTTGCCACTATATTTTATCTCAAGAACCAAAAGTTGTCACGGAAGAAGAGAGATTTAGGTGCACATTATTTGGTGAGTCATATCGATGGCATAGCATTTGCATGCACTCTCCTAGATAATGGCTCTTCGATCAACTTGTTACCTTATGTCTTATATGAGAAACTGAAGTTGGGACCTTTATGCAAATATATAGCTTTACTTCAATTTGCAGATAAATCAATGAAAAAAGTTAAGGGTGAGATCAAGAATGTCATTATATCAATTGAGGGATATGACTACAAGGAGGTCTTCACTATCCTTGACATTGACATCCCCAATCATTGGAGAGATTCATAGATTATCCTTGGGCAGCCCTTCCTTAGGACCACTGGAGATTCATTCGATTACCAAACATGGATGATGAAATTATGTTCTCCTGGCGGAGAAGTGGAACTACAGATGAAGCATATGAAATGGCATTGCCCTGATTCAGAGTCTAGCACAGATTTGTCTTCATGTTCAGAGGCAAACTGTGATGTAGTTATTATAGTTGGGATTTGGAATCAGAACCCGGCAATACAGAGCGAGACCTTCTCATTTGGAGAGGATAATGTACACATAGTAGTTCTTGAGACATTGCCAGAGTTCTTGAGGCCTGCATCTCCCAACTCCCTTGGTGACTTAGAAGTCCCTTTGGACGCGACTTTGGCCGAACTACTGTGTTTCTTTGGCGATATGACTCCTTATTCTTCAATTCAATTGGTAGATAGCATTATAGATGATTCATCTCCACTATGCAACACAGATCTAGATTCGATGGCAGTTCAACCTGATGTACTTGATGATTCTTCTTTGCCAGAGTTGAAGCCACTACCTCCTACACTTAAGTATTCCTTTCTTGCGGGACCAAAGAATAAGTTTCCTGTCATTATTAGCTCTAGGTTGACTGTAGAGCAGGAGACAGGGTGTTAAAAGTATTCGAAAAGAGCTACAAGGCTATAGGATGGACGGTATCGGATCTCATGGGTATAAACCCCCCACTCCGTTCACACTTTATTGAGGATAATGCTAGACCTTCTCGTGAGTTCCATAGTAGACTTAATCCAAATCTATGGGAAGTAGTTAAGGAAGAGATTGAGAAGTGGTGTGGAGAGGATTTTATTTATTCAATCACAGACTCCAAACGGGTGGCCTCTTTACTTGTTGTCCCGAAGAAATATGGAATTCAAATGGTCGCCAATGAGGAGGGAGTTGAGATTGCGACACGAGTACCCACGTCGTGGCGTGTCTTTGTCTATTACAAGCATCTGAATGCTGGGACCAAGAAAGTTCACTTTCACCTACCTTTTATTAATCAAAGTTTAGAGTAATTAGCGGGGAAAGAGTTCTATTTTCTTGATGGGTACTCAGGCTACAATCAAGAAGTCATCACTCCTGAGGAGCAGGAAAAGACAACTTTTAAATGTCCTTTCGGCACATACGCATTCAGACGCATGCCTTTTGGGTTGTGCAATGCCCCAGGTACTTTTCAGTGATGCATGATTGTCGTGTTTGCCAAGATGGTTGGGGATTTCCTGGAGGTCTTCGTGGATGATTCTCGGTCCATAGTGATTCATTTGATTCTTGTTTAGCGCACTTCAACCGAGTCCTTCAGAGGTGTAGAGAGGTGAACCTAGTACTCTCCTGGGAAAAAGTCATTTTATGGTTAAGAAGGCTATAGTGTTGGGGCATGTCATATCCAAAAAAGGAATGGAGGTTGACCATGCCAAGGTGGATATGATCAAGAAACTTGAGCCACCAACCAACATCATGTCAGTGAGGTCATTTTTGGGGCATGCTGGATTTTAAAGATGATTCATTCAGGATTTTTTTAAGATTTCTCGACCCCTGATTGAGCTCTTAGGAAAGGACACCGAGTTCTTTGTAGATCACAAGTGCCTTGAGGCCTTTGATCTCCTTAAGAAAAAGATCTGCGACTCGTCTTATCTGCAGGCTCCTGATTGGTCTTTTACCTTTGAGATCATGATAGATGCATGAGATTGTGCTATAGGAGCCGTATTAGGGCAACGAGAAGATCAGATTTCGTTCGCTATTCACTACGCAAGCAAAGTTTTGAACCCAACACAGAGAAATTATACAGTGACCGAGAAAGAGATGCTTGCTATAATATGGGCTTTAGAGAAATTTAGTTATGTGAATCTTGGCTCTAAAGTAACAATAGATACCGATCAGTCAACCATTAGGTATCTCATGAAAAAGAAGGATTCGAAGGCGCATCTTCTTAGGTGGATATTGTTACTCTAGGAGTTTGACTTGGAAAATAAGGATAAATTTGGGGTCAAAAATGCAGTGGCTGATCATCTTTTCAGGATTGAAATGAAAGATTCCCCTGATTCTGAGCCTATTGGAGAAACCTTTCTAGATGAGTCAATTTGTTTTGTTGACTCACTCTCATGGTATGCCAACATGGTGAACTACCTTGTCTCCAAGCAAGTTCCCCATGGTTGGACTAGGAGCAGTATAGATTGATTCAAGTCAGATTCGAAGAAATACCATTGGAAGGCTCTGTTGCTTTTCTTTTAGGGATCGGATTGTGTCTGGAGGAGGTGTATTCCTCAGGAGGAATACCAGAGTGTCCTCATTATCATTCACTTGAGGTTGGAGGACACCATTCAGGAAAGAGAACTGCTCACAAGGTGTTACAGTGTGGTTTATTTTGGCCGACCTTGTTTAGAGATGCCATTGACTTTGTACGATCATGCCCTGTTTGGCAGAGGATGGGAGGGACTGTTGGTTCTAGAGATGAAATGCCCATGCAGCTTGTGATTTTTTGTGATGTCTTTTATGCTTGGGGCATTGATTTCATGAGTCCTTTCCCTAGTAGCCAAGGTTTTGAGTACATCTTGGTTAGCGGTTGATTACTTGTCAAGATGGCTGGAGACTATTCCAATCCGAATGATGAAATCTTTAGTAAAGGACTATGGATTTGAGCATAGAGTAACTAGTCCTTACCGCCTACAGTCGAACGACATGGCAGAGGTTTCAAATAGGGAGGTGAAGAGCATTATTCAAAAATTAGTCCATCCTAATAGGAAGAACTAGTCTCAGTTGTTAGACCAAGTTCTGTTGGCTTATAAGATAGCCTACAAGACACCTCTTGACACTTCACCTTTTAGGATGATTTATGACAAGCCATGTCATCTACCCGCTGAACTAGTTCACAAATATGAATGGACAATCAAGAAGATAAACTGAAGATGTCAGTTAGGGAAGTTGTGTAGAGACCTTGACCTAAATGAGTTAGTGGAAATCTACAACTGAGCATATAACAACATAGTGACCTATAAGGACAAGTTAAGAAATGGCATGATGCACATATTAGATACAAAAGCTTTGCCCCGAGATAAAAGGTATGGTTGTTCAATGTGAGGTTATAGATTTTACATGGGAAACTTAAATCAATGTGGACTTGTCCTTTTATGGTAAATGAAGTGCATGAGAATGGTAGTGTAGATATTTCAGAGCTTTCAGAGAATGCACCTTCCTTTGTAGTTAACGGGCAGTTACTTTAGCATTTCATTGAATCTAAGGAAATGTTAACTCCATTTGAGATGATCGACTTCATGCCAAGTGATTCAGCTTCAAATTTCTCAGAGAAGGCATGATTATCATTAGAGACTCACATCTCAAGATTTAACATCAACAGATTCTCATTGTTTCTTACATCCTTCTTATAGATTTCCTTTGACTTTGATTCTTTTTTTCCTACCTACACTTAGGCTATTCTCAGCCAAAGTATAGGGGAGAAAGCCCATCATAATCATTTTATTATTCCTGTGTATATTCTATGATCTCTTCTATATATTTATCTCTTTTTATTTACTTAGGTTTTTTAAAACCTAAGTATAGGGGGGCATCCTTTTGTACTCATCCTGATCTTTCCTTTTATTCTCACACTTGTCTTATTCTAGTCATCAGTTCTTGTATATTTATTTTTCGTTGAGCTATGGCTTCATATCACTTTGTGCTATGAGGACATAGCAAAAGCTAAGTATAGGTGGGTCTACCGCATATATTACATATATACGTTAGCCATAGCTCATATTTTCAAACTTTTTGGGGCTATGGGTATCGTATTACATTTTAGAACTAATTTTTATAAAAATATTTTGAAAGTGATTTTGAAAATTATATATATTTGTCATGATTTTCAAAAATGTTTTACATGGTTTGTGAAAATACAGATTGACATGTTTTGGAAAATCATTTGTAAAATGTTTTGAAAACCTATATCTATGTTATAATGTTTGTAAATAGTATTCAAAATTCTTTTCAAAGCTAAGGTTGTGTGGGAATTAACCTAATTTTTGTAAATAATTTCTAACTTAAAATAAAAAATAAAAAATCTAATTTTGTTGCATTTCTTCAATCTTTTTTAGTGCTTTAGGTTTCTTAGAGGTTGCGACGGTTCGTTTATCTGTCTTGTCCTTATTCTTTGTAAGGTTGTCCTGCCTTAGAGTCTTATAGAGTCCTACATGGAGGAAAGTCTTGATTTCAACTTGATATTTTGGAAGACCAAGTCGATCAAGAGCTCACTGAAAAGAGTGATGCCGATTAAGGAAGATGATTTATTGATAGAGGAATTAGACATGGAGGTACCGACACCTTTTCTTGAGGATATTAAGTTCTTGAATTATCACCCTTCTTGTAAGTTGGGTCATCCTTGTGTGTCTAGTTTTTCTCTTCTAAGGAAAATCCATAAGTCTATTACATGATTCAAGGGTTTGATTTGTCTTCCCATGATTTTGAAAATCTTTGAGGCTTCCCGCGTAGATATGGACACCACTTTTGAGGAAGAATGGCATTATTCTAGGAAATTTAGATTTTAAGTTGATGAGGATCTTTCATATTCAGATTTTGAAGTATTTTCTGGGAGGAAGAAACACATGAAGCATAAGGCAACCTGTGATTTCAAAACTCGAAGATTCAACCATGATTTTTAAGGAGCTGAAGTTTCTTGTGTTGTGTTGGGTATCCTAGTGTTGTTTTTTATGTTGTCTTTGTATTGTTTTGTCAAGGATACCATTTCTGTGGTCTTTGTCTTAGTAAAATTAATAATTTCCTCAATTCTTTTGTAAATAAGTAACTTGCTAACTTATTAATTGGTGTTCTTCTCTGAAACTTTCACTATGAACTAAAGGCTTGAGATGATCTTTAACACTCAATTTAAGGAGTCCATAGACTTAGAGTTATCTTGTCTTAATTATTAGGGTTTTCGACTTAAAAAATTCACACTTCCCTAGTTAGAAGATGTGTGTGCATGCACGGATGTATTCAAGATTGCGATGAGTCGATGTATCACTTGAGGGATTGGGATTTGAAGCTTGAGTTTGGACTTGATCTATATGATGCTCAAGGATGGGACAAGATTAATGACTGCTTCATGAAACTTGAGTGTTAGAAAATTAGCCAGTATGGGACATGTTCCCATGCTATATCTTGATTTTGAACTAAAGTGCCAGGGTGTTATGAAATTAAATTAATAAGTTGATCAATACGCGCCAGTTCTTGGTAAAAGCAGTGGAGCTAGCCAAAAAGAAGAGAAGTTCTCTCACATAAAAATTGAAAATAATGGTGAAAATATGGAAAAACTCATCACATTACAAAGTTACATCATATGAGATTACATTCATGGTGAGCGCTCCTAACCTTTAAGTGTCCACTTGGACCAAATCATTAGGCTTTTATGAGTCGAGCTAGTACCTCAAAAAGGGCTCTGCATTGTTAGAGCTACAAGTATGTGTGCAAGTATATTAGATACTTTAAAAAGATGCACCTCGGTGTATTCCCAAGAAAGCAAGTACAGGAGGATCAAGTTCTCTTTGACAGACACACTGATTGACCAAATAAAAATGAAAAATTGTCTTGAGTATTGGCACTTGAGAGAATCTTATTCCAATGAGAGGAAGTGAAAATAAGTACACAATCTTATATCCTCTATAATATGGCCTTCCATCTTTGCCTTTAAAGTCGGATGAACTAAAGAGACAGTGGATTGAGGCAAGACTAGATTTATTCCCTAGAGTTGAGGGTTGGGTCCTTAGGAGAGCTTTTGAGATTGGAACCTTTGTTGAAATCTTGACTCTACTCTTGTGGATGCAGTCAACACTAAGTCATACTTCTTATATATGTGTGTGTGTTGTGTGTGTGTGTGTCTCTCTTGAGAGTATGATAATTAGAGGAGTTGAATTCCTTTTGATTAATACTTGGATCAACTTAGAGTCTTAGGATTCCTAAAATTCAGTGTTCTACATCAAATCAAAATGTGTATACTCACTTGCACATGTCCGGGATCTCACTAATTAAGCTAACTCTTTAACTAATTCTTTATTTATTAGCTTGAAGACAAGCTTAGCATAAGTATAGCGGGGTGATAAATCCCACATTTATCAGTATAATTTATTATTATTATCTCTCTTACTTAAGCAAGTCAACAAGATTCATTAACAATTAACTTTAACTATGAATTTGTGTGTTGTATATATTGACACTAATTAATATATATTATATAACCCTATTATTATGCTAATATTCTATTTTATTTATTATTAAAAATCAAATAAAAATTTGCATATTATTGTAAATAAATGAAATAACATAAAATAAACAAAAAACAAAAAAATAAGCAAAAGAAAAATGAAAGAAAATGTTTTACATTGTTTTAATTTGTATTTAATTTTTATCTATGTATATATGATCTTCGATCTCTTTGATTTCCATATGAATTTGCAGATCTCATTGAGATCTACAACTTTCATGTTTTGAGTTTTTTTCAAATTCTTTCTCTAGCTATTTCTTTTGGATTTATTTTGTATTTATGTCATTCTCTTAAATCCTGTTGGGCCACGTGGCGCCTCCACGGCCGCCCATGTGGATGCATCTCTTTGCATAGATAGCTGTCCACCCGAACAGTTGGATCTTGATCCAACAACCCAGAATGCATCATCAACCTCCAACTCCTCTGTCTTCAAACGACGCAACCCTTCGCAAGTGCCCAACTTCTCCATTTTCTGGCAACCACTTCTGGCAACTTCCGCTCCAACCGTCGCCTCCATTCTCTTCACCGTTCATCCTGTAACCATGCCAGTTTCCTAACACCATCTCATCTTCTTCTCTCTCTCTCTTGTAATTACCGATAGTTTTCATATACCTCCAACTTCCTACCTCTTAAATTTTTTCTCAACACCAAACTCTGCCGGTATCCACCACTCAAGGCGAAGCCTCCTAGCCTTATCCATCTTCCAGTGACAGTAGGATATCAGATTCAAGCGTGACGACGGAGATCTTTTGCCGATGAGATCCTTGGCTTCTCAATCAAGTTGCAACACATTGGTGAGCTGCTCGAAGCTCAAATCTTTGGCCCAGATCTTCGAATGAAGACCCGGAGCAAATCAGCTCCACTTCAGACCTGCAATATTCTTCAATTCCTCCAATCCAAACTCCATTCTAGGTAAGCATTCACTCGATCTTCTTTTCATTCAATGTTTGACTATTTTCCAAAGATCATCTGCTTGCTTATATCCGAATTTTATTACGTGGATCTCATCGCAAACTGTCCATATTTCACATGTTTCTCTCTAGTAACGATCTTCTTTTCTTTATAACTGTATCCACTTCGATCCTTTCCAGGTCTACCTTTGACCTGGAACCCAAATAGTGTTCTTTTCCTTCATTCCATTAGAACCTCCGTTTCGCCTCACAACTCCCCAAACAAGTTTGCATTTGTATGGGCTTTCACTACTAACATTGTAGGTGCTTAAGGGCTTCATTGGTAGGAGAATGAAATAATGTTCCAATGTCCAATTTCTTCTCTAGAAAATATTTGTCGACAGGTCATTGCAAGGGCTCCCTCGTCATCCTCAGTTCATCTACGACTTCACGGACTCTTCATGAAGGTCATTTGACCTTAAGGGGTGGCTGATGAGCCAAAAAACCAAGAGACTAAGGGAGATAGGTATCAAGGGTTGTTGCGACGTTAACCCCTCGAGTCGGACTAAACAAGAAAATCAAGACCACCAAATCAGAAAATAAATCAAGTAACACAAATAGCGATCTCGCTATTTTATTTAACCTAGTATAGCGACCAGGGTCGAACTCAAGGAGCACAGATTGGCTCGAGGCCTACGAAGTAGTCTAAATCAAAAATTAAATAAAAAAAATATTTTTGGTGGATTTTAGTTTTTTAATTTTTTGTTATTTTTAATTATAAAGAAAATGTAAAAGAAAACTCAAAAGATCACAATCAACAAATTATTAAACACACAAAAACAAATCAGAAATTTAAAATAAAAATATTTTTGGATTTTTCAAGTGTTTTTGGTAATTTTCTCCGATTTTTATAATTTTTAATGAATTTTCTAAAAATAAAAGAAAGCTAAAAATGGAAGCTATTGTGCAACTAGATTTGAAAGGCTATTTAAAAATATAAAAATTGCCTCTAAAAATCTAGCAATAATTTTATGAAAAACTATAAATGAAAAGCTAACTACAGAAAAAGAAATTAGATTTTTTTATTTTTATAGCTTTGTAATGATTTTTATGGACTTTTTAGGATTTTTAGCTTTTTAAGTGTTTTATATATAAAAAAGCCATGAAAGTTGCATAGAAATAAAAGGCAACAAAACAAACACAAATTAATTTTTTTTAGAATTTTTAAAAGCTTTTTAATATTTTTATTTGATTTTCAAGTTAGATAGTAGATAAAAAAGGGGTTTTTGAACTTTTAAAAATACAAAAGGAAACAAAAATGTCCCAAAAAAATAGTGAAAGTTTTACACAGTGGCAGGAGCCAAGTTTCCAAATTTCACGATTTTTGGAATTAATTTGTTATTTTATTCAATCAACAAAGCACAACACATAGGGACCTAGTTGCAAAGAAGGTAAGTTCCAGGGGCTTAAATATAACACGCGTTAGAAATATAGGGGCTTCAATGCAATTGTGATGTCAAATTCAGCACATGTTCAAATCCATCACGCACAGGGGTATAAGTGCAAATATTTAAACTAAAACTTCAAAGCATAACATTCATTAAGCCTGAGCCCCATACATGCAAATATCCCAGTAAATCACGTGACGAAGCACGTGCACCACAAACGGAGGGAATGAAACACAAAATCTAAAAGTATGAGGTCCAAAGTGCAATTTAACTAAATTAAAAACAACTACGACAACTAATTACATGACTGAATAGTAAATACTAAAGCAGAAAGGGCCTAAGTGAAATTTACCCTTATTATTAAGGATCTGGCGGCTGAAGGAGGTCCACTTAAGATCCGACGGCTGTGGATGGCTGGTACGCCTTCGGTGATCAACATTCCGGATCAGATCCTCAGATGGATCAGACGGCTACGAGCCCCTCGGATGATGGACGATGGAGATCAGAACTGGCTACGAGGCTCGATCGGACAGCGGAGATGCTCTTTGGAAGAACAGGTCGCCGACGAACTTCGTCCGTCCAATACGCGCGGTGGGGGCGTCCTCCGAGGCTGCTAGGATAGGGAAAAGATAGATGATGGCGTTCCGTAGTAGATGGGACGTCCCGATGAGGGCGGGAGATCCTGGACGACCTCGGCGACGAAGAAGAACCAAGAGCATTGTGCGTCAGTGATAGGACCTCCATATGAGGTCCATTTGCCTTCGAACCTGCACATGAAGAAAGCTAGGTCGAGGGAAAACTGCCTCGACCCGGTTACAGGCGAAGTGGATGGACGTATGAGGCGGGGCGATGCTCTCCGATGAGCGACTGCGGAGGAGAGTCGATGTCCCTGTTCCTGGGTAAACTAGGGGGAATGGATGGGTGGAGACGTGGAGAGGAGACTCGCAAAGGTGAACGGCTGATCGGAGTGTCGAATAGATGATCGGAGGGTGCAGGATGTTCGATGAAAGCCCGGCGGTCGGAAATCAAAGACTTGGAAATTAGACGAAACTAGAGGTTATCGAATCTACCTGATGGATGAAAGTGTCTATGCTGGAGGTCAGCTACCTCCTAGTGTCTTTGCCTCGATGGAGCGACGTCTCCAGAGGATCGAGCTCGTCGGTGGCGGAGCACGGCGAGATGGGTCGCCGGACCTGGGGCTAAGGCCTTCAAACTCTCGCTGCAACACTCTCCTACGCTCGCTGTCACTCGAGGAGAAGAATGGAGGTCACTGGGGTCGAAGACAATGGTTGAAGGTCAATGAAATTGCGGCTCCAGGTGAAGCTTTATACGATGAAGGGTCTGAGAAGATGGGCGTGGAGCGTGCAGATCGAGGAGCGGACCCCTAAGGGGAATGTCGGGCGTGGATAACGGATTTCTCCTCGACGATCGGAGCCCTGGATCGAAGTAAATGATGGGAGGATCGGTGCAGGGAAATTCGGAGAAAAACGGGTCGGCACGAGGATCCGTGAGGGA
Source organism: Ottelia alismoides (assembly GCA_037367405.1). NCBI lineage: Eukaryota > Viridiplantae > Streptophyta > Magnoliopsida > Alismatales > Hydrocharitaceae > Ottelia > Ottelia alismoides. The sequence continues at coordinate 899,364 of JAZKJV010000983.1, forward strand.
AGTGGTCCAGGAGGGAAGTTGACCGGGGGTCAACAATCCCTCGTGGACCAATTAGAATTCAACATTCGAGAAATTATTTATAAATTAATTTAAAAATAGCAAATGATTTTATCTAAAAATATGTATAAAATGAAAAATGTTTATTATTTTTCAAATTATTTTTTAGTAGTTTTTATTTATTTTTTCGAAAAATAAATTGGTGTATATAATATAATATAATATAATATAATATAATATAATATAATATAATATAATATAATATAATATAATATAATATAATATAATATAATATAATATAATATAATATAAAGTATAAAATACCTATGTATTTTATATTTTATTTTTATTATTTTATTTTTTTATAAATACTCTAATTTTATATTTTATTTATTTACAACATAAAATGTAGAGTATAAAATAATTTTTATTTTATTTTTATTATTTATTTACAAGGGTAAAATAAATAGATGTATTATTGGTATATACATGGTATATGTATGATATATATAGAGAGAGAAAGTATTTTATTTTTTGGTTTTATTTTATTTTTCTCATTTTTATTTTATTTTTATAAATATTTACAACTTAATAAAAACCCATTTTTTTACTTTTATAAAATAAAATATATACTAAGAAGGAAATGTGTACAATGATGAATGGCCCTATCTCTCTACTTATTTTATTTGGCGATCAGGCCCATGTTGGGCCCTCTCTTGGGTTCAGGTCACTCAATATTTATTCTAAATATTTCCCTCTTTTTCTTTATTTCATTGTTCTTTTATTTTTGCACAAAAACATGCTAATTATTGCTATTTACACAAAGCATGCAATTTGGTAATTTATTCTATTTACAGCTATCTACATGCTGATTTGCAAAGATAAATAGCTAAAATAAAAGAATAAAGAGTGATGAATGAGTATTAAATTGAAGTATTTCTTCTCATGTCTCCTTGATTTTGTTTGAGTCATAGAGGTTCTTTATTCCAATCTCTTGCCAACATAAAGGAGTGGTAAACCTACGGCAATATAGTGCCTCAAAGGGTGTCATACCAATAATGGCATTATGTGAATTCTACAAGTGACAAATGCTTAACCCGTGATCTTTTCCATTCTAGGATACAAGCTTACAACATATTTTCTGAGGTGTGAATGGTACATTATGATTAACCATTTGTCTGACGATAATATGTTGTACTCAAAGAAAGATTTGCGCATGATGCTTTCATGAAATTATCCCAATAATGTAAGGTAAATATTGAATCTTGATCAGAAACTACCTCTTTTTAGAATACCATGAAGATGTATTACATGTGTAATGCATAGTTCATCAACTTGATTTGGAGTAGCAGTTAATATTATTGAAATAAAAAGTACCACCTTGGTCAATTAATTTATTATCATCTAAATGCAGTCTTTACCACATGTAGTGAGTGGTAAAACTTGTAATAAAGTCAATGGAAATGCTTTCAAATTTCCATTCAAAGATAGGTAGGGGTTGTACTAATCCTAGTGGTCATTGATGAGAAGCCTTTACTTGTTGACATGCAAAGCACAATTTCACAAACTCTGTAGCATCCTTCTTCATTCCAGGCTACCAAAATTACGAAATAATATCCCATACATCTTTGTGATTCCTGAATGAATTGACAATCTTGAATAGTGTGTTTCTCGCATGACGTCTCTTTTTAACTCAAGCATGTTAGGTACAAAGACTCTATGACGGTTATCTGATAAACACCATGTATATGAAATCCATCAATTTTGTTTCTTTCTACATTTTCTTAAGTATTTTAAATGTGGATGATCTTCCTGACCTTTATGTATTCTATCCAAAATCTCTGTCATATATTGATGAGGAGTGATTATCAAATGTATCACTATTGAAAGGTTGACATTCATTTAATGTAGATATTACACCCCAAAATTGGATTGTTATCACCATGCCTTGGTGATGAATCCACATTCCATCATCTTTATTCTATCATTTTGGCCTCAAAAACCCTAGCAAATGCGTGTAAATACCCGCATTTGATAGTGTATAAAATACTGTAGATAAAGCCAAAATTATAGAATAAATAAAAGAAAAGAAAAAGAATAAAATATTGTAAATATTTTATGACCCAAAACCCCGAGACCTAGGCATCTCGATGACTAGGTCTACAAGGAATAAAGTAGGGGAGATAAGGGCCAAAATACAATAAAAATCCTTTTATTTCATTCATTCTTTGTTCATTTTGGGACCATTTTTGGTTCCACTTTTTATACTTCAAATAAAGAAACTTTCTACATGAAAGTTGTAGATAATTAAATATAAAAAAATACAAATTTGATTTCACTCAAAAATAATGTACAGATAAAAAGTTATGATCTGAATACAAATCCAGAATCCCAACTTCCCAGACCTGTATCTCACAAACAAAAACTCCAAATGCATCAAACTCACTGTAATTGTATATAATTTAAAATAAGCTATTTAACGACAGTGGTTTCGCATTTGGCGGAGCTACGGTTTGAAAGTTCAGTTTTGGACCCCTATTGTATACTTAGACAGATTAAAATATTAAATTTACTATTTATTCATTATTTTTGTATTTTTATATTTTTATAATTTTGTAAATATTACTTATAATATATTTGTCTATTAAAATCAGAATAAAAATACAAAAGAAATAAAAAATAAAATACTTGTATATTTATAATACATAGGTATAAGACCTATATACACACCTGTATAAACCACACTTTTATTTTATTAAGTGTACAAAATATCTCAGAAAAATAAAAGAAAAATGTTTTTAAGTGTATAAAAGTATTTTATAATTTTATAAAATAATAAACAAAAATAATAAAATTTAAAACACAAAATAAAAATAAAATATTAATATTAATATATATAATATACCTATAAAGGGTATAAAAGGAACTTGTAAAATTATACCTCATAAAAATAATTAAAAATCATATTAAAAAATGTTATAAATAAATAAACAATTTTTATTTAATAATAAAAAATTAATTCATTCATTATCTATTTGTAATTGATTTTACAAAATAATTTCCAGGGATTTTTCCTGGTTGGTCCACGTGGACCAACCAGGTGTCGGCCCCAGTTGACCCCGGTCAACTGGTTGTCCTCCCCCATGTGCCCGCGTCAGACCTCGTTTGACCCCCATGTTTGCAGATTTTTCAAGGCGTCTCCTTGCACCCTTTCATGATGCGCCTTCTGCAACTTTTGTTCCTTGATAATCAGCCTTTCACGCCCTTGATTTTTCTCCATTCAGGGATCAACGATCTCGTGGATCTCCCTCGATCTTTGGAGCACCTGCACCACATGGTCAAACCCAATATAGTGCACCCCCGACCTTCGAGCCTCCTTTGAACCCCTCATTCTAGGTTTAGCTCCCATCTTTTGTGCCCGATCACTCCAGGAAGGTGACAACTTCCATCGGAGCGACTTAGGCCGGTCGAGCGAAGCCCGAGGTGGCTCCAATCACCTCCACCACCACCGCCGGCGTTGAGGTATATCCCTCTGGTGTTCAGCCGTTGAGGCAGTCTCTTTTCCTTTTATTTCTTGCGCACTTTCTTCTCCTTAGTTTTAGGATCAAATCCCCCCTCGAATCTTCGTGTTTTATCCATCTAATCACCCCATCGGTCGCCTCGCCGGAGTGCTCCTCTGACTACCACCGTACATTTTTGTATTCGCTGCCATTCCACCACCGCGGGACCCAGGCACTTTGCCTTGGGTCCTCTCATACTTTTCTACAGGTCAAAGCTAGTTGAAAAGGACCTGGAGCTTGTTTTGCTCGCTCGTCGGAGATAAGCAGAGCCCAAAGCTCTGCCGCCTTTTAGCAAGCGCCTCGGACGTCGTCGAGGAGTTTTGAAGCCTCCAGCACCTAAGGGACCACCGCAGGAGCTCGTCGGACCCACTTTGCACTCGCCAGCATCACGAAGGAGGAGGAACAGAGATAGGGAAGTTCGCCGGCCGAGGCCTTCTTCCCTATTCTTTGTGACCCCTTTCGACCGTCGGATCTCGGGCCTACGCCAGATCGTGCAGCCACCGTACGATATCCTCCTGCTTCAACCATCCAATCAACCGAGGAGGATCTGATCTCGGCCGCACAAGCGAAGCGGTATCGGAGCGCAGCATCGCGACACGTGGCAAGTCAGATAACATCAGCCGTCCGATCCGTATGCAAGGGGTATTTTGCATCTGACCCCCGCGCCATTTTTGTATTTTTATTTAGTCCTTAAACTTTCCTCGGCTGTGTTAAAATTTTGTAATATTTGCAACTTAACCCCCGTACTTTAAATATTTGCACCTAGGTCCTCGGCCACGTCACCTCATGTAACCAGTTCATGTGAGGAGCGGTGTATTTTGCAAAGGACCACTTGCGAGTTTGGATATTTAACTTTAGTTCAGGAACTTTAATATTATGTGTAATATTTTTGGACAAATTGCATGATTGCCCCTGGAGTTTTGTAATATTGCATCCATACCCCTGCCAGGTCATGTGTTTATACACGTGGGCTTGGTTATTTTGCAGTGAACCCCTCCCGGGTTTGGGTATTTGTAATCAATCCAGGAACTTCGATTATTAGTTGAAAACTTTTGTGAAAATTGCACATTGGCCATTCTACTTCCTGATATTTGCACTTATGCCCCTGCTAGCTATGTCATTTTTATTGGATGTTTGTATTTATTTAGTGCATCATTTTAACTCGAAAAATTACTAAAAAAATACCATAGGCTCATGTTTGCTTGCTTATTCACGTCATATTTTTGCATTTCATTTTTATTGCATTTTAATATTTATTAAAAATAAAAAACATGCATTTCAGCTACTGTCTTCATTAGAAAATACCAAAAAAATATCAAACCCTTGAAAAATTCCAAAAAAAATTACCTAAGGTCTAGTTTAGTGTGTTTTAGTGTCAGTCCAAAAATCATTAAAAATTTCAAAACAAAAACCTTAAAAATTAAAAAACACCTAAAAATGTCATAAAAATCTAAAAAATCATAGAAAAATCCTTAAAATATAAACTCATATTCTATAGTTTCTCTATTTTATTATCTTTTATTTAAAATTAATTTGGGAAAATTTTGTTACTGTTTGATATTTTCATTCCCATTTTAATCTTGGCCAGTAATTAATTCACTGTTTTCTTGTATTCTGACTTATAAAAATACCAAAAATATTCAAAAAATCCCCAAAAATCACAAAAATAGTAGAAAAATATAAAAAGACCAAAAACATTTTATTTTCTGATTTTTGAGCATTTTTACTTATTTTTATAAATACCTTATCCCTTCTTTTCTTATATTGTATACATATTCTATTATTGAAAAAGAAAACAAAAAAATATAAAATATAAAAAAATATAAAATCAGAAAATCAAAAATCAAAATACAAAAATACAAAATTAAAAATTAAATAAAAAGTATATTAAAAACCCACAAAAACATTTGCATAGTGTAGACACTTAATCACATTCACTCTTTGCACTTGCTTGATCTATCCTGTGTGCTCCCTGTGTTCGACCTCTACATACTTACAGCTATACATCTTTTATGTAGAGTTAAAAATAAATTTGACTCCACTTCTGTTTGTCATTGCTTGATTTATACTGTTGTGGGTTCATTGTTGACTTTAGTTTAGATTTCTGCGTGGTCAACGCATTGACTGAGTTCCCGCCTTGTGTGGAACTTAAGACCACCGAAATTCAGCTAAATCACTTGGGAATAAGTTCTTCTACTGAGGGCATCTGCTACCACATCCCTTACCCTGGTGTTAAAAAGATTGTAAAATCATAATCCTTTAATAATTCCAGCCATAGTTTCTTTCTCATGTTTAGCTCTTTTTGGTCAAATATGTATTTTAACTCTTATGATCAGTGAAAATCTCAAAAATAATGTCATAAAGGCAATGTCTCCATATCTTCAAAGCAAAGACAACTGCATTAAATTCATGATCATGAGTTGGATATTTACGTTCATGTGTCTTCAATTGTCATGTTGCATATGCCACTACGTTTCCATGTTGCGTAAGCACTACCCCAAGTCCTTCCTTAGATGCATCAGTATATATAGTGAAGCCACGATGATAGCATGCAAAGTAAGGATAGGTGCAGTGGTTAAACGTTCTTTCAATGTGTGAAAGCTGGTTTTACAAGTACCAGACCATACAAACGATACCTATTTTTGATGTAACCTAGACAAAGGCAAGGTTATTCGTGAAAAATTTTTCACGAACCTTCTAAAGTACCCGGTTAGTCCCAGAAAAGATCGTATTTCTGCTAAGGTCTTCAAATGCTCCCAACTCATCAATGGACTAGTCTTTGTAGGATCAATAGATACACGTGCCTGATGAACACCAAAAAGTAGATGGATCCTAGTGTCCGATCTTGGAGGGTCTGCGGTGTCTGAGAAGTTGGGTCCAGCAATTACTATGTCGACCACTCTCTCAGCTCTCAGATATCCACAATCAGGTGCATCAACAATTAACCCACATTGATGCTCAATGTACAGTGAGCTAAAATTTACTATACCCTACAAAATGATATGTATAGTATGCAAGTGTAGGGGTCGAACCACTAAGGAGCAACACAGATAGCCACAAAAATTGATAAAATAATCAATAAATGTTTTTTTTGTTTTATAGAGATTTTTTGTTTTTCTAGGTTTTAATATTTTATATTTTTGGATTTGATTTTATATTTTTTTTGTTTATAAATTTGAAATTTTTTATTTTTATATTTTCTAAAGTTTAGTTTTCTTTTTAATATATATATGTATATAAGTATATATTAGTAATTAAATACTATAGTTACTATATATAATAACTATGTAAAAAAATTAGAAATGGCTCTAAAGAAAAGTCCTTTTTATTTTCTAAGGGTTTTAAAATATTTTTTGATATTTTTATTAATAATAGCAGTAGTAGTAATAATAATATAAGTATATATAGCCATATAAAGAAGATAGGTTTTTATATGCATAGATATTGTTATAAATACTCACAATTGATAAAACTATGTATTTTGTATTTTTTATGTTTTTCTCTATTTTGATATTTTTCTTATTATTTTTGCTAATTTTTTATATTTTTAAAAGATTGAAAATTTCAAAAGAGTGAGTAGTAATAATAGGCAGATTTGTTTTGGAATTAAAAAAAGATAAATATCCCAAAATTTTCAAAAACTATTTTAAAGATGTAACATATAATAAAGTAAAATACAAAAATAGAAATGCTATTTTTGGATTTTTAAATATGTGCTAATAATTTTTATGTGGTTTTAGGTTTTTCAATTTTTAGGGTTTTTATTTTATATTTTTAGTGATTTCTAGTCTGAAGTTGCAAAATACTATAATAAATATATTTTAATTTTTTGGAATTTTTCAAAGCCTTTTTATATTTTTCTTATATTTTTAAATACAAACAAGGAATAAATGCATCGTTTTTTTATTTTTAAAAATAGGATAATAATTTTAATTGCTCTTTGAAAAATATTTATGATCTAATATGATCCCATGCACTTAAAACATATTTCCTGTAATTTTTGGATGCATAATGATATTTTAATATAGGAAATACAAGAAATTAAATTTAAGATTCTAGTAGGTATCTAAATGCAAATAAAATAAAAGTTCAAGGCATTCTAGAACAAATTCAAAAATATACATTCCTCTGTTTAATATTCCCGTAATATATCAATTAAATACACTTTACAAGGGTATAAATGCAATATCTAGAAAGTGAAGGGCATATTTGTAATTTAACCATAAAATATTACACTGAAACAAAATATTTCTGGACTAAATAATAACAAAAACCCATAGGGGGTCCTATGCAAATTGTTTGTACACCTCACGTGTATGTGCACGTGTATGCGCACGTGAGGTGACATGGACTAGACCAAAATGGAAAATAAAATAAGTTGGGGGTCAAAGTACGAATATTATAGAAATTTTTAAACTACAACTTAAAGTTTATTGACTAAAATGAAAATACAAAAATCGAGGGGTGCAGGGCAAGATTACCCATCGAGGAGCGATCGGAGAACAGAGGATCTTCACTTAACCACGTAGCGACCGCTCATTGCACGATGATGCTTCATGGATGCATGACTAAGATCAGATCCTACAATGAACCCAACGGTCGATGGTGTTGAAGATTAGACGGCTGTTGTACCATCTGGGAGGAGCTCCATAGAGGATACCATGAAGAACGAGGAAGAACACCTGAAGGGGCGAGCTTCGATTCGATCTCCTGGTCAACTCTGACCATTGGAGGGACTCGCAGATGGCTCAAAAAGAAGTGGGAAGGGTCCCGCAATGGCAAGGCAACTCAGACAAGTCTAGGACTCATCGGTGGAGTCCTAGAGGGTCGAAGAAGGTAGAGCAGTTGGGGAGCCTCCGGGTGGACAAAATACAACCTATAAGGGGTCTTCCAGTCCAAAAACATGCAATGTTAGGCTCGTAAAATAAAATAGGGGTTCTGGGCTGGATTTGGTGCAGTGAGGAGCGGAGATGGAGTGTGACGGAGCTCTTACGGTGAACGACGGAGGAGAAATATAAATCACTGATCAGTTATCGACCATAGGGAGAGAAGGTGCCTAGATGAAGGGAAGGCAAAGGGGAAGGTGATGGACAATTCATATGGGGCGGAGCACAGTCGGGTACGACGGAAATGGTGGCCGGAGCAGGAGGTCCAAAGTACTATGATTGAGATAATTTGCGAAATAAAATACAAAAACAACATAAACTATATGCTAATCTATGCTAATACTAATCCTAGGAACGAAAATAAAAAATAAACTATGGCTCAACCTCAGATGAGAAGGAGTTGTGGTAGAGCTTCAATGAATATGGCCGGTGAGCTTGGATCACCAGGTTCAGAGCCTCTTCCTCCACGCCAAACACTCTGGCGAGATTGCTCATGTTACCAGCAACCTCACAAGCAAGAAATATGGGGATTTCGAGGGTGAAAGCGAGATACAATTTCAAATGAAGGTAGAGGAGTAATATATATACATGGATACTTTAACTAGGGTTTGTTCATCAAGATTCCATTGATCGAGGAATGATCATGATGCGGAAGAGTGACGAACGAGGATCAATTTTCCTGAAGGAATCAAATCAAAAAATGCAATATTTGTTAGGGGAAATCGAGGAAGAACAGGAGTCAACGGGTTCTGACAAGGCTAAACGAGTAGGGGGCTAGTTGGCCGACGGGTCAACCAAGGCCGACCCCCTATTGGGCCACGTAGGCCGCTACGCGACAAATCAGAAACGGATTTCAATAATAAATCAAAAGGAAATAGTAAATGATTATTTTATTTTTTTCTTAAAACATGAATTTTTTTATTATTTTATGTAGTATTTTATGGTCATTTTTATTTATTTTTTCATGTTAATTTATTATATGTTTCCTTTTTATGTACAAATATAGGTATATTTACCTATATGATGAGCATTTTATTTTTATTTTGTATTTTAGATTTCATTACTTCATACACTTATTTTATATATTTATAACTTAATTAAATACACAAAAATATTTTTTTATTATATTTTTCTTCAGTTATTGCTAACTTAAATGAATATGTACATTTATCTTACAGGTATATACATGTGTAATTCATCAATGTATAGTATATTATTTATTTGAATGTGAAATATTTTATTCTATTTTATTACGTAGATGTATTTTAAATAATATTTACAAAATTAGAAGAATATAAAAGAGTGAAAAATGTAAAGAATAAATAAATTGATTATTTTATACAAGTAAATCGCACAATGAGGGTCCCAAACTTAACTTTAGCATCTTAACTCCAAATTGAATGAAACAAACTTCATTAAATAGGTAATTTAATTTATGAATAATAAGGGTGAGTTTGTGAATTTTGAGCTTATATGGAGAAGATACAGGTTTGGAAATTTTTCTTTGCGGTTTTTTAATTTGAGTGTTCAGGGCACACTGTGCATTATTTTTAAATAAAATAAAATTTGTATTTTTCTTTGAATTTCGATCTACAACTTTCATGTTTAAAGTTTACTGATTTTAGGTATAAATAATAAAGAGTAAAATGAGTCTCAAAACCTATTTACTGAAGATTTAAAAATTAAGGTTTTGAGTATTTATTGGCCCTTATCTCCCCTTACTTTATTCCTTTTCAACCCATTCATCATGATGCCTAGGTCTCGGGGTTTAGGGTCATTCAATACCTTTTGTATTTCATTCTTTTTCTTTTCTTTTCTTTATTCTTTAATTTTGGCATCTAATACTGCATTTTATACAATATTTACAACATAAATGATGATTGTTATTTTATACAAATTAATGTTATATACATGCATTTAGCTAGGGATTAAAGGTCAAAATGAAAGAATAAATGTGATGAAATGGATCCTCATCACCCCCATGCTTACCTTTGCTAGTCCCCAGCAAACAGTTATGCCAATAAGTGCATAAAAGAAAATTTAAAAAAAGAAAAGAAAGAACTTGGAATAATTTTTGACTCTTGAACTTATCTTATTAAAGTCAAAGTTTGGAGATCAGTTAAGACCATTAGATTCTTGTTTGTTCAGAACTGTGTCAAGGTTAGGAAGTGTGACACAGCAACCCTTAGGTTCCACAATCCCATTATCTACTTATATTCACAGTCAAATCAGAGCCATCCTCTCAGTCACATACTCTTACTACTTTGACATGACATATCTGTTGGGTGAATTTTTCAGCTCTTCCCAGACAACTCGTTGAGCCATAAAAGAATCTACTCTCATGGTAGCTCGTCCTCGTGGAGACAGACATTTCCTTCTAAGGTCAGGTGTTGTCAGTCTTTACAACTGAAAGGGGAAGAAGCTAGAAGAATGGGAAAAGAAGTGGGAATGAACCATTGTAGTCTATATTTTGTTATGAAGCACGTTCGGTGTAACCGAGTCTTCACCAAGAAGCGGGCTTTCCCTGGAAGCTCATATTTTTGTGGAGTTTTTGGTGTAGGCTTCTTCTTTGGATTTTTCTTTGACTTTGTATTTCTCTTCATTCTAGCTTTTGCCCTGATGGGTATAGAGTCTTTTTGGTCCGCCAATGTTTTGGGGTCTTGGAATAAGTTGCACCTGTAGACCATTCCCCATCTAATGCATTGTCTCAATCCAGTCTCCAGTCTTTAGATATCATGGCTACCAGAAGAAGTGGGTTGGAGTACCAGTTTCGACAATCCTCAAGAATGGTTCCTGAGATACCCTTGACGAAGTGGCCTAACATCGCCCCGACTTAGACTCAAGATTTTTCAGGAATCCATATGAGTTGAGAAAAGTGTCAAGTGTGAGGTTTCTAGTCATGCCACTATCTCAAGAGTCTTAGAGATGATATGAAGATTCTATTTAGATGTAATTAATTGACTCATGAACATAGTCTCATGGAAACTAAGGAATTAAGTAAAGGTGACCTGAAGTATCCTAATTCCAGTTCTTATAGGGTTCCTCTGAAATTAAGAGTATTAAGGTCCACACCAAGCTCCTATCTTCAGACTTTTATTTAGACTTGTTCAATTATCTTGATCATTCTGAAAAATGCAGATGCTATGTACAATATAGAAGAAAATCTTTTTGTGAAGGCATTTTCTATTTTGAACTTTTTATGGATTTTTGGAAAAGTTTTTTGCAGTTTTTTATGCAGATTTTTTAAAAGTTTTGCAAAGTTTTTAGTGATTTTTGGATAAAAGTTAATGAAAGAAATATATGCAGATATTTACACAGGAATGATTCTATATTTACAAGGGTAATGTTGTATTTTACACAAGGAATTTTGTACAAGTTGAATGTTAGTGATTATTTACTGGATTTGTATACATATTTTGTACATTTTTATAAGAATTTTTATTTGAGCTGCTATTTACATCCGATTCTCAAAACACTTGAAATCATTTTTGCAAACATTTTGGAAACTAATTTTTGGAAATTATTTAGTAAACATTTTTGAAGGCATTTATAAAACTTGAAAATCATTTTGCAAAGATTTTTCAAACGATAGGTATAGATTTTTCAAAGTATTTTTGCAACTATTTTTTAAATCATTTGCAAATAGATTTTCAAAAAATTTTATTGACATAAATAAAAGAAATTTTTACAAACAAAAGAATTTAACAAAGGTTTGAAAACATTTTGCAAAGTTTTGCAAACAATTTTAAAAAAAAAATCAAGATATTTTTCAACCATTTTTCAAAACATTTTGCAAAATATTTTTAATCCAATTTATTGCTTGTATTTACAAAGAATTATTGTGTATTGTTTTAGTTGGACATATTATTGAAAATATGAAAGTATGAGTTATGGCTAAAGTACATACATCGTATATACGACCCCCTTATACTTAGCTTGAGCTACGTCCTCAAATATTAGAGAGAAAAACGAAATACATAACTCGTACTAAGTATATAAAAACATATACTACCACGATTGAATAATAAACGAATGAGAAGTTGATCGTCCCCCTATACTTAGGATGACATAATCATAAGTATAGCTGACTGTACACAAGGTAGGGAGGCTCAAGGGTAGGAATGTACAAAATTATCAGCTCGACCAGTCTCCCCCTATACTTAGGGTAAAATATCCCTAAGTATAAACATAATATCAAGAGTTAAGGAGATAGGTGAGGGATCAACAAATGAACAACTCGGGATGTTCATCCCCCCTATACGTAAGACAAAGTACACCCTAAGTATAGCAGTGATGAAAGAGATGAACACTTTTTTGGAAGAATTAGAAGAGAAAAAAGGAAAAGAAGAAAATAAAAGAAGAAAAGAAAATTATTTTTTTATGTGATTTTCATCTCAAGTATCCGATCCATTGGACTCTCTACGCTCATCTTGAAAAACCACTTGAGTGGAATCGACAACGGACATGAATGTATTATGCTCGAGATACAACTTTAGCAACTGTCCATTGACTACAAAAGGTTGTGCCTCAGGTGGCAATTCAAACATCAAGAGGCTTCTATTGTCACACACAGTTTTCACGATAAATGGCCTAGTCCATTTGCTCTTCAGTTTGCTTGGAAAGATTTTCAACTTTGCATCGAACAACAACACCTTCTATCCAGGCTCGAAAGTCTTTCTTCGAATGTGTTTATCATACCTTTTCTTGACTTTATCCTTATACATAATGCTATTATCGAACACAAAGTCTCAAAACTCTAGTAGGAGATTCAGATCAACTTTTTATTTTTATCAACTTTGTCGGAATCCAAGTTGCACATATTTAATGCCCATAAATATTTGTAAATTAATTCCACGGGCAGGTGACATGGCTTGTCAAAAATAAGGAAGTAGGAACACATGCTGAGAGGAGACTTGTACATTTTACAGTAAGGCTAAAGAACCGAATCAAGCAACTGTGACCGATTCTTTATGTCAGGTTCTGCAAGCTTCTGCAGGATAGTCTTATTCTCATTATTTGAGCATCCAACCAAGACATTAGATTTGTGGGTGGTACTGCATTGCAACACGATGTTCAATGTCGTATTCTTTGGTCAGCTTCTTGACCTATTTGTTCACAATGTGGATCCCCTATCTGATATGAGAATCTTTGGAATCCCAAACCGCGAGATGATGTTGTCCTTCAAGAATCAACAGACGGTCCGACTGTCTGCGGCCCGAGCAGGGATTTCCTCCACCCATCTGCTTACATAATCAACATACAACATGTTGTATTCAAAGCCTTGACTGTTAGGGAATGAGCCCATAAAGTCAATGCCCCATGCATCGAAGACATATGATATATGAATGAATTTCAGAGGCATTATATCACGAGAAGTGATATTCCACTCATTCATTGATAGTTAATACATTTCTTGACATAATCCGTTGCGTCCTTGAATAATGTTGGCCACCATAGGCCACATTGAAGCACTTTTGTCGACGTTCTCTTTCCAGAATGGTATCCACCTGCTTCAAGCTTGTGATAATTGTCTAGGACACTTGTAATCTCCTCTTGAGGTATACACTTCCTCTAGATGAAATCTGCTCCATTAAAGAATAGATGTGGATCCTCTCTCTGGTAAAATGGATGTTTGACAAGAATTTATCAACTTTGATTATTGTCTAGTCCGGCAGAGTCTTTTTGGAGACAAAGTAATTGACAATGTCTGCATACCAGGGGAGTGAGGCGGTAGATAGAATTGCCTCATCTGGAAAATCTCTGTGATGGGAATGGAATTCTGCTCAATAGTTTTAACTCAATAATCCTAGAAAGATGATCTGCCACCACATTTTTAACTCCAGGCTTGTCATGTATTTCCAAATAGAATTACTGAAGTAGAAGGATCCATTGGATCAGACACGGCTTGTCATCCTTCTTGCTCTGTAAGTACTTGATGGCAAAGTGATCTATATAGACGATCACCTTGGATCCCAAGAGGTGTGATCTGAACTTTTCTATGGTAAACGCTACAGCTAGCAGCTCTTTCTCTGTAACAGTGTAATTCTTTTAGGCCTCATCTAGTGTTTTACTAGCGTAATGAATTGAAAATGGCAGCCCATCTCATCTCTGTCTTAGAACATCACCAATTGCAAAATGAGAAGCATCCACCATGATCTCAAAGGGTAAATACCAATAAGGTGGTTGGAGGACAGGAGCTTGTGTGATGAGATCCTTCAACATATTGAAGGATTGGAGGACATGGTCATCGACCACAAAATCAACCTCCTTTCCAAGAAGCTTAGTAAGTGGTCGGGTAATCTTGTTGGAGTCTTTGATAAATCTTTTATAAAAACCCACGTACCCTAAGAATGACCGGACTTGCTTCAAATTTGTCGGTAACTCAGGTTTCAAAATCACATCCACTTTGGTTGGGGCAACCTCCATGCCATGCTTAGAGATGACGGGACCTATTACAATCCCTTCAGTCACCATAAAGAGACTCTTTTCCCATGAGAGTAGAAGATTCACCTTGCAGCATCTCTTCAAGATGTTGGACATGCGAGCCCACGGCGAGCCATTATGCAATAAATGTTATTGCGAATATCATTCCCTGATCTGAAATGAAGAATACATAATTTGCATAATAGGTCCCTTAGTACAATTAGGGTTATGTACCATGGCCATCTTAATGATCATACAGCTGTTGATTTAATTATTGAATCATAGAGGTTGGTGCTTAGATGAATATCTAATGAGTTAGATTAAGGACTCGTCAAGCACCGTCAAATGATTATTAAGAGATGATCTCCAGCCAGAGTAGGAGATGGCAATCCTATCTCAGTTAGGCTGATATCTGACCGACCTCTTGATGCAGGTCCTCTACATAGGAATAAAGATTCGGAGGTGTCAGATTAATTAGGTCAAAGAGTTTACTTAACGAGATTGAGATAACCAAAGTCCTATATCGTATGCTATCACGATACCGGCACACATCATCTGACCGGAGACAGATGTGTTACTATATGTCTAAGTATGTACATTTGGCAGACCAATAGGTTGATGACCTAATCAAGGTCTATACACCGGCGCGCTGGTGTGCATATAAGGGCATATGAGTAATACGATCTCTCAAAGGGATCATACAGGTTCAGTTACTGAACCGGAAGACATGAGCTCACTCATGAGATATTGGAAAGAATCAAATTCCATGCGCATGGTCGTCTCGCTTTGGAAGCTTGACTGAATTTGTAGGTTTGATATATACTTTTGGAAAGTATATGATCAAAACCTAGGTATGATATATGCTTTTGGAAAGTATATGATCGATACCGACTCCCAATGATCAAATGAGAAACTTACTGATAAAATCATGAAGTAGACAGTATAAAGTTGATCCAATACTTCAGGTTTAGTCCGAGTCTTCTAGTATGTAGGATGTACAGGTATTGAGAATACATGAGGGTGATGTGATCATAAACGATTGTATAATGATGACGCTTCCATTCCTAGGAAGTAATGAAACGGGTCTGGATTTTAGTGATTCCTCTCAGTAGAGAAGTAATCTGATCTTAGTCCAAATGTTGGACATTGATCTGAATATGATTCAGATGCAATGAGAAGATTAGATTTGCGGTCTTGATTTAATCAAGCATCTATGGGAGGCCCGCGATCTGGATATGAGATATAATCTCAATATCCATGTCACTATACGTGGAACAATACAATCGCCCTGTCCTTATCTCCAAGTATTCGCGGAGAAAGCGCATTATCCTTAAAAGGGTTCATGGATAATTCTATTGTTGACATATGTATCCGAGCATTGAGAAAATGGGTAATTATATGTGATTTAATTATCATGACTAATATGAATTTCATTCATATTATAAGGAGAGTAATCTTAGATAATTGAATGTGATTTGATTATCAAAGACGTAAATAATGTGAATGTGATTCATATTATTTGGGCACATGAGAATAAGTTATCCAATATAATTGAATGTGATTTAATTATTGTGGATAAGAATAATGTGGATAGTAATATCCAATTATTCATAATATATTATAAATGTGATTTATAATGTATTAGAGAGAGCTAATTATAATTTATATTTGTTGATTAATTATTATGTGTATTGGATACACATTGTATAAGTAATTGATAATGTAAATTATATGTTGTTTTGGGCTGTGAATGTGATTCACAATTTTCCAATGTCAAGATTGCAATATTCCCAAAATTATTTGTGAATTATTTTTGGTGAATAAAATCCCAACAAAAGTTGTTGGAAATTATGGGAGAATTTTATGGAGATGTGTAATCTAATGAGATTACATGAGACAATCTCCACCATATGGAGATATGGTGGGCGGCTACCAATTCCACAAGGAAATTGGTGGCCATCCCCACCATTCCTAATGGGGAGATCATTCATGCAAATCTCTCTCCATAATTGCTTTATCTAATTTAGGACTAAAATATATTTGACATCTCAAATATATTTGATTTAAATTAGATTATTGTTTGTTGGCTTTTACCAACAACAATCTTGACCATTGGATTGACATAAATCAATCCCATCCATTGATTTTATATGTCCCATGGATTGAGATCCATGGATCCCAAAACCCTATAAATAGAGAGGCATACCCATGCTCTCTCTTTACACATAATGCTTGAGAAGCATCTCTCTCTCTTTTTCTCTCTAGACGTCAGCCCTCTCTCTCCCTCTCATGGCCGTCCACCATGGATGCCATGGAGAGAGTCTTCATCACCGCAGCATCGTCGTTATGCTGCCCGATCGTCTGCTCGTGGATCTCCGTCTCCTTCGGTGTGCCTTGATCGTGAAGAAGATGTCGGATCTCGTGTGTCGAGATCAGGAGATCCACCGCTTGGATCATCAACATGGATTGCGAGAAGCACGCGGTTCATCCCCGCGCTCGCAAGCGTCTCCTCCGTCGGATCGTACTTGAGACAGGAGGTCTCTTCGTTTAGAGACTCGATCGCAACCACGCTTCAAGAGGTAATCTTATTACTTGTTTGTGGTTTAGACGAAATGATCCGAGAAGTGTTCTTGGATCATGTGGTTTCGTCGTATGAAAATTTTTTAAATTCCGCTGCATCGAGCAACTAGTGCGACTAGTCGCTCCTTGTCGTATTCGATACGATGCTCATGCTTCCGTGATGCGTTTGAGGATCTAACCATATCCTTCAAGTGGTATCAGAGCCTTAGGTCGACGGTTTCGAATATGATTCTCTAACCGAGGACGACTTGGGTTCGTTATGGTCGCGAAATTTTTTTATCGCATTTGATTTCGCAGATCTGTTTAGTAAATACATTCGGCACTATTTAAATAGTTTAAACACGAAATTATTACTCGGATTTTGTTCCCCATTAAATAAGGAATCCATAGGATCTGAGTTTACGTAAATCGGATTTCGTTTGCTCTAGATATGGTTGTTTTAATGAACATGTATTTACTGTTACGGGAACTGCGAATCTTAACGTAATTAAGGAGTTAATTACTGTTTAGAGATACCTCGAAATGCGTGCAAAATATCTAGATTCTGTTTTAAATCAAGTTAGCAAACTATGGAAACTTACTTTGCTTAATTTGGATTTAAATTGATTGAGATATGCTAATTTTAGTAAGTAGGGGTCACTGCTGAAATTACTTTCCTAATCAAGAACCATGTGATTGTCAATTAGTGAAATTAATTGTTAATTTCATGAAATAATTATAGAAAATATTTGAGAAATATTGGAATATGATTATTTCCTTAATTGACTTGACCTCAACCAATTAATTGATTAGATTTGATCTAGATCATAATTGGAAACACAATCATCAAACTCCTTGCTTGAATAGGATTGGGAATTTGTCTAGCAAATTTCCTTATAATCAAAATTGTTTTGATTACTATATGGTATAATTTTGGTTGAAAAACCGATGATCATCTCAAGTACAAATTAATCAATTTGGCATTATCCTTTCCCGAGGTGGATATGGTGTCTAGTCGGGGATCGCTGGGGTAGCGGGTTGCAACGTATGTGGTCCGTCCCACTCCCGCCGGTACTGGCCATGACAGTGGGTAGGGCCGGAATAATGTCCGAGGGATTAAGTTGTATTTTTCTAATTATTAAAATACGACTTAATACATACTTTGAGAATAATACCATATATATTCAAGCATAACAATCAAGTTTGATTGATTGAATTGGATTGATAATTATTTTAATATGATTGAATTGATTATGTCCAATTATACTCTAATATGATTAGAGTTAATAATTCCCTTAGAAGAATTAATTATATGAATGTGATTCATAGTAATTAATTAAATTTGAATAAGAGGTGGAGGATCACATAAGTGACATCCATGGTCTCCCGTCAAGGCGAAGGGTTTCCGTCGCCAGGGATTGTATATAGGAGATGCCTGTACGAAGTGACAGCTTCTATATACAAGCGCATCTGGATCGGACTCTTTGCTTCTCGAAAGAGTAAGGCCGTATGCGTAGTGACCCCAATATCAGATCCTCATATTATTGGGGCGATATTGGATTGCGCATAGCGAGTTCTATTCCTGTTGACGGTTGGTTCAATTAATGATGGGTCAACATCACCTTAGGGGTGGTGGGCCCGGGTGTTAAAGACCAAATTGGGAGATGCAAGTTGGACTTGCAAGGCGGAATATGTTCCCGCTTCTTTTTATCTGAGTTGCAGTTTCTCATATTATTGGGATGTAACAAAGATAAGGAAGGAGATCCCAGATCTTGCTTGAGATATAATGGTAAGTATATCTCTTACATTGAAAGTGATTAAGGGAATGAACTTTCATTGTTGACATGGCAAGACAACTTTGATATAAAAACTCCTAAATCAAAGTATAATATGTATATATATATATACCCTTATGCAAATTTCTTATTTCAGATAATCCTTCATTAAACCCACTCAATGTTATACTCAATAATAACCAGTAAAATATCATGGATTGAACTCATGATCCAGATATTGTACTTGCAGTTGGACACATAATGTATGTGGTTGCAATGTGCAAGTTTCCTCATAATAATGAGGAATGATAATTAAATAAGACAATAGGACTGAAACCCTAGGGTTTGTATGTCTCTATAAGTCTTGATCTTATCGAATGTACTTTTGAAGTGACATGTCGATAATGATCGTAATTATCAAATAATCCTTATAAAATTCTAAGAAGATGTTCTGGCATACATATGTGCTCTCGACATTTAATCATGAATGATGTGGTTCTCTGCATCATGCAGAATGGTGGCTCTATAAGAGATGATGTATTCAAATTGTTTGAGTACCTACCTGAACCAATATTTTAAGAGTCTAGATAGATGTAGATACGATGAATGTCATCATTCTACTATCTATACCCTAGTCATTCATGAAGCTTCATAATATTCATATTGTATGAACTTAAATGAAGCTTGTATAAATGTTGAAATACTCTTATATTGAAATTTTTGATTTTAACATAAGAGATCCTTGGTCTTGAGCAATGGTTGCTTATAGACAAAGGGAGCACATGGAAGCATGGGTTGGACCCAAGTTAGAAGTATAATCAAAGAGTTGACTGTACTTCTGTGACTTCCATATGACATCCAAAGAGTTGGATGTATGCCAATACTGCAATAAGTTGATGTGTTGATACTATGACTATCAAATCTATCTAGAATCCTTAGAGAAGGAATCAGATAGTACATCAGAATAATCTACATATAATCATTGAAATTGACTTACTTATTTGATAAGATAAAGTCTAATAATTGTATCTCAATTTTCTAATGACACTTGCAATTGGTTGCATCTGTATTAGAATATTAGAAATTGGATCTTAAGGTTTATTGATCATCCATGTTGAAAGTGATGCAAGTGTTGCAACAATTTCCATGAGATCAATAGACTTCATATTTTCAATGGGAGCCCTTAGTCTTAGAGAATGTCTCTATGACCTAGATATTAGAATACACTCATTGTTTATTTCTAATTGTTGGATATAAACATAAATTCTGTAATAAATCTATCATAAAGAGTTATGATGGAGATATTTCAGATAGTACTCTAAAATCTAGTGGACTCTATTAAATTAGAAAATTAATGAATGGTTCATTACGATCTCTAATACTGAAAATTAAACCTTTAAAGATCAATAGGAGGATAAAAGATCATTTGACAATGATCTGGCATCAAGTTTTGGACATATGTCTGTTGATGAAATCAATAGACTAGTAAACCTTAGATTGTCTAAAGATTCAAATCTCACATACTTGTGAATATTGTATTCAAAGTAAAATGTCCAATACACCCTTCCTTGGGAAAGGTGTAAGATGTTAAGGTATTCAAGATCACATACATATTGATGTATGTGAATCATCTATATCAGAATAAACATTATGGATATGTGATATCTATTAGTGATTATTTGTGATATGAAATTTCTTCTCTTCACTTAGAAAACTTTGAAATGTTCAAAGGTTTCACAATTTTGGTTTAGAAAAAAAGTTTGAAGGAAGATGAAATGAATTTATCTGACCAAGGTAGCATGTACCTATTAGATGAATTCAAGAAATACTTTATGGAGATATGAATATCATTCCTATCTCAATCCTCTTAAAGAACCTTAACTCAATGGAGTTGTAGGGAGATACAATTGATCATGTGTGACATGATTTGATCAATGATTAATCTTAGCATAATTATCTCTTAGTTTCCTGGTATATATATAAATGTGGTAGAGACTACATTATATATATCCTTAATAAGGTTCCATCTGATTAAGCTGGAATCTGGCACTAGAGAGTGCTACTTCATTAAGAAAATAAAGGATGGTATTGGATACCTACTTTATGAACTTGAGATTCTTAAAGGATCTCATCTCTGAGAATGTTATTCTTAGAGGATGACTCTCTTAAGAATCAAGATAAAAATGAAGTAAAGGAACTCATTTAGTCTTGGGAAAATAATGAGGCTCCTGAAATCGGAAACTAAAAGAATAACTGAAGATGAAACACTAATACTTCTTCAAATAAGTTTGAGGATGGATTCCATGTGTCAATTGAATCTGACAGTGATCGGACTTCATGTGATGAAACTCCTGAGGATCATGACATGGAAAGATGGATGTTAGAAATAAAAGTCTAATGTAGACTTCATATACAAGTGTTGTATATGGACCCTCGAGGATCCACCTATATGGGTCAGACCCATTAAGGAGTAAATGGATCTTCAAGAGAAAGAGGGAACCTGATGAGAAGGTAGAGATCAAAGCACGGTTCGTAGCCATGAGCTACACACCGAAGAGAAGACATCGCTTGCGATGAGACTTGCTCTCCAGTGACCTTGCTTTAATCCATCAGAATACTGCTAACTGTAGCTACACAACTTGACTTTGACATCTTCATGATGTGAGTCAAGATTGCATTCCTCTATGAATACCTCTCTGAGGATATTCATATGAAGTAGCACCAGGGCTTCAAGATTAAGGAAAGCAAGATGTGCTAACTGAAGAACTCCATCTTTGGACTCCCTTAAGTTTCTTGTAGTTGGAACATAAGATTTGATGAAATTATAAATGTTGTGATTTCAGATAAAATCTTGATGAACCATGTGAAGCTTATTGGGAGTGCCATTGTGTTCATCGTGCTAAATGTAGATATTATTCTAATCATTTAGAATGATATAAGAATAAATAATAAGTGTTTTATAATTTGGTTGTTCCATACCTTGAGATACGATCTCAAGCATACCTCTTAGATCTTAATTCTGAAGTCGTTCAGAAGCAAAGAGAAGAGGGTAGTGGGACCGTCACATTAGTAATACACCTTGGACTTATTCTATTTTCTGGAAAATTCCAAGAAAGGCTTCCTTCCCTTAAGATGTGGTAGTGACCTGTCTAAAGGGATAGCACCTCAAAGAGTTGAGGAAGTGAATGATAGAACTGCTTGCACTTGTGCATCAGTTACGAGAAGTTGAAGTGTATGCTAGATGTGTACAAAAGCCATATGTCTGTCATGCAGTGGGAGTAGTAAACTGTTACTGATCCTACTCTGGAAATAAAACGCTTGGTTGCAGTAATAACAATATCTTCAAAGATGATGAAACTTAGAGATAGTGATCTCAAAGTCTTATCTTCAAAAGTTTAAAACCTTGTAGATAGTGATCTATAAGGGTCTTAACTATAGATATCTTAAGAGATAGAGATCTCCAGGAATGAAGGTATTCTAATCAGGATTATGGGAATACTGGTTATGATAATTAATAAGATATAGTGTCAAGGACACTATAACCGACAAAATTGAGTATTGGTTGCATAAGATGCAATGTTCGCATTGGATGCGAGCACTGTTACTAGGAGATTTGCAAGTGCCGTAAAAAGACTTGGCATAGTCTCTTGGGAACAGAGTGACTGATCAACTTACCTAGCTATTTTCTAAATAGCCTATGATTGTCACATGAGTGTGGGTTTAAATAATTAGCCCACTAATGGCTCTTTGGGCTAGTGGGAGATTGTTGGACATGAGAGCCCACGGCGAGCCATTATGCAATAAATGTTATTGCAAATATCATTCACTGATCTGAAATGAAGAATACATAATTTGCATAATAGGTCCCTTAGTACAATTAGGGTTATGTACCATGGCCATCTTAATGATCATACAGCTGTTGATTTAAATATTGAATCATAGAGGCTGGTGCTTAGATGAATATCTAATGAGTTAGATTGAGGACTCGTCAAGCACCGTCAAATGATTATTAAGAGATGATCTCCAGCCAGAGTAGGAGATGGCAATCCTATCTTAGTTAGGCTGATATCTGACCGACCTCTTGATGCAGGTCCTCTGCATAGGAATAGAGATTCGGAGGTGTCAGATTAATTAGGTCAATGAGTTGACTTAACGAGATCGAGATAACCAAAGTCATGTATCATATGCTGTCACGATACAAGCACACATCCTCTGACCGGAGACAGATGTGTTACTATATGTCTAAGTATGTACATTTGGCAGGCCAATAGGTTGATGACCTAATCAAGGTCTATACACCGGCGCGCTGGTGTGCATATAAGGGCATATAAGTAAATACGATCTCTCAAAGGGATCATACATGTTCAGTTACTGAACCGGAAGACAAGAGCTCACTCATGAGATATTGGGAAGAATCTAATTCCATGCGCATGGTCGTCTCGCTTTGGAAGCTTGAATGAATTTGTAGGTTTGATATATACTTTTGGAAAGTATATGATCAAGACCTAGGTATGATATATGCTTTTGGAAAGTATATGATCGATACCGACTCCCAATGATCGAATGAGAAACTTACTGATAAAATCATGAAGTAGACAGTATAAAGTTGATCCAATACTTCAGGTTTAGTCCGAGTCTTCTAGTATGCAGGATGTACAGGTATTGGGAATACCTGAGGGTGATGTGATCATAAACGATTGTATAACCATGACGCTTCCATTCCTAGGGAGTGATGAAACGGGTCTGGATTTTAGTGATTCCTCTCAGTAGAGAAGTAATCTGATCTTAGTCCAAATGTTGGACATTGATCTGAATGTGATTCAGATGCAATGAGAAGATTAGATTTGCGGTCTTGATTTAAGCAAGCATCTATGGGAGGCCCGCGATCTGGATATGAGATATAATCTCAATATCCATGTCACTATATGTGGAACAATACAATCGCCCTGTCCTTATCTCCAAGTATTCGCGGAGAAAGCGCATTATCCTTGAAAGGGTTCATGGATAATTCTATTGTTGATATATGTATCCGAGCATTGAGAAAATGGGTAATTAAATGTGATTTAATTATCATGACTAATATGAATTTGATTCATATTATAAGGAGAGTTATCTTAGATAATTGAATGTGAATTGATTATCAAAGACGTAAATAATGTGAATGTGATTTATATTATTTGGGCACATGAGAATAAGTTATCCAATATAATTGAATGTGATTTAATTATTGTGGATAAGAATAATGTGGATAGTAATATCCAATTATTCGTAATATATTATAAATGTGATTTATAATGTATTAGAGAGAGCTAATTATAATTTATATTTGTTGATTAATTATTATGTGTATTGGATACACATTGTGTAATTAATTGATAATGTAAATTATATGTTGTTTTGGGTTGTGAATGTGATTCACAATTTTCCAATGTCAAGATTGCAATATTCCCAAAATTATTTGTGAATTATTTTTGGTGAATAAAATCCCAACAAAAGTTGTTGGAAATTATGGGAGAATTTCATGGAGATGTGTAATCTAATGAGATTGTATGAGACAATCTCCACCATATGGAGATGGTGGGCGGCTACCAATTCTACAAGGAAATTGGTGGTCGTCCCCACCATTCCTAATGGGGAGATCATTCATGCAAATCTCTCTCCATAATTGCTTTATCTAATTTAGGACTAAAATATATTTGACATCTCAAATATATTTGATTTAAATTAGATTATTGTTTGTTGGCTTTTACCAACAACAATCTTGACCATTGGATTGACATAAATCAATCCCATCCATTGATTTTATATGTCCCATGGATTGAGATCCATGGATCCCAAAACCCTATAAATAGAGAGGCATACCCATGCTCTCTCTTTACATATAATGCTTGAGAAGCTTCTCTCTCTCTCTTTTTCTCTCTAGACATCAGCCCTCTCTCTCCCTCTCATGGTCGTCCACCATGGATGCCATGGAGAGAGTCTTCATAGCCGCAGCATCGTCGTTATGCTGCCCGACCGTCTGCTCGTGGATCTCTGTCTCCTTCGGTGCACCTTGCTCGTGAAGAAGACGTCGGATCTCGTGTGTCGAGATTAGGAGATCCACCACTTGGATCATCAACATGGATTGCGAGAAGCACGCGGTTCATCCCCGCGCTCGCAAGCGTCTCCTCCGTCGGATCGTACTTGAGACAGGAGGTCTCTTCGTTTAGAGACTCGATCGCAACCACGCTCCAAGAGGTAATCTTATTACTTGTTTGTGGTTTAGACGAAACGATCCGAGAAGTGTTCTTGGATCATGTGGTTTCGTCGTATGGAAATTTTTTAAATTCCGCTGCATCGAGCAACTAGTGCGACTAGTCGCTCCTCGTCGTATTCGAGATGATGCTCACGCTTCCGTGATGCGCTTGAGGATCTAACCATATCCTTCACAAGACTCGATCTAAATAACCCAAACATTGGTTAAAGCTATCTCCATAAACCGAGAAGTCGTCTATAAATACTTCGAGGAAACTATCGACCATATCAACGAATACATCCAACATGCACCATTGGAATATAGCTGGTGCATTATACAATCCAAAGGGAGTTTTTCTGAAGACTTATGTCCCGAATCAACAAGGAAGGCATATTTCATGTTCGAGGGAAGAGGTTTGAGCTCTGGTGGGGTGGGAGTTAGCTTGGTAGTGACTTCAACAACTACAACAGTTGTCAGATTGTTCGTTTATTTGTTGTCCACCACTGGGCATTCAGAGTCAGGAATTAAAACATCACACAGATCGACGATAAAATTATCTTGCTCATACGACGATGGGTGTTCGATCAATTCATGATAACCATCAGCAAAGACATCGGTAAATTTGACCACGCTATCCAAGACTTCCTTGATGGAGAGGAATTCTTGTGTTTCATTGCTATCTAAGAACATATCAATGTCTTTGATCTCAGCTAAAAAAATCATAGTATTCTTTCCCATGTGGCTTGAGCTCTCTCAAAGCATACACCACTTCTGTTGATTTTGATTCTAGGACCATCTCTATCAGCACTTTCTACTAGAGTGGAATATGATCTCTCAAATGCCATAATCCAGCACTACCTTAGACGTTCAAAGGAACGATCGTCTGAGGATGATTGAGATATGGACCAGAGGTGTGGAGGTGTCCATGTCCAGAACAATGAGATAAACATGGAACTGCATCCCTTGAACTGTGACAATCATGTACACCAACATGCCCCTGGGCCGCTTGACTGATCTATTTACAAATTGTAGAATCATCGGCTTGAGCGGTCCCACACCAAATTCGATGGCAGGGAAGAAGGTAACAAATAGATAGATGATCCACTATTGAGCAATGTGCGCTCGAACTCCTTATTGAATATCCAGCATCTGACGAGGGGTACTCCCTTGTCTTTCTTTTTGTTCAGGAGATTGTTGATGGCCTTGATAGTGGCCATAGTGAGGATGTGCGTCTCTAGTTTTCTGTATTTATTTCTACAGTTCGGGCACTTCATTGTACATGCTTCTTTCAGTCTTCTTTTCAAATGGCCATGTACTCCATGTCTTTTAATAACAACATTTCAAGCATAATATTTTCAATATTTTGACAATGACACGATTAGATAAAGCATTTGTTAATTTTATGGTTTTTTATTTAATAGCATCTGGAAAAGGAATATGTACATCAGAAGAGACTATATTTTTAAATTTGTGTCCATATCATTGTTTACAGGTAGATGGCAAAAACGTGCAAAATCATTTCATCACGTGGACCAAAATATTTTGCAGTCTTGGCTCCATCGCCTGGCGTTGGTTCTTCTTCTACTGCCGGTGTCTCCATATCTGGCATCGCTTCACCTTGTATGATTCTTTCTTTTTGTGTGTTTTTGTTTTCTTCATTTTTTGTATTTTCAGAGTGGGCGGTCTGCATCATCACAAAAAATTTTGGCCCCATCAGTTGAATTGGCTAAAGACTAGCCATGGGATGTTTTTTGTTTTCCCTTTGCTATAGCAGATGGCTGGAATGTCCTACCACTCTCGAGAGTTACAAAATTATATAAAGCAATATTTTCACCTGAATTGGGTTGAACACTGCAAACTGCATGCTCCTTGCGATGAAATTTTTTCGAGTTGGCTTTGACCTGGGCTAGAATGGCAGTCTTGGTGGTCATCAAATCATTTATCTTCCGGGTCATGTCAGCCATGTTCTTTATATACTGGGTCAGATAACCCAACGCAGGGTTGACCGGTGCAACCTCAGAAGATTCAACTAGGATTGACCATTGACTCTGATGGTACTGGGGAAGTTGCTGCTGGTATCCCTAAGAATACTGAGGAGGAGGGGGAAGAGAAGGATATTATTAATATTGTTGGGAGGAGTATTAATACTGATGATGAGCAGCTGACTACTGATACTGTTGTTGATCGTATTAGGTTGCTGATAATTCTGCCTCCAGGTGTAACCTTGATGAGAAGGCTACTGGTGATGGATTTGGTTGAGATGGAATGCCTTCCCTCCTTGTTGCTGCTGATATGGCCAGTTGGCTGAGTTATGAACCTGTGGGTGTCCCAGAGGATGGATCAGTTGTTGGTCATTGCTTCAAATTCGATTCACCTCTTGGATGAATGGTGGAGGTGGGGAACATGGCTTGATGTAGTGGGGTCAGTATTCAGGTGGCTAGTAAACAACCATCTGCGTCTACAGCTGCGGCTGCTCGGGTGCCTGTGAATATAAAATGACCAGCCGGACATCGAGAGGCCATTGTGAGGTCTCATAAGGAGGACCTCAGTCGTTGAAGTGACCGATCACAAGAGCCGACCAATTAATTCAACAATCAACTCACAGTGAATAATAATTAATCAATACAAATCAAAGAGTGGATCAAAATTTATTATAAACCATACAATTAAATGTGTACATGGCAAGTACGAGTAGGCTGTCGAACATAAGGAACAAACTTGGTGTAGTAGGGATTATTATTTAAAAATAAATAATAATGTATATATGTATATATAGTTGCACACCAGTTACTCATGCAATGTTTTGTGGGATTTTAATTTTTATTTTTTTAAGGATTTTTTTATTTTTTTTAATTTTTATTTTATTTTAGTTGTTTCTTGATTTTTAATTTCTTTTTATTTTTCATATATATTATAAAGGTATATATATCGCTATATATAATATGTATTATATAGGGAGTATAATATATATATATATATATCAACTATGTAAAAATCAGGAAATACAAATAAAAGTAATCCTTTTATTTTTAAAATGGTTTCAAAATATATTTAGATATTTATAATAACTAATAGTAATAATAAGCAATATATAACTATAAATAGATATATAATGCAATATGGGGTATTTAAATTACAAATATAGCTATATATAGTAAAAAATATAAAATAAAATATTTTTATGATTTTCAATCATTCTTCTATTTTTGGTAAATTTTTAGCAAATTTTGCTTATTATTTATTTATTTTTTAAAAATCAAAATATCCCATATCAGGGACTAAATAAATAAGCCTATTATTTTTAGATTTAATATTAGTAACTTGGTTTAAAATTCTCAAAACTATTTTTAATATATAGTAATAAGTTTAGATAAAAATATATGATAGAAAACTATTTTTTTGATCTTTTTGATAATATTTTGTAATTTTTTTAAGGTTAGTAAGGACTTTTAATTTTTAGGTATTATATGATATTTTTGTGATTTTTATTCTGTAGGTATAAAATTCAATAATAAGCAGTAGATATTTGTTTCGAAAATTTTAATGAGGTTTTATATTTTTTTGCATTTTTTAAGTCAAACATGTAATAAAAAGTGCACTTTCTATTTTTAATAAATAGAAAATAGGAATGAAAAACTAAATAAAACATGTAGCATGGATAAGAATATCATCAGGCAATTCCTCTTATTTTTGTACAATTTTTGGAGCACGGGAAGTATTTTTAGAAATTAGAAATGCAAAAATAAAAATAATCAAGCTGTTGGGACATTTATGCAATTAAAAATGATGGCACGGGGTACATGCAAAAACACCACAACTTTTTAACAGAAATTTGAATTTTTATTACTAAATTGTAATTACATAAGTTGAAGGTACTAGTGAAATTTGCCCAGCTCGTGTGGGGGGCCACATCAATTGAGTTGTTAGAGGATCTACTTGCAATTTACAAAATAAACTGAGGCCTTGTTGCGTTCCACCAACTTTTACATGCAATAACATATTTACAAGACTAATTACGAAATACAAAAAGGCGGAGGGGGTCAGTGGACATAACCCACTCAAAACCCTAGTGATCCACTCTCTATCTGATCTCTACGTGTCTGATCGGAGGGTCCAGCATGCGTACCCCTTCGATTAAATTGGACAGCCCAGATTAGATCTGAGTCGTGTTCTTAATCGAATGGTCAAGAGTGCTCTAGAAGAACACATATGAATTCCGGTCGAGGTTGCTTTGATCTAGTGTTTCTCCTTGCTTCGGTGGTCTTTTCTCTATCCAACGACTGCTGCAGGTTGTTGGAGCTTCTCCGCGTGCGACGTCTGCTCCTATGAGGTTGGGGTAGCTGGAAGAAGGATCTAGAGCTCCTTCTCCGCAAAACCTGGAGGTGTTCCAAGTGCTCTATTCTACTTCAGAGGGTCCCATATGGAACATGACCTGCACCAAAAAACTATGCAGCTCGTGGCGAGTCACCACGATCAAGCATTGAGGCTAGAAGCTACATGATTGGGATGGTGGTGAAGTTCTGATGAAGGAGGAAGGATGGAAGCTCGATTCCTAGATTCATGATGGATCTGGGTTGGGTCGATGAAGTGGATCATGGATAACTTGATGGGAAATGATGTGGGATGAAAGTGGGGGCAGAGATATGATTGGGATATGACGGATTTGGCATGGAGCTCGAGCTCCGGGTCAAAGGGTTTTCAAAATTAAACCTAACCTAAGTGATTAAAGATAAAAGTAAATGTTGGAATTGATAATAGAACCTAAGATTTACCTAAAAGCAGAAGAAAAGAGCCTCGATCCGGTCTAGGACACAGAGAGGCAGAACCTACCGATGGTGCTCCGGTGATGGTTGCTAGACCTTGCTTCTCCGCTGCTCCTCCTCACTGCAGACCTGCTTGTCCGATTGTTATCACCAAGAAAATAAGGTTCTTTGGGTCAGAGGGGCTAAGATAGGCTCAAAAGTGATCAAGGACAAAAATTAAGAAGGTGGGGAGTTTTGTATGTTGGTGATGGGTGAAGTTCGAGGAGGGTTGGCGTGCGATGAAATAGTGGTAGGTGAAGAAGGATGGGTCGGAGAGGGTGTCAATCGTGTGAGGTTCAGAGAATTGGATGTCTAGAGACGAAGGATAGTGTCGTGGTGGCGTAGAAAATCGAAGAAGTCGGCCCTGCACAAGGTCTGACAGGCTGGCTAGGGTTGGGTGTACAATTGACTGGAGGTCAACATTTGAAGAGTCCTGGTTGGTCCACATGGACCAACAAGGAAAAAGAGAATCATAAATATCTTGTAAATTCATTTAAAAATATAAAATGAATTAATTAATTTTTGGTCACACAATATAAAATGTTTAAAATTTAATGTAGTATTTAATGCATATTTTATTTATTTTTTTCAACTATTTATTATAAGTTAATATTTACATGTATAATTATAGGTAAATATACATGAATAATAATATTTTTATTTTTAAGTAGTCTTATATATTTTATTATTATATACATGTATTTTATATATCTTTCATTTTTTAATTACAATTTTGGTTATTTTTGTTATATTTTTATAAATTTCTGTGATCACTTAATTAATTATATACATATTCTTTATATGTATATATAGGTATATTTCATCTATGTATAAAAGTAATTAATTTATTTTAATTATTTTTGGATTGTTTTATTTTATTTTGATTTTGGGCATGTGTTTTATATCATATTTAAGATTTTATAAAAATATAAAAAAATAAAAAATATAAAGAATGAATATATTGAATGTAATATACATGTATACTGCACAATAGGGGCCCAAAACCTAACTTTTGCATCTTCACTCCAAATTGAATGAAACCTCCTTCATTAAATAGCTTATTTAATTTTATGAATAAAGGTTAGTTTTGTCAATTTTGATGTAGTATGGAGAAGATACGGGATTTCAAAGATTTCTTTGGGACTTTTTATTTTGTATCTCTGAGAACACTACAAATTATTTTTCAATGAAATCAATTTTGTATTTTTATTTGTATTTTTATGTATAATATTCGTGTAGGGAGTTTTATTATTTGAGGTATAAAAATAATAAAATAAAATGGGCCCAAAAAGCAATTTATGGATAAAAATAATTAGGGCTTTGTGTGTATTTTCTGTGTATTTCTGTACAGTTCTTCTACCCTATCTCCCCCTAATTTATTCCTTGTCAACCAAATCATCATGATGACTGGGTCTAGGGACACACAATTTCTTTAACACTTCATTCTTTTTCTTTTCTTTCCTTTATTTTTTTTGAATTAAGTATTGTATTTTACACATTATTTTATAAGATTTAGTGCTTATTTTGGCAAATTAATGATATTTACACGCATTTAACTAGGGATTTTAGAACAAAATGAAAGAATAGAGGTGATGAAATGAGGATTCATCACCCCCCATACTTGCCTTTGTTGTTCCGTAGCAAACACTTATGCCTATTAGTGCAGAAAAGAAAATAAAGAAAAGAAAAAAAAATAACTTGGACTAATTTTGGACTTTTAAACTTGTTTTAATAAAGTCGTAATTTTGAGCTCAGATAAGAGCTTTGCATTATTTGTGTGTTCGAAACCGTATTGAAGTCAAGAATTGTGACACAACATCCTTTAGGTCCCATAATCCTATTATTTAGTTCTCTTCGCAGTATGGTCAGAACCATCCTCTCAGTCGCATACTCTCGCTACTTTAAGATGATAGAACCATGTGCGTGAATTTTCTGCTCTTCCCAGACATGTCATTGAACCATTAAACAGTATGATCCTCTGGTAACTCGTCATCATGGAGACATACATTTTCTTCTAAAGTTAGGTGTAGCCGGTCTTTACAAAAAAATGGGATAAGAAGCTAGAAGAAGGGGAAAAGAAGTGGGAATGGACCAGTGTAGTCTTCATTCGATTGTGAAGCTCGGTCAATGTAACAGAGTCTTGATCAAGAAGTGGGCTTATTCTGAAGCTTCAAATTTTGGTGGAATTTTTGGTGTAGGCTTCTTTGGATGTTTTACTTGACTATGCATTGCTCTACATTCTTGTTTGTGCCCCAATGGATATAGCATATTTTATTCTACCCATTTTTTGGGGTCATAGAAAAAGATACTTCGGCCGACCATTCCTCATCCAAAGAATTGTCTCAATCCATCTTCAGTCTTTAGATATAATTGTTACCAAAAGAAGTGGGTTAGAGTTCCTATTTCGACAATCCCCAAGAATGGCTCATGAGCCACCCTAGACGAAGCGGCCTAGCATCTTCTAGACTTAGACTCCATGATTTTTCAACAATCCATCTGGGTTGAGCTAAGTGTTTAGTGTTGTTTCTAATCAAACCATTGTTTCAAGAGTCTGATGGATGATATGTAGAATTATATTTAGACACATTAAATCGACTCTTGAACATAGTCTCAAGGAACCTGAAGAATTAAGTCAAGGCGACCTGAAATATCTCTAATTCTAGTCCTCAACTGGTTTCTTTGAAATTAAGTGCATTAAGGTCTATACCAAGCTCCAATCTTCAGACTCTATTTTGAGTTTTCCAATTGTCTAGATTATTACGAAAAATGCATATGATATGTACGATGCAGGAAAATATTTTTGTGAAGCAATTTTCTGATTTTGAACTTTTTATGGGATTTTTGATAAAGTTTTACCAATTTTTAGGGGTTAGAAACATAATTATGTGCAGGTGTTTACACAGGAGTGCATCTTATTATTTACAATAACTTACAAGAATTTAAGATATTATTTGCATGTTCATGTACAGAGTTTGTAAAGAATTTTATTTGATTGAATTGTGTAGAAGATTCTAGAAATAATTTGAAGATATTTTGACAAATATTTTGAAAACTTTTTCTGAAAATATATTGACAAATTATTTTTGCAAATATTTATAAATTTGTAAATCATTTTCCAAAGATTTTTCAAACTGTATGTATAGATTTTTCAAAGTATTTTTACAACCATTTTCCAAACCATTTGCAAATAGATTTTCAAAACATTTTATTCAAATAAATGAAAATTTTTTTATAAAAAAACAATTTTACAAAGGATTGAAAATATTTTACAAAATATTTTTCAAAAGGTTTTCCAAGAGATTTTTCAAAGAATTTTTTAACCATTTATCAAATATTTTGCAAAACATTTTTAATGATTTATTAATCATAATCACAAAGAATTTTGATGCATGTTTCAAATTTTATTAATAAGCCATATAATTAAAAATACAAAAGTATGAGTTATGGCTAAAGTATATAAAACCTATATATAGACCCCTATACTTAGCTTGACCTATGTCCTCAAAAATCAAATAGAAAAAAAGAGGACATAACTCATACTGAGTATAGAAGAGCCTATACTGCAACGACGGAAGAATGAAGGAATGAGAAGTCAACCATCCCCCTATATTTAGGATCAATATATTCTAAGTATAGCAGACTGTATACAACATGCAGGGAGGGTAGAGGATGGAAATGAACATATTAACAACTCAAAGTGTCTCCCCCTATACTTAGGGTAAAATATCCCTAAGTATATACATAAATATCAACAAGAGAGGAGACAAGTGAAGGGACCAACAAACCAATAAAAAGAAAAAATATGTTTGGGAAAGTATGCATCACTCCCCCTATACTTAGGGTAAAAGATCCCTAAGTATATTCAACAACAAGACTGATGAGACAAAATGAAGAAAGAACACATGGCTCATACAATCCCCTATACTTAGGGTAAAGTACATCCCAAGCAAGGCAAACACATGGATCGAGGTGGATGAGGGAAACTGTAGATGGAAGGAAAGAAACGAAAGTGGATATATAAAAGTGGTAGTTATACAATGATCAAGAAGGTAGAAAGCGTACCTACTTGCGTGATCGATGAAGAATGGATCTAAGAAGGTGCAAATCAATATCAGGTTCGTCAACTGACACATTGATGAATATCCATTTCATCGCCTTTATTCTATCATTTTGGCCATAAAACTCTAGCTAATGCATAAAAATAGCATTATTTTGTACAAAGTGACATTCATTATTTATTCCATTTGTTGTATATAAAATACAGTTTTTAATGCAAAAATTATAGATGAAAGAAATAAAATGCCAAATGTATTTTATGACCCTAAACCCTGAGACCTAGGCCTCTTGATGACTGGATCGACAATGAATAAGGTAGGGGGAGATAAGAGCAAAAAATCATCAATAAATTCCATTCTTTTATTCACTAATAAGTCCATTTTGGGACCTATTTTATTTTCTATTTTTTATATCTCAAATAAATAAACTTTGTATATGAAAGTTGTAGATAAAAATACAAATAGAAACCCAATATTTAGTTTACACAAAAATTATACATAGTGTACAAGTTATACTCTAAATAAAAAGTCAAAATCCCAACTTCATAGACCCATATCTCCTAAATAAAAACTCAAAATATAACAAATCTCCTTTAATTATATATATCTTTTAATAAGCTATTTAATAAAAGTGGTTTCATATTTTTTGGAGTTAAGGTATGAAAGTTAGGTTTCAGACCCCTATTATATACTTTACCTGAATAAAATATTCTTTTTATTTATTCTTTATTATTTTTATAATTTTATATTTTTATAATTTTGTATATATTATTTATGACACTTGTACATTTTAAAAATAAAATAAAACCATGAATAAAACATTTAAATAAAATATGTATACAAATACACATATCAAATAGTCATACTTATACCTATATATTATATAGCCCTATTTATTTAAGTGTACACAATATATCAAAAAATATAATAAAAATACAATTATGTATATAAAAATAACTTATACACATATAAATTAAGAAAGTAAACTAATAAAATCGAAAGTAGAAAATAAAAATAAAATACCCAAAACATAGATGAATATACCTATAAATAAAACCCTAAAAGTAACATGTAATATATAAACTCAAAAAGTAAAAATTATATTAAAATATAATAGAAAATAATAAACATTTTTTATTTTATAACTTAAAATTAATAAAATCATTTAGTATTTAATATTAAACTAACAAATAATTTAGGGCTTTTTTACATGGTTGGTCCACGTGGACCAACCATGTTTCACCCCTTGTTGATCTCGATCAACTATCTGACTTGAGCCCTAGGCTCGTCAGACTAACCCTACCTACCTTCCTTCTCGTTTTGTCCCCTTTGATACAGAGCTCAAGGGGTTGTACTCCCTTCATTGAGTTGAACATTATTCATCCGTGAATCTCGCTGATCCATTGCTTCGAGCTGATTCGCTTCACCTCGCCTGTGATCCTCCCTTGAAGATCTCCCATTCACATCCTGTACATATATCCTTCTTCCACTCCATTTGAATTTTGATTTGTTTTCTCCCACTTTTGACCCTTGGAGTGCTCCATTGGCTGGAGACAAGTGACAGCTACCTCACCTTGTGCTTCACAGCGAGGAAGGAGGTGTGGGAAGGAAGTTCCCAGCCATCTCCGGCCACCTTGGTCGTGAGGTCTGATCTCGTGGCCCTAGGCCATTTGATGTATCTTTCCTTTGATTTCTAGTTTAGATTTAGTTTTAGTTTTGTTTTCTGCATTTCTTTTATGCTTTAACTTTGTGTTTAGCATAGGAATTAGGTCTAACACCTCGTCGGAGCTCTAGAGCTCCGTCCACCCCTATTCATTGTGTAAACCCCTATTCCGACCCTCTCCATCCACCTCATCTCTTTCTCCGTCGCCTCTTCACCCTGTTCCACCACTTGATTACCTAGATCAACTTATGATCTGGCGCATCGAGGTCCATCTACCACTTCTTCGCTGGACCTCGCTGCCGTGACCCATCTCTGCCTATCCACACCCAATAAAGAGGCGAGGAACTTTGTTTTTGTCCCTTTGTGCTAACTGTG
This sequence comes from Ottelia alismoides, assembly GCA_037367405.1. NCBI lineage: Eukaryota > Viridiplantae > Streptophyta > Magnoliopsida > Alismatales > Hydrocharitaceae > Ottelia > Ottelia alismoides. The sequence goes on from JAZKJV010000983.1 coordinate 935,694, forward strand.
CAGGACCAGAGCTACCATAGCCCCATCTCGAGTGGATTCACGTCAGAGGACCAGGTCCCAGGTCACAGAACTCCATTGCACCTCCAGGCCTCCACCAGTGAGGTCTGGTTGCCCTTTACCTCTATAGATGTCGAGGATTCCTTCCAGGAGCATGATGGACCCTTTTGCAGCTCAGGAGACGGGCCTGAAGCACGCGTGAAGCCGATCGAAGTTCGCCCAAGGAGTGTTCTTTATATGTTCCTCCAGATCCTCTCCACACCGTTGAATGCAGAACACCCCCCAGTTTTGATCACACCCATTGGATAGCCCCCCTCCAGCACCATCAGATCAGGGGGTGGTCTAATCACAGTCGTCAGTGAGCGAAACATCATCGGCCGACCAGCAAGCGATGCGTGGCAAGTGGAATCTCAAGCATTGTTCGATCGTTCCCTTAAGGGGGTAATTTGCAATATATATCCCTTGATTTTTTCTTTATCTTTGGGTCATGTAAAATAATTAGATAGTTAAAAACTTTTGTGTATTTTGCAAGTTAATCATTGAACTTTATTGTTATTGCATATCGGTCCTTGCTAGCTCACCTCACGTGCAACCCCACGTGAGATAGGCATTTTGCATAGAAGCCCCTACGACTTGTTGTATTTAGTTTTAGTATAAAAACTTTTATATGCAATTATAATATTTTGGGTATTTTGTAAAAACAACCTCGTGCTTATTTTTAATTACATGTATGCCCTTGCTAGCACGTTAATTTTTGTGGTTGTTTTCTATTTATTAAAAATTGTATCCATGCTCCAACAATTGTCAAAAATAGGGTTGGGTTTTTGATTTCATATATATTCATGTTATATTTTTTCATTTGCAATTTAAGACTTTTTCCTTTTTTCTAAAAATAAAAAAGATCACAAAAAGTCCCCTTTTGAATTAAAAAACCCATAAGAAATATAAATTTTTTTAGAAAAATTCCCTCAAAAAATATATTTTGTGTATTTTTGTATTTCCTGAGTTCAAACCAAAAACCACTAAAAATAGAAAAAGAAAACACGTAAAAATTAAAAATCTACAAAATCTATTATAAAAATCTAAAAAATCCCAAAAATTCTAAAACACCTTTTTCTATCTCTAAATTTTGTTTTTATTGTATATTATTAATTAAAAATAGTTTTGGAAAATTTTGACTTATTTTCTACTTTAAAATTCCAAATCGATTTGGTCTATTTATTTAATCCTTGATTTGGGATATTTTGTACTTTAAAAATCCATAAAAATTAGCAAAAATACTTCAAAAAACACAAAAATAGTAAAACAATTATATAAATCCCCAAAAAATAATTCTGCAATTTTTATTTATTTTTAGTTGCTTTTATAAATATATTACTCAACATTGAATATACAGCATTTTATAATCTTATATTATATATTTAGAAAGAAATAAATATATAAAATATAAAAAAAAAGTAAAAATTATAAATTTAAAAATTTAAAAATTTAAAAATTTAAAAATTAAAACTCCATAAAAATATAAAACTAAAAACCTACAAAGATAAATAGACAAGAAGAACACACGAATTTTGTGCATTTATTTGTCCGATCTTCCGTTTGCTTCCTGTGTTCGACACTCTACGTACTTGCACCTATACACATCCATTGTAGAGTTATAATAAAGTTTAACTCCACATATTTTTCTTTTCATTACTTTATACATATTGTGGGTTAATTGTTGATTGAATTAGGGTTTTGTGAGAGGTCATTACATCGGCTGCGATTTCGCCTTGTGAGACCGTACAACCCTCGTTAGATCCTATTCATCAAATGGTGTCATTGTCGGGGAGCAACATCATGTAGATTGGATTATTCTTGCTTGTGTCTTCTTGTCTCTTTTGTCTATATTTTTTCTTTACTTATTTTCTATTTTATTTAAACTTATTTTTGAATTGTCTAACCACCCCTCCTTATTTGAATTTGTTACAAGGTACTGTGGATCGAGGGAGGCTCTTCTAGGAGCACCTGTGCACCCACGTGAAGCTGTGTCACTCTTCTGACCTAGCTACCATGAGGAAGGAGCAAAGGAGTACTTGGAGATTTTTTGAAGACAAATTGCATTTTTATTTATTTTATTTATTTTACTTGTAATTTAAAGTGAGAGAGACATATTATTGTAATAGCTCAGGACTCTCCAGGACACTTTCACTCTTTATGAGGTCTAGTGCCCAAGGGATTGTTCCCTTGGGGGTCTCGTCTGTTTTTGTGCATTTTTCTCACTTTTCTTTTTATTTTTTTTCATGATTTAATTTTTCTTTGTTTTGTGTGATTGAGCCCTAGCTTAGGATTTGCTTGATCGATAGATTAAGGTGCAAAGCCCTAATATATTTGCATGTACCTGTAGCATCGCTTTTGGACTTAGTCAAATCGTAATTGTTGTCTATTTGGACTTGAGACCGCATGCTGAGAGAGGTTGTATACAACGCTTGTAGGGCCAGTTGTGGCAGGCACCGAGTGGCATCGAAGATCGGACCTTGGTTTTATTTCTAGATAATTAACATTTTGTGCTTCATGCTAATAGCAATTCCTGTACTTAAGGCGATTTCATCAGATTGCATTTTCATGTAGATAGGTTTTAATTCTGCTTAGCTTCCTTGCATGAAGAGAGTTGGATACAAGATGAGCATTTCTACTTAGCATCCATCATCGATTTCACTTGCATTGCTTTTCCGACTCTCTTCCTCCGATTTCGTCACTTAGGATCTAAAAGGAATTGACTTCTCGTTAGGCTTGTGCATTTCTATTAAAAATACAAAAAAAGTGATAACAAATAAAATTGGGACTGCTAAGCTTACTCGACCCTAAAATCAAAAAGAAAAATACTTATCTTGGGGAGAGTGACCCCGTCATTATATTCATATTTATGTTTCCAACGTACATACTAAGGACTAATGCCCCAATCCAGGCCAACCTAAGTGTTTGTACAACTTTGTATTTACCACCTAACTCTAAAATTTGAAAAGATAAAAAGATCAATCTTTCACGGTCATCACTGTGTTGAGTTAGTGAATTGAGGGGTTGTGTAAAGTCGTTTATGTTTGTGCATACTCGATCTTATCTGCGCATTTACGCCTTTTTCTTGCATATCTTGACTTGGCTTTTTGTGCTCTCTCGATCATTTTCTTTTATTTCAGAGATGTCCAACTGGAGCGAATTTTATCCGGACTTTGTGGATCCCTCGTTCCCTCCAGTCGGTCCACCTCCATTTTATCAGGAGGACTTTGCTCCCGACTTTTCTTTTTGCACATATCTGCCTCGACCACAATTTAAGGCCTCGGAGTTCTACACCATCATATTTTCCTCCACCTCACACACCCGAGACCGAGCTGATGGAGTCAACTCTCATGGAGTCCACCCTTGAGAAATTGACCCAGATGATGGAGCATATGCAGTAGAGGATTGATGACCTCACTTGTATAAATAAGAGCGACAATGGCACTTCACCATTTGATGATATGGGTTCATTTGAGGATTCCTATGAGAGCTTGCAATTGCCAAAAATACCAAAAAATGAGAAAATTTTAAAAAAACCAAAAAGATTTTGGGAGACATATAGTTGAGTCAGATTGGGAGGGGAGAATCCATCTGCCAGATCCTATACTCACACAGACACTCACACCAATTCCTACCCTTGACCCTAAGGATGATACTGTACAGACTGCTCTTAGTCATCCTTGTGTAGATGATGATTCTGACTCCTCCCTTGTATGGAGGAGAACCAAAATTTCAAAAAAAAAATGTTGACTGAACCTGAAGTGGTCGCAGTTATTCATGAGATCATTGAAGCCCCACTTCGCCAAGCCATGACTCAATTATCTACTCCTAAACGCAAGAAGAGAAAGCGAAGGAGCATATCTGAGTGACACTTTTTGACCATGGCCACTGACCATTCCATCTCTCACCGTTCACTAGCTAGGAAAAGAAACATTGTTACACCTCTTGTGAGTTGCACGATTTTTTACTATTCATGTGATCAGACTCTCCTTGACGGTGGTTCTTCAATTAGTATAATACCATTCTCATCGGTATAGTCTCTTCATCTTGGGCCTCTCAAGAAAACCAAGATGATTATCCAATTTGTTGATGGATCAATAAAGAGGCTGAAGGGTATTCTAGAGAACGTTGCCATTCAGATTCAGGGCATGAGCTTCACTACTGACTTTGTTGTATTTCCCATAAAGGCCTCCACCCTTGTGGAGCAACCTCCAATCATCCGTGGACGACCTTTGCTTGCCTCTGGGAGAGTTGTTATTGATTATGGATTTGGAGAGATTCGCTTCCGTTCTGATGTCAGGAGCGAAGTGTTGATCACCGCACCTACCACTGTTGACCAGAGACCTGCATCCCACGAGAGTGTGCATGTGTTAGCTGACCCTAAGGACTATTATCGTGATGCTAAGATTAGAGAGTTTTGTTGTATGTTGTATGATATGGAGACCCGAGAATTCCTCTCTAGAGAGGAAGACACGGAAAGCATAGATCTTGGAGTCCCCCCTTCCGATGAGTGGAGATGCATTGATGATATCCGCAGTATATACACTATAAACACTTAAGAGTGGAAGGCATACTTAGTAGAGACTGAAGAGTTTGAATTTGATATGATTGTTTTCATAAATGAATTCGGACTTTTTGATGATGACCTAGTAGAGACTTCCCAGGCCGAACATGACTGCACTACTTCCTCTGACTAGTTCGCACCTTTCCACTTTGAGATTGCTGACGATCTTCACGAGGTCGATCCTGATTGGTTTTGTCTGTCGATGACCCCAATATCAACCTCCACCTTGTTAGATCCATTTCTCAGTGATCACACAAGATGGATCGCTTTCGACCTTCTCAATCTCTATACATCCACCTCTTTGTATATCCACTTTCGTTTATATTCTTCCATCTCCCATTTTTGCTCATCCACCTCGTTCTGTGTGTTTTGCCTTGCTTAGGACATACTCTGTCCTAAGTATATGTGAGTGGATGAGTTGAGTGATCTTTTCATATTTTCTTCTTTTCGCTTCATTTTTCTTTTTCTACCGAAAAGGTGTTGCCCCCTTTTGACCACTGTTATACTTAGGATTACTTTGTCCTAAGTATAGGTGGGTGTGTACCTTGAGTTTTTCATTTTTTTGATCCATTTCACTATCTCCTCTTCTTGTCTATACTTAGGGATATCTTACGCTAAGTATAGGGGGAGACAGTATGAGTGTGATATGTTCATTCCCGCCGTTGACCCTCCCAGGTTTGTGTACAGTCTGTTATACTTACGATTATTTCATCCTAAGTATAGAGGGGACAGTCAACTTCTCATTCATTCATTCCTTATTCCTTTATTCTTTAGGTTTTTATATACTTAGTACAATTTATGGCTTCTCTTTTTCTCTCTAATCTATGAGGACATAGCTCAAGCTATGTATAAGGTGGTCGTATATACTTCATATATACTTTAGACATAACTCGTACTTTCGTATTTTCAATAAGTATGGCTAAAATACTATATATACATGTACAATTCATTAAATCAATTAATAAAAAGATGTTTATTATTCCTCGTATTCTTTTCGTATATACTTATTAATAAATCATGTAAAAATATTTTTTGTAAAATATCTAAAAAATAATTTGAAAATCTTTTTAAAAAGTCTTTTGAAAACTATTAGGAAAATGTTTTGTCAAATATTTTCAACCTTTGTAAAAATATTTTGTTTATAAAAATTCCTTTTCTTTGTATGAAATAAAATTGTTTGAAAAACTATTTGCAAATTGTTTTGAAAATGGTTGCAAAATATTATGAAAAATCTATACATATTGTTTGAAAAACCTTTGCAAAATGATTTTCAAATGTTTGTAAATATTTGTAAAAATTATTTGCAAAAATTATTTTGGACTATAGTTTGTAAAATTATTTGCAAAATTATTTTCAAATAAGTTTGAGGAATATATGCATCATCCTAATAAATAAACAATTTTCACCAATAGTATTTTTATTTATAAAAATAATAGCATATCCTTGTATAAGTTCTTAAAAACCCTAATTCTTGTAAATAATTGGTGCACTCCCAAGTAAATAAGCTCACCTATCTTTTTTCCAAAAATATTTTGTTTTGAAAAATCTCAAAAACATTTGCAAAATTAAAATCCTAAAAACATTTGCAAAACCTTTTTGAAAAAATTGCATAAAAATGTGCAAAACCATTTTTTCAAAATCCATAAAAAGTTTAAAATTTACAAATTGCATCACAACATATTTTCAACATTGGGCATATCATTTGCATTTTTTGGATTGAGTTTGACAATTGAAGAAGTCTAAGTAAAATCCGAAGATTGGAGCTTGGTTGGACCTTAAATATACTTAATCACAAGAACCTTATAGGAACTGGAATTGAGATATTTCATGTCTGGTTGACTTAATTCTTTAAGGATCGTGAGACTTGGTTCAATGTTATCTTGATTGCCTAAGTAGAGTATTTCAAAGCATACACATGACTCTTGTTGATAATGACCTAGCTTGTACACCTTCACCTTGCACTTTGCTCACCTCAGTTGAAATCGTAGAGGGCTGGATTTATCGGCATGAGACACAAGCCAATGGAAACATCAGAAGTCACACATTTGTGGCCATTGTACCCCAACCTGATCCAATGGTGACAAGGTCTAAATATTGAAGTTGTGGGGTTGCAATAATATTCAAAAGAGGGATAGTCTACTAGCTCAAGAAGAAAAAGTACTTATGTAATTTTTGTTGTATATAGTATTTCGAAAAAAATGGAAAAGTCAAAAACTACAAAAAAATGGCATGCCTTATTTGAAAAAAATGCCTGCTGGAGTGTACATATTTGTATAGTCAATAAGTAAGCTTGAGCTTCAAAATCATACAATAGTGAGCCTGCAGCAGGATGACTTGGCTACATTGGTCAAGCATCCAAGGACAGGTAGCTACACTGGTTGTCGTCCATTCTTCTCTCCACCTCCTCTTCTTGAGTTGGTTGTCACTTGAACTTAGAAGTGAATACCCCGCTTCTTGAGGAAAGAGTTGTTGGATTGGGGAATCAAGGTCACCATGTTGGAGAAGACTGACTTTGACCGCTTCAACCGAGGAGAGCTACATATCTCACACATTGTTCAAGATAGATTCATAGTCCTAAGGGTTTGTGTATGAGTTGAAGTATTCTGACCTAGATATTGAGGAGACTTTAGCAGAGTTTTGGGATTCTCAAAGGTTTTTGTGTTTCAAATCCATTTCCCAATAAGGTTCCTACCGCACCTAAAATCCAAAGGTCCGACTAAAGCTCCAAACTTATAGTTTTGTGAAGACAAGTTTGAGAACTAAAATCAATCCACTTTCTTTCTTTTTCTTTTCTTTATTTTCCATTTTCTGCACTTATTGTATGAGTGTTTGATAGGGACTAGCAAAGGCAAGTATGGGGGGAGATGAATCTCCATTGCATCACCTTTATTATATCATTTTGGCCTTAAAAACCCTAGCTAATGCATGTAAATAGCATTATTTTTTCAAAATAACATTCATTATTTACTCCATTTATTGTATATAAAAAGCATAATTTAATGTCAAAATTATAAAAAAAGAAAAGAAAAGAAAAAGAATGAAATGCCAAAGGTACTTTATGATCCTAAACCCCGAGATAGAGGCATCTTTATGACTGGGTTGACAAGGAATAAAGTAGGGGGAGATAAGGGCCAAAAGTCATCAATAAATTCCATTCTTTTATTCACTAATAAGTTCATTTTGGGACCTATTATATTTTCTATTTTTTATATACCTCAAATAAATAAACTTTGTACATGAAAGTTGTAGATAACAATATAAATAAAAATACAAAATTGAGTTTACATAAACTTTATATACTTTGTACAAGTTATACTCTAAATAAAAAGCCAAATCCTAACTTCCTAGGCCCATATCTCCTAAATAAAAACTCAAAATATATCAAATCTCCTTTAATTGTACATAACTTTTAATAAGCTATTTAATGAATATGGTTTCATATTTTTTGGAGTTAAGGTGTGAAAGTTAGGTTTTGGACCCCTATTGTTTTCATTACCTAAATAAAATATTCATTTTATTTATTTTTTTATTATTTTTATTATTTCATATTTTTATAATTTTGTAAATATTATTTATAACACTTTTACATATTTAAAGTAAAATAAAAATAAAACATTAAAATAAAATATGTATACAAAATACATAGATGAAATACTTATACTTATACCTATATATTATATACTCCTATTTAATTAAGTGTAAAATATTTATCAGAAAAATATAAAAAAAATATATTTATGTATATAAAAATAAGTTATAAAATAAATTAATAAATTAAAATAAAAAAATCAAAAATAAAATAGAAATAAAATACCCAAAACATAGATGGATATACATGTAAATAAAACCCTAAAAAGTAACATGTAATAAATAAACTTGAAAAAATAAATAAAAATCATATTCAAATACTATAAAAAATTATAAACAGTTTTTATTTTAGAACTTAAAATTAATAAAATCATTTATTATTTAATATTGAATTTACAAATAATTTAGGGCCTTTTTTCCTGGTTGGTCCATGTGGACTAACCAAGTTGCACACCTAGTTGACCTCGGTCAACTGTCTGACTTGAGCCCTAGGCTCGTCAGACTAGCCCTGCCCGCCTTCCTTATCGATTTCCCCCCTTCGATACAGAGCTCAAGGGGATGCACTCCCTTCATAGGAATTGAACACTATCCATCCGTGAATCTCACCAATCCATTGTTTCGGGTTGATTCGCTTCGTCTCGCCCGTGAACCTCCCTCGAAGATCTCTCGTTTGCATCATGTACATATACCCTTCTTCCACTCCATTTGAATTCTGGTTTGATTTTCTCCCACTTTTATCCCCTAAGAGTGCTCCATTGTTTGGAGACGGGTGATAATTGTCGCACCTTATGCTCTGTAACGAGGAAGGAGGTGCGGGAGGGCAGTTCCCAGCCATCTCCGACCACCTTGGTCATCAGGTTCGATCTTGTGGCCCTAGGCCATTCGAGGTATCTTTCCTTTGATTTCTAGTTTAGATTTAGTTTTAGTTTTGTTTTCTGCATTTGTTTTATACTTTAACTTTTTGTTTAGCCTAGGAATTAGGCCCAACTCCTCGTCAGAGCTCTAGAGCTCTGGCCACCCCTGTTCATTATGTAAACTCCCGTTCCGACCATCGCAATCCACCTCATCTCTTTCCCTGTCTCCTCTTCATTGTGTTCCACCACCCGACCACACAGATCAACTCCTAATCTGGCGAACGAGGTCCATCTACCACTTCTCAGCCGAACCTCGTCGCCACGACCCATCTCCTCCTATCCACACCTAATAAAGAGGCAAAGAGCTTCACTTTTGTCCCCCCATGCTAACTGTGCAGGACCAGAGCTACCAAAGCCCCATCTGGGGCGGATTCACATCAGAGGACCAGATCCCGGTCGCATAACTCCCTTGCACCTCTGGGCCTCCACTGGTGAGGTCTGCTCGTCCTTGACCTCTCCAGCTATCGAAGATTCCTTCCAGGAGAACGATGGACCCTTTTGTAGCTCGGGAGATGACCTAAAGCACGCGTGAAGCCAGATCAAAATTCACCTAGGGAGTGTTCTTCATCTGTTCTTCCATATCCTCTCCAACTGTTGGAAGAAGAACGCCCCTAGTTTTGATCATAGCCATTGGATAGCCCCCTCTAGCATCGTCAGATTAGGGGGTTGGTCTAATCATCGTCGTCGGCGAGTGAAACGTCATCGACCAACCAATGTGACAAGTGGAATCTCAAGCACCGTTGGATCGCACCCTTAAGATGGTAATTTGCAATATATACCCCAAGCTTTTTGCCTTTACCTTTGGGTCCTGTAAAATAATTAGATAGTTTAAAATCTTTTGTATCTTTTGCAAGTTGATCCTTGAATTTTTTTTTGCACATCGGTCCTTGTCAGCTCACCTCACGTGCAGGCCTACGTAAGGTGGACATTTTGCATTAAAGCCCCTACGGCTTGTTGTATTTAGTTTTAGTACTTAAACTTTCATATGGAGTTATAATATTTTGGCTATTTTACAAAAATAACCTCATTCTTATTTTTAATTACATGTATGCTCTTATTTGCATAATAATTTTTATGGTTGTTTTCTATTTATTGAAAATAGTATCCATGCTCTGAAAAATTCTCAAAAAATAGAGTTGGGTATTTGATTGCATATATATTCACCCTAAATTTTTAATTTGCAATTTCAGACTTTTTCCTATTTTCTAAGGTTGGTTGACACAGGTATACTCTCATCAGATGTGGGTTCTTGGCTGGCAGTAGGTGCAGTGATATTTTCAATCAAAATGCTCATGTTATCAGAACAAAAGCATACCTCTCCATCTCCATAATTAATAACGATTGTCGCAATAGCAAGAAAGGGTCGTCCCAAGATGATTGGAGTGTGCTCCAAAGAGGTGGTGGTCTCCATGGGTAATACAACAAAATCCACAGTGAAGCTCATGCCCTGGATCTAAATGACGTCGTTTTCAAGAAAACCCTCAGCCTCTTCAGTAATCCATCAGTGAATAGACAAATCATCTTGGTTTTCTTAAGAGGCCCCAGATTGAGAGATTGTATGAGCGAGATGGGTATTATATTGATCGGAGTGCTGCCGTCAAGGAGAGTGTGATCACAATGGTAGTCAGAAATAGCACATCTCACGAGTGGTGTACTAGTGTCCTCTTTCCTATTATGTAGATAGTGGGTGATGGCATGGGTAGTGGCCATTATAAGAAGGTTTCTCTTGGTTCTGTGCCATCGCTTTCTCTTTTTGGGTGTGGGTGCAGACATTTGGTTCATGGCCTTTCGAAGTGGGGCTTCAATAATATCTTGAATAGCTGCCACCATTTTAGGGTTGGTCAACATTTTTTAAGATTTTCTATCTCTCCCGTACAAGGGAAGAGATCATAATCATAATTTACACAAGGATGACTAAGAGCAGTCTGTACAGTTTCATCCTTGGGGGTGAAGGAGGTGGGAACTATAGTGGATGTGTGTGTGGGAAAGGAATGAGGCATGGGTGCCCTCTCCTCACAAATTGACCCGGCTAGGTGTCTCCCATTATTATCTTTTTGTCTTTTTATATTTTTCTCATTTTTTTGTATTTTGGTCGATTGCAAGCTCTCATAGGTGGCCTCTCATGAATCCATGGTTCCAGAGGGTGAAGCGGCATTGTAGCTCCTATTTATACTAGTGAGATCATCTATCCTCTTATTCATTTTTTCCACTACCCGAGTCATGTGCTCAAGAGTAGTATCTGTGAGAGGTGACTCCAACATCTCAGTATCGGGTGGGTGAGATGGTGGTTAATGTGATGGTGGTGATGAGTAATACTCAAAGTCTGATGCATGAAACTTCGGATGAGGTGGATATGAAAAAAAAGAAGAATCAGGAGAAAAATCCTCATGGTAAAATGGAGGTGGACTGACAAGAGATGAAGAAGAATCCACGAAATCTAGATAAAAGTAACTCTAGTTAGCCATCTCCGAAACCAAAGATAGGGATCGGGAGATCACGATAATCAAGTTAAGATATACAAGAAAGGTACAAATGCGCATAATAAATTAAGTATTCACTCAAACAAACATAAATAAAAACAAACAAACTCTTCAATTCACCAACTCAACAAAGTGAAGAATGTGAAGCTTCGATCATCTTTTATCTTGTAAATTTTAGAATTAGGTAAGAAGAAACCTATTTACAAGCTCACAGGTACAGTCACCTAGAGTGGTTGTGTTCTAGTAACCCCAACACGCCTACTAAAACATCAGGTGGACTCCATCTATAGTCAGAGGAAAGTGCTTCCAGTAATAATTGGGCCTAAGAGTCGACCCCAAGCGTTTAAGGCACAAGTCCAGGGATGGGTGCTTTATTCCTTATGTGTATGTTCCTCTCTCGGTCTGGAAAGTACCTATAGACATGAGGGGGTTACTCTCCCCAAAAAGTGATTTATCCTTTACATGGTTTTCCGGGTCGAGTAGAATTAACAGTCCCAATTTTAAATGTTATCACTTTTTTTGGTTTGTTTTGAATGCATGATGCCTAACGGGGTTTCCATTCCTTTAGTATTCTATGGTGATCAAAATCAGAGGAAGAGATCGGAATAGCAATGTAAGTGCAAATCAATAATGTATGCTCAGTCAGAAGATGCTCATTTTGCTTCCTAGCTATCTTCATACAGGATGCTAAGCAGAATTGAAACCTAGTTTATATGCAGATGCAAGCAGATGAAATTACCTTAGTACATGAACTGCTATTATTGTGGAGAACAGATGCCAACTATTCAAAGATGGAATCTAAAAGTCCGATCTTGGAGACTCTTCGGTGCCCATCACAATGATTCCTGTTAGCGATGTATAGAGTCTCTCTTGAGGCTCGATTCTAAGTCCAAGTAGTCAATAATTAATTTTATATAAGTTAAAGCAAAAGTATAGGTACATGTAATAATTATGGTTGTGGACCTAGTCTACCAAGCAAGCAATCCAAATCTAGGGCCCAATCACACAAAATAAATAAAAATAAAAGTGAAGAACTTAAAATGCTTGAACAAAATAAAATAAAGGTGAAGAAAATATGAAAAACCTACTGAGGCCCTCATGTGAACAATCACCCAGGAAATGGATCTCGTGAAGTGGAAGTGTACAAGTGTCCAAATTATTGCAAATTAATTTATAGAAATAAAATAAAAACACTCTTCACAAAATGAAACATAAAATGCTAGAAGATATGTTCCTTCTCTTTCTCTCTCTCATGCTCTCTCTAATTGGCCTATAAAAAAAGTTAAATCTCCTCACGGCTCCTGTGTGTCCACCTCCTTAGAAGTAGCCATCAGCACACAGTTCCTTGCAAGAAAGTCAATAAAAAAGAATGGACTAGAAACAGAGAAAATAATTATAAAAAATAAAAGAGCAGAGAATAAAAGAGGAAATAGTGTACAAGCAATGCTACACTTTGTTGCTCTCTGACAACGACACCATTTGAAATTACCAGTCGGACACCAAGAGGCGGTCATGAGGTCTCACAAGGTAGACTTCAGTCGCTAAAGTAATCGATCTTGAGAGCCGACCAATTAATTCAACAATCAACCCAGAGTCAATAATAATTAATCAATGCAAGTCAGAGAGTAGAAAAAGATTTATTATAAAACCTACGAATAAATGTGTATAGATCTAGTATGAGTAAGGTGGCGAACACAAAAAACTAACATGGTGTAGCAGGTTATTATTTAAAAAATAATAATGTATATTTGTATATGTATAGTTGCACACTATTTACTTACTTAATTTTTGTGGGTTTTTAATTCTTTAATTTTTTATGGATTTTTATTTATTTTTTAATTTTCAATTCATAATTTTTATTTCCTTTTTATAATTTTATGACTTTTAATTTCTTTTTCTTTTTAATATATATTATCAAGGTATATATCATTATATATAATATGTATAAAATAGCGTATAATATATATCAAATACATAAAAATCAGAAAATACAAATAAAAACAATATTTTTTATTTTTAAATGGTTTTAAAATATATTAAGGTATTTATAATAATTAATAGCAATACTAAGCAATATATAACTATATATACGTATATAATGCAATATAGGGTATTTTAATTATAAATATAGCAATATATAGTCAAAAATACAAAATAAAATATTTTGTGATTTTCAATAAGTCTTCTCTTTGTTAATTTTTTTGGATTTTTGATGATTTTTTATTTATTTTTAAAATCATAATGCCCCAAATCAAGGATTAATTAAATATGTCGAATTGTTTTGAGATTTAATAATGGTAAATTGATTTAAAATTTCTCAAAACTATTTTGAATATATAATAATAGGTATAGATAAAAATATAGGATAGAAAACTAATTTTGGGGGGTTTTAAAAATATTTAGTAATTTTTTAGGGTGTGCAAGGGTTTTTTATTTTTAGGTTTTTCTTTTGATATTTTTTGTGATTTTTGGTCTCTAGGTAAAAATACGATAATAATTGTAGATAATTTTTTGGATTTTTTTTATATTTTTTTTGTATTTTTAAGTTAATCAAGGAATAAAAAGTGTTTTTTTTTATTTTTTAGTAAATATAAAATGTGAATGAAATGCTAATTAAAATAGGTAGTGTCTATATGCATGTCATCAGGCATTTTCTTCTATTTTTGCACAATTTTCGGAGCACGACAAGTATTATTAGAAAGGGATTTTTACACCCATAACCTTGAGTAGTTTCGCAATAACATTCATAACCCCTCATAATCGTAAATTACGCTGAGGACCTTGAATAAGTGTGACGTCTTACATCTATAACCTTCCGTTACTTTACTTCGTTAACTGAAACAAATGATTGAGTTAATCTAACTAATCAACGATCTAACGGCTGAAATTTAATATAATAAAAAATAAGTATATTGTCTTTCTCCCCGAGCCAACCCTTTGTGACTCTAAATTTTGGCTGTCGAACTTGCATGCGGCCGGAAGAGAGATAGTGGAGGGCAGCAGCAGGAGTGGGGATGCTGCATGTGGAACGACGGTGGCAGGCTGCGGCAGCTCGGCAATGGTGGAGGGCTGTGGCAGGCCTGCAGGTGGGTGCAGAGGAACAATGGAGGGAAGCAGTGGGACTAGGGGGTTGGTTCTGTCTGCAGGGAAGCTTCGGTCGGTTCTGTTGTCACGCACACACGTAGGAGGGGGAGGGGAGGGGGGAAGGCTTCGGTCGGTTCGGTTGTCGCACACACACGAGGTGGGGGGGGGAAGGGGTCTGTCTGTAGGGAAGCTTCGATCGATTGTGAAAACGGGGGGCGGGGGGAGGCTTTGGTCGGGGGTGAGGAGATGGGTTGGGGGGTCTGGAAGCTTCGGTCGTTTGTGAGAGGGAGGAGGGTTGCAGCTCAGTTAACCGGGGGGTGGGATTACGGTTGACACGCAGGGGGAGGGGGCGTTGTAGGTCGGTTGACTGGGGGGGTGTGTGGCGGCTGTAGGTCGGTTGACCGGGGGGCTGGTAGGTTAATCGGGGGAACGGATGCAGGTCAGTTGACTCGGGGGGATGCGGGTCAGTTGACCGGGGGGGAGTGTTGCAGGTCTGTCGAATTCAAGCAGGGATGGGGTTGGAGGTTGGGCGGGTGGATGAGTGGCGATGCAGGTCAGGATCGACTGCGGGGGTGGGGTGCTTCGGATGAGGTGATTGACCGTCGGAGGTTTTGCAGGTCTGTCGACTTCAAGCAGGGGATGGGTTTGGAGGCTGGGCAGGTGGGTGTGGGGAGATGCATGTCAGGATCGACCGCTGGGGGAGAGTTGCAGGTCTGTCGAGGTTTCAAGCAGGGGATTCGAGCAGGGGAGCGAACTTGCTCTCTAGGGGGTTGGGTTTCGAAGGGGATGAAGCTCGGCGGCATGGCTCGAGGAGCGGGCTTGCTCAGAGGTCGTCGTTCGAGTGTAGGGAAGAGGAAAATGTCAGTGGCATGTTTTGCAAATAAGAATGGATATTAAGGGCAGTTTTATTTTCTTAATGAAAACCGTCAAACATAACGGACATCACAAACGGAACATGACACAGGGTTATGTAATGTAAGAGTTAAGCATTACTCAGGGTTTCTCATGTAATTCGCGATTATGCAGGGTTTGAATGTTATTGTGAAATTACTCAGGGTTATGGGTGTAAAAATCCCTTTTAGAAAATAGAAATGCAAAAATAAATATAATCAAGCTGACAAGGGCATTTTTGTAATTAAAAATGAAGGGGGTACATAATAAAACTCCACAACCTTTTAACTGAAATTTGAGCTTTTAATACTAAATTGTAATTACAAAAGCCACAAGTATACAAGTGAAATTTGCCCAACTCTTGTGGGGGGCCACGTGAGTTGAGCTAGCAGAACATCTACATGATTTTTACAAAATAAATCGGGGGCTTGTTGCAATTATTCCACATCCTTTTACACCCAATAAAATATTTGCAAGACTAAATACATAACAAAAAAGTTAAAGGGGGTAGATGTAAATTTCCCACTTATAACCATGGTGATCCAGTTGACATCTGATAGCCACATGTCTGATCGGAGGGTCCAGCATGCGTATCCCTTCGATTAAATTGGATGACCCTTATCAGATCTGGGGCGTGTTCTTTATCGAACTGTCGAGAGGGGCTCTAGAAGAACAGTATTGAACTATGGTCGGGCTTGCTTCGATCTTGCGTTTCTCCTTGCTCAATAGTCATTTCTCGATCAGACAGCTGTTACATGTTGATGGGGCTTCTCCACGTGCAACTGCTGCTCCAATGAGGTTGAGGCGGCTCGAAGAAGGATCTGGAGATCCTTCTCCAGGTGCTCTATTTTGCTCCAAAAGGTCCCAGATGGAGCGCGTCCAGCAACAAAAAACTATGAGCTTGTGGCAAGTCGCTACGACCAAACATTGAGGCTGGAATCTACGGGGATCGGTATGGTGGTGTGGTTATGGCGAAGGCATAAAGATGGAACCTTGATTCCCATATCCATGATGGATCTAGGATGTGTCGATGAAGGGGATCGTGGAGAACTCGATGGGAAACGATGTGGGATGAAAGTGGATTGGAGATATAATCGGGAGGCGATGGATTTGTCCTGGAGATCAAGCTCCAGGTCAAAGGGGGTTTTCAAAATTAAACATAACTTAAGCGGTTAAAGATAAAACTAAATGCTATAATTGAGAATAAACCTAAGATTTACCTAAAAGCAGAAGAAAATAGCATCGATCCGGTCTAGGATAAGGAGAGGCAGAACCTGCCGGAGGTGCTCCAACGGTGGTTGTTGGATCATGCGCCTCCATTGCTCCTCCTCGTTGCAGACCCAATCATTCGATCGTTGTCACTAAGGGAACAAGGTTCTTTGGGCCTGAGGGGCTAAGGTTGTCTCAGGAGTGATCATGGACAAAAACAAAGAAGGTGGGGTTTTTGTAGGCTGGTGACGGGTGAAGTTCGAGGAGGGTTGGCATGAGATGGAGCAGTGGTAGATGGAGAACGATGGATCGGCGAGGGAGTCGATAATGCTAGGTTAACGTGGTGGTGGCATAGAAAATCAAATAAGTCGGCCTTGCACAAGGTCTAACAGGGCGGCTTGGGTTGGGCATACAGTTGACTGGAGGTCAACATTTGAAGAGCCATGGTTGGACTACGTGGACCAACGAAGAAAAAGAGGATCATAAATATCTTGTAAATTCATTTAAAAATATAAAATAAATTAATTTTTGGTTATAAAATAATTTTTTATAATTTAATGTACCATTTAATGCATATTTTTATTTATTTTTTACAATTGTTTATTATAAGTTAATATTTACATGTATAATTATAGATAAATATATATATGTATATTGGTATTTTTATTTTTAATTTGTATTATATATTTTATTATTATATACAAGTATTTTATATATTTTTAATTTATTTAATTACATTTTTGGGTATTTTTGTTATTTTTTTTTGATTTCTTTGTTGACTTAATTAATTATACACATATTCTTTATACGTATATATAGGTATATTTCATCTGTGTATAAAAGTAATTGATTTATTTTAATTAATTTTTGCTGGTTTTATTTTATTTTTTTTATTTACATATGTTTTATATAGTATTTAAGACTTTATAAAATATAAGAAATAGAAAATATAAAGAATAAGTATATTGAATATAATATACATGTATACTGCACAATAGGGGCTTAAAATCTATCTTTGGCATCTTAACTCCAAATTTAATGAAACCACCTTCATTAAATAGTTTATTTAATTTTATTAACAATAAAGGTGAGTTTGTCAATTTTGATACAATATGGAGAATATACAGGTCTGTTAAGATTTCTTTGCAGCTTTTTGTTTTGTGTATCCCGGGCACACTGTGCATTATTTTTCAGTGAAATTAATTTTGTATTTTTCTTTGTATTTTTATGTACAATATTCATGTATAGAGTTTTATTACATGAGGTGTAAAAATAATAACATAAAATAGGTCCCAAAAAGCAATCTTTGGACAAAAATAATTAGGGTTTTGTGCGTATTTCTGTACAGTTCCTCTATCCTATCTCCCCCTACTTTATTCCTTGTCAACCAAGTCATCATGGTGACTGGGTCGTGAGGTCTTGGATCACTCAATATCTTTGACACTTCATTCTTTTTTTTCTTTCCTTTTTTTTGTATTTTGGCATTAAATACAGTTATACAGTATTTTATACTGTATTTTATATACATTAGTGCTAATTTTGGTAAATTAATGATATATACATGCATTTAGCTAGGTATTTAAGTCTAAAATGAAAGAATAAAGGTGATGAAATGAGGATTCATCACCCCTCTATACTTGTCATTGTTAGTCTCTAGCAAACACTTATGCATATAAGTGCAGAAAAGAAAATAAAGAAAGGAAAAAGAAATAACTTGGAATAATTTTAGTCTTTTAAACTTGTCTTACTAAAGTCTAAGTTTGGAGCTCATATAAGACATTTGGATTATTTTGTGTTCAAAACCGTATTGAAGTCAAGAACTGTGACACAACGGTATTTAAGTCCTATAATCCTATTATTCGATTCTCTTCACGATATGATCAGAACCATCCTCTCAGTCGCGTACTCTTACTACCATGAGATGATAGAACCATGTGTGTGAATTTTCCAGCTCTTCCCAAACAAGTTATTGAACCATAAAAGAGTCTGCTCCTTTGGTAGCTCGTCCTCGTTGAGACGGATATTTCCTTCTAAGGTCAGTGTTGCTGGTCTTACAATTGAATGGGGTAAGAAGATAGAAGAAGGGGGAAAGAAATAGGAATGGATCAGTATAGTCTTCATTCCCTTGTAAAGCTCGGTCAATGCAACCGAGTCTTCCCCAAGAAGAAAGCTTTTTCTAAAGCTTCAAATTTTTGGTGGATTTTTGGTGTATGCTTCTTTGGATGTTTTCTTTAACTTTGCATTGCTCTGCATTCTTATTTGTGCCCTAACAGATATAGAATCTTTTGTTCCGCCCATTTTTTGGGGTCTTAAAAAAGTTATGTCGATAGATCATTCCTCATCTGAAGCACTGTCTCAATCCTTCTCCAGTCTTTAGATATCATTGTTACCAAAATAAGTGGGTTAGAGTACCGGTTTCGGTAATCCCCAAGAATGGTACGGTAGAGCGATATCGAAGACATGATTAACGGGTACTTCAACAAGTACGGTGCTACCATTGAGTTACAGTTTAGCCCTCAGACGGATGATGCTAGAATTAGAGAAGGGTGGAACTTGCTCTCGAGATATTGGTGGTCAGACTTTCCCAGAAAAAAAGAGTACCATATCAGAGTCCACTTAAGAAAGAAAGCTATGACGAAGTAGCCTAGCATCTTCCTGACTTAGACTCCAAGATTTTTCAACAATCCATCTGGGTTGAGCTAGGTGTTTAGTGCATGGTTTCTGATCAAGCCACTATCTCAAGAGTTTGATAGATGATGTGAAGGGTTCTATTTAGACACATATAATCGACTCATGAACATAATCTCATGGAATCTAAGAATTAAGTCAAGGCGACCTGAAGTAGCCCCAATTCTAGTCCTTAATGGGTTCCTATGAAATTAATTGCATTAAGGTCTATACCAAGCTCCAATCATCAGACTATATTTTGACTTATTCAATTGTCTAGATTATTCTGAAAAATATAATTGCTATGTATAATGTAGGGAAATATTTTTGTGAAGCAATTTTCTGATTTTGAACTTTTTATGGGATTTTTAAAAAAGGTTTTGCAAATTTTAGGGGTTATAAAATAATTATATGTAGGTATTTACAAGGGATTGCATCTTGTTATTTACAAGAGATAGGTGAAGAATTTACACTAGGTATTTATAGAGACTAAATAATTGATTATTTGTAGCTTCATGTATAGAGTTTGTAAATAATTTTTATTTACTTGAATTGTATATAAGGTTCTCAAAATAATTTGAAGATATTTTAATAAAAATTTTTGGAAACTTTTTTTTGAAAATAATTTGACAAATATTTTTTGCAAATATTTACAAAATCTGAAAAAAATGCAAAAAAATTCAAACAATATATACTGATTTTTTTAAAGTATTTTTACAACCGTTTTCAAACCATTTACAAATAGACTTTCAAAATATTTTGTTCAAACAAATGAAATAAATTTTTACAAACAAAACATTTTCACAAAGGTTTGAAAGCAATTTACAAATATTTTTCAAATGGTTTTCCAAAAGATTTTTCAAAGAATTTTTCAACCATTTTCAAACATTTTGCAAAATATTTTTACCGATTTATTAACTGTAATTACAAAGAAATTTGTTGTGTGTTTTAAATTTTAGTAATTAGCCATATTATTAAAAATACGAAAGTATGAGTTATGGCTAAAGTATATACTACGTATATAGACCCACCTATACTTAGCTTAAGCTATGTCCTCATAGATGAGAGATAAAAAAGAGAAGACATAACTCATACTGAGTATAGAAGGGCCTATACTACAACGAAGAAAGAATGAAAGATAGGGAAATCAACCATCCCCCTGTACTTAGGATCAATTAGTTCTAAGTATAGCAGACTGTATACAAGAATGGATGGTCGAGGGTGGGAATGAACATATCAACAACTCAAAGTGTCCTCCCCTATACTTAAGGGTAAGATATCCCTAAGTATAGACAGAAATATCAACAAGAGAGGAGATAGGTGAGAGGTTCAATAAATCGGTAAAAAGAAAAAAATACATTGTGGGAATGTACGCATCACTCCCCCTATACTTACGGTAAAAGATCCCTAAGTATAGGCAACAACAAGAGTGATGAGACAAAATGAAAAAAGAACACTCGACTCGTCCACCCCCTATACTTAGGATAAAGAACATCCTAAGCAAGGCAAAGACATGGATTGAGGTGGACAAGGGAAACTGTAGATGGAAGGAAAGAAAAGAAAGCGGATATACAAAAGTGGTAGCTATACAATGACCAAGAAGGTAGAAAGCATACCTTCTTGCGCGATTGCTGAGGAATGGATCTAAGAAGGTGCAAGTCGATATCAGGGTCATCAGCTGACACATCCCAATCATAATTAACATGAAATAGATACTCACCAATCTCAAAATGAAAAGGTACAAACTCATCAGTGGAAGTAGTACGGTCAGGTTCAGCCTAGGAACTCTCTCTTAAATTTATCATCCACACTAAGGTGTCTATGGTGTAAAGGTTGCAGATCTCGTCAACACTTAGCCACACACAAGAAGAGGGAACTCCAAGGTCTATGCTTTTTGAGCTTTCCTCCATGAAGAAGAATTCTTGGGTTTCAGTATCATCCACGATAAAGCAAACCTATCTGATATCCGTGAATAGGTCTTAGTCCTCGGGACCGGCTGACACATGTATACTCTCATCAGATGTGGGTTCCTGGATGGCAGTAGGTCCAGTAATTTTTTCAACTGAAAAGCTCTCGTTGTCGGAAAGAAAGCATATCTCTCTAGATCCATAATCAATAGTGGCTCTCGCAATGGTGAGAAAGGGTCGAACCAGGAAGATTGGAGTGTGATCCATAGAGGTGGAGTTCTCCATGGGCAATACAACAAAATCCATTGCGAAGCTCATGCCATGGATCTAAATATGACGTTTTCATGAATACCCTTCAAACCTCTTTATTGATCCATCAACGAACTGACAAGACATCTTGGTTTTCTTGAGAGGCCCCAGATTGAGAGATTGTATGAGCTAGAAGGGTATTATATTGATCGGAGCACCACCGTAAAGGAGAGTGTGATCACAATGGTAGTCTAAAATAGCACATCTCACGAGTGGTGTACTAGTGTCCCCTTTCCTGTGGGGTAGATGGTGGGTGATGGCATGGGCAGTGGCCATGGTAAGAAGTTGTCACTCAGTTCTACGCCATCACTTTCTCTTTTTAGGTGTGGGTGTAGACATTTGGTTCATGGCCTTTCGAAGTGGGGTTTCAATAATATCCTGAATAACCGCCACCACTTCAGGGTTGGTCAAAGTTTTTTAAGAATTTCTATCTCTCCCGTATAAGGGAAGAGATCGGAATCATCATTTACATAAGGATGACTAAGAGCAGTCTGTACAGTGTCATCCTTGGGGGTGAAGGAGGTGGAAACTATGGTGGGTGTGTGTGTGTGTGCAACAGGTGAGGCATGGATGCCCTCTCCTCACACATTGACCCAGCTAGGTGTCTCCCATTATTATCTTTTTGTCTTTTTATATTTCTCTCATTTTTTTGTATTTCAGTCGATTGCAAGCTCTCATAGGTGGCCTCTCATGAATCCATGGTTCCATAGGGTGAAGCGGCATTGTGGCTCTTATTTATACTAGTGAGATAATCTATCCTCTTATTCATTTATTCCACTACCCATGACATGTGCTCAAGAGTGGTATCCATGAGAGGTGACTCCAACAGTTCAGTATTGGGCAAGTGAGATGGTGGTTAATGTGATGGTGGTGATGAGTAATACTCAAAGTCCGATGCATGAAACTTCGGATGAGGTGGATATGTACAAAAAGAAGAATCAGGAGAAAAATACTCCTGATAAAATGGAGTTGGATTGACAAGAGATGAAGAAGAATCCGCAAAATCTAGATAAAAGTAACTCTTGTTAGCCATCTCTGAAACAAAAGACGGGGATTGGGATATCACAATAATAAAGTCAAGATATACAAGAAAAAGGCGCAAATGCACAAAGTAGATCGAGTATGCACATAAATAAACACAAATAAAATACAAACAAACCCCTTAATTCACCAACTCAACAAAGTGAAAACCGTGAAGGTTCAGTCTTTTAAATCGTCAATTTTAGAGTTAGGTGAGAAGAAAAATATTTACAATCTCACAACTGCAGTCACCTAGAGTGGTTGTGTTGTAGTCAGCGTAACACGCCTACTAAACACCAGGTCCACTTCGTCTATAGTCAGAGGCAAGTTCTTCCAGCAATAACAGGGCCCAAGAGCCAACCCAAGTGCTTAAGGCACAAGCCTAGGGATGGGGGCTATATTCCTTATGTGTACGTACCTCTCTCGATCTGGAAAAGTGCCTATCGATAATGAGGGGGTTACTCTCCTCAAAATAATTATTTATCCTTAACATTTATTTTTAAGGTCGAGTAGAATTGACAATCACAATTTTATTGGTTATCACTTTTTTGGTTTGTTTTTGAACATACGATGCCCAACGGGATTTTGATTCCTTTAGTATCATATGGTGATCAAAATCAGAGGAAGAGATCGTAAAAGCAATGCATGCATAAATCAATGATGTATGCTCAGACAGAAGATGCCCACATTGCTTCCCATCTCTCTTCGTGCAGGATGCTAAGCAGAATTTAAAGCTAGTCTATATGTAGATGCAAGCCGGTGAAATCGCCCTAGTACAGGAACTGCTATTATGGTGAAGAACAGATGCTAACTACTTAAAGATGGAATCCAAAAACTCAGTCTTGGAGACTCTTCGGTGCCTGCTACAATGGGTTATATAAGCGTTGTATAGAATCTCTCTCAACGCTCGATTCCAAGTCCAAGTAGTCAACAATTAATTTGGTCTAAGTCCAAGTGAGAGTCTATAGGTACATGCAATAACTAGGGTTGTAGACCAAGTCTATCAAGCAAGCAATCCTAAGCTAGGGATCAATCCCACAAAACAAATAAAAATAAAAGCAAAAAATTCAAAATGTGCGGAACAAAATAAAATAAAGGTGAAGAAAACACGAAAAACCCAATGATGTCCCCAGGTGAACTGTCACCCAAGCAATGGACCTCGTGAAGGGACAATGTCCAAGTGTCCAAATTATTACAAATAAATTTATAAAAATAAAATAAAAACACTCTCTCATAAAATAAAATAAAAAATGCAAGAAGATATGCTCCTTCTCTCTCTCTCTCTCTGACTCTCTCTCCTGCTCTCTCCAATTGGCCTTTGTAGAAAAGGGCAATCACCTCACGGCTCAGATGCGTCCACCTACTAAGAAGTAGTCGTCGCCACACAGTCCCTCACAAGAAAGTCAACAAAGAAGAATAGGTTATAAACAGATAAAATACTTATCAAAACTAAAAGAGTAGAAAATAAAAGAGGAAATAGTGTACATGTAATGATACACTATGTTGCTCCCCAGCAACGACACCATTTGAAATGCCTAGTCTGACACCTAGAGGCGGTCGTAAGTCTCACAAGGTAGACCTCAATCATTGAAGTGATCGATCACAAGAGCCAACCAATTAAGTCAACAATCAACACACAGTCAATAATAATAGATCAATGCAAATTAGAGAGTGGATCAAAATTTTTTATAAACACTATGTATAAATGTGTATAGAGAAAGTACATTAGGGTGTCAAACAAAAGGAACAAACTTGGCATAGCAGGGATTATTATTTGAAAATGAGTAATAATGTATATCTGTATATATGTATTGCACACTATTTACTCAAATTTGTGTGAGTTTTTAATCATTTAATTTTTAAGGATTCTTTTTTATTTATTTTTTAAAATTTTTATTTTAAAATTTTTATTTTCTTTTTATAAATTTCTGATTTTTAATTTCTTTTTCTTTTTCATATATACAATAAAGGTATATATCACTATATATAATATGTATAATATAGGGTATATAATATATATATATATCAAATATGTAAAAATCAAATAATAAAATAGTCCTTCTTATTTTTTAAAGGATTTTAAAATATATTTAGGTATTTATAATAATTATTAGTAATACTATGTTATATATAACTATATATAGGTATATAATGCAATATATGATATTTTTATTATAAATATAACTATATATAGTCAAAAATTACAAAATAAAATATTTTTATAATTTCAATCATTCTTCTATTTTGATAATTTTAAGGGTTTTTTTATTTTTATTTACTTTTAAAAACCAATATTTCCCAAATCAGGGATTAATTAAATAGGTCGAATTATTTTGAGATATAAAAATAGCAAATAGGTGCAACATTTCTCAAAACTATTTTCAATATATAATAATAAGTATAGATAAAACTATATGATAAAAAACTATTTTTTTGAGCTTTTTGAAAATATTTTGTAATTTTTTAGGGTTAGCAAGAATTTTTTTAGGTTTTTCTTTTGATATTTTTTGTGTTTTTTGGTCTGAAGGTATAAAATACAATAATAAACATTAGATATTTTTTGGATTTTTTAGTGAGGATTTTATATTTTTTGTATTTTTAAATCAAATGGGGAATAAAAAGTGCTCTTTTGATTTTAATAAATAGAAAATGCAAATGAAATGCTAAATAAAATATGTAGCATGGATAAGCATGTCATAAAACATTTTCTCCTGTTGTTGCACAATTTTTGGAGCAAGACAATTGCTTTTAGAAAATATAAATGCAAAAAAAATCAAGCTGGTAGGGGCATTGATGCAATTGAAAATGATGGCAGGGGATACATGAAAAAATACCACAACTATTCAACTAAAATTTAAATTTTTAATACTAAATTTCAATTATAGAAGCCAAAGGGATAAGTAAAGTTTACCCAGCTCACACAACCACGTAAGCTGAGCTGGCAGATGATATACTTGCAATTTACAAAACAAACCAGGACCTTGTTGCAATCGTTCCACCAAATTTTACATGTAATAAAATATTACAAGACTAATTACAAATTACAAAAAGATAGAGAGGACTCAATGTAAATTACTCACTTAAAACCCTGGTGATCCAGCTATTATCTGATCACCATGTGTCTAATCGGAGGGTCCGACATGGGTAACCCTTTGATTAATTGTATGGCCCATATTAGATATGGGTCGTGTTCTTGGTCGAAAGATCGAGAGGGGATCTTGAAGAACATTATTGAACTCTGGCTGGGCTTGCTTCGATCTTGCATTTTTCCTTGCTCCGATGGTCCTTTCTCGATCTGATAGTTACTACTGGTTGTTGAGGCTTCTCCACGTGCGACGGTATGCTCTGATGAGGTTGAGGCGGCTCGTAGAAGGATTCAGAGCTCCTTATTCTCCGCAGGACCTGGAGGAGTTCCAGGTTCTCTATTCTGCTCCAGAGGTACCCAGATGGCATGCGACCTACTCCAAAAACCTATGTGACTCGTGGCGAGTCTCCATGACCAAGCGTTGAGGTTGTAAGTTATGCGAATCGAGATGGGGGTGAGGTTGTGGTAAAGGCAGAAGGATGGAACCTCGATTCCCAGATCCATGATGGATATAGGTTCGGTTGATGAAGGGGATCGTGGAGAACTCGATGGGATGCGATGTGGAATGAATATTTGGTGGAGATACGATCGGGAGATGACGGATTTAGGCTGGAGCTCGAGCTACAGGTTAGATGGGGTTTTCGAAATTAAACCTAAACTAATTAATTAAGATAAAATTAAATGCTGGAATTGAGAATACAACCTAAGATTTATCTAAAAAGGGAATAAAAGATCGTTGATCCGGTCTAGGTTACGAAGAGGCAGAACCAGCCAGAGGTGCTCCACCGGTGGTTGTTGGATCTTGCTCCTTCGTCGTTCCTCCTTGCTGCAGACCCACACATTCGATCACTATCACCAAGGGCACAAGGTTCTTTGGGTATGAGTGTCTAAGATTGGCTTAGGGGTGATCAGTGATAAAAACTAAGAAGGTGGGAGGTTTTTGTAGGCTGGTGAAAGGTGAAGTTCAAGGAGGGTTGGCCTATGGTGGAGCGGCGGTAGGTGAAGAAGGATGGGTCAGCGAGAGTGTCGATTGTGCAAGGTTCAGAGTAGTAGAGGTCTTGAGGTGAAGGACAGTGTGGAGGTAGCATACAAAATTGAAGAATTCGACCCTACATGAGGTCTGATAGGGCGGCTAGGGTTGGGCATACAGTTGATCGGAGGTTAACATTTGAAGAGCGTTGGTTGGTCCACGTGGACCAACCAGGAAAATGAGAATCAGAAATATCTTGTAAATTCAGTTAAAAATAAAAATGAATTAATATTTTTTGTTACAAATAAAAAATGTTTATAATTTAATATAGTTTTTAATGCATATTTTTTATTATTTTTATACCTATTTATTATAAGTTAATATTTACATGTATAATATAGGTAAATATACTTGCATATTGGTATTTTTATATTAAATTTGTATTATATATTTTATTATATACATGTATTTTAGATATTTTTAATTAACTTAATTACATTGTTAGCTATTTTGTTATATTTTTTGAATTTTTTTGTTCACTTAATTAATTATACATATATTCTTTATAGGTGTATATATATAGGTATATTTCATTTATGTATAAAAGTAAATGATTTATTTTGATTTATTTTGGATGGTTTGTTTTATTTTTATTATGGACATGTGTTTTATATAATATTTAAGATTTTATAAAAATATAAGAAATTGAAAAATATGAAGAATAAATATATTGAATATAATATACACGTATACTACACAAATAGAGGCATACAACCTAACTTTTGCATCTTAACTCCAAATTGAATGAAACTATCTTCATTAAATAGCTTATTTAATTTTATGAAAACAAAGATGAGTTCGATCAATTTTGATATGGTATAAAGAAGATATAGGTCTGCAAAGATTTCTTTACAGCTTTTTATTTTGTTTATTTCGAGTACACTGTGTATTATTTTTAAGTGAAATCAATGTTCTATTTTTCTTTGTATTTTTATGTACAATATCCATGTATAGGATTTTATTAATTGAGGATAAAAAAATAAAATAAAATGGGTCCCAAATTGTAATATGTACAATATTCATGTATAGGATTTTATTAATTGAGGATAAAAATAATAAAATAAAATGGGTCCCAAATTGTAATTTGTGGATAAAAATAGTTAGAGTTTGTGTGTATTTTCTGTGTATTTCTATACAGTTCTTCTGCCCTATCTCCCCCTACAGTCCTTGTCGACCAAGTCATCATGACGACTGGGTCTCTAAGTCTAGGGTTACTCAGTGTCTTTAACACTTCATTCTTTTTCTTTTATTTACTTTATTCTTTTATTTTGGAATAAAATACAATATTTTATATAGTATTTTATACATTGTTTTATACAATTTATTAAGTGCTTATTTTGGCAAATTGATATATACATGGATTTTGCTAGTGATTTAAGGTTAAAATGAAATAATAAAGGTGATGAAATGAGGATTCATTAACGTAATATACATGATGGACTGGAGGATGACTCGAACTCGGCTGAGGTGGTTGTTGCATTGCTCCTTCTCAGCTGGAGTATCGGGGGCAGCTACCACGATATTGCAGGCGATGATGGAGTTCACTAGCAGCTCCAGCTGCTTGGTGATGTTGTCGAGCTTGTCCATGCCCTTCATTCTTTTCTCAATCCCGGTGAGCTTCCTGAGATCTTGTGATCTCTTCTCTGTGATGTCCACTTTGGATAGGTGACTCCTAATGAAGTTGAGATCAGAGTTATTACACATGTACACTTCATGAGTATCCACCATATTGACATTCTTATGGAAAATCTGTGGATGCGGTTGTACTTGGAAGGAACGAGAGGAGGAAAGTGTGTCCTCTCCTTCAGTCATCTCCTCGAATATTTTCCTGACTGCATCCTCATCCTTGTTAAAGACGGATCCTCCACAGGCGGCATCAGAGGTTGATTGATCTCAGTGAGCCCTTGAAAAAATGTTGGACCAAGCTGGTCTTCGGGATGTCATGGTGGGGGCACTTCTCTATTAAATCGTTGAACCTTTCCAAGGTCTCATGAATGGAATCTTGGGGTCCCTAAGAGATGTTGGTTATCTTGGAATGCATCAAATTGAGAAGACTGAGAGGGTAGTACTTGTGCAGGAATGCAGACTTCAAATCCTCGCAAGTCATCACCACTTTCCCCAAGTGGTTGATCTAGTACAATGCTTTGCCCTGAAGTCTGAAGGGAAAAACGATCATCTTGACTACACCCAATGGAATGTTGGGGTAGTGAGTGGCGTTGCAGATGTGTCTAAACTGCTGCAGATGGGTATATTGCTCTTCATTTGGGTTTCCGTGGAAATTGGGAAGAAGAGAGAGGAGTTGAGGTTTCAATTCAAAGTGTCCATGGATCGACGGAATCTGGACCCACTCAATTATGCAATCATCCCCAAGGTTATATCTCTGCTTCAAAGTGGGCTTGAGTCGACCTCTCCTTCCCTCCCCCTCACTTCTATGAGGTACATCTAAGTGGTTGTCTTTGTCGTCACCATGTAAATCATCAAATCCTCCTCCAGGATTTGCTTATCTCTCTTCTGATCTCCTCCTTAGTTCATTCAACATGTCTTGAAAGGAAACCTGCCAAGAGCTTGGTCGGTCAACTGCTGCTGAATGGTATTAATGGAGGCCAATAGTTGATTGTTCATCTTGTTCCAATTAGTGCCATGATCTGTGTTCTGCTCTATACTCAATAGCTGTGGTCTCTTTCCTCTGTCAGTTGGAGCCATCTCAGAATCAGATTGTGAAGACTCGGGCTCCATATTGGGGTCCTGATATACAATTGGGAAAATACCGTGATCAGTCCGCATGCAAGCGCCATATGTAGAGAATAATTCAGAATTAGGGTCAATTCTGAATTTTTATTAATGATGGAGAAGTATGTGGAGTTAAATCAATCTCCATCCAAAAAGGACAGAGCTCGAGAAGAGAGATTTCTGGGTCTATGGGAGGTAGAAGAAGTGGGAAGTCCTGAGGATGGTTCGCGGAGTCTGAACCAAGTACCAGGAAATCACCCTGAATTATTGGAGATGTTTAACCCATGGAGTCGATGTGCGTGTCAGCAGAGTCTCGACTAAAGCTTCTCGGAGTCGACATCTTGAAGGAAAAAAGGAGATAGATTAATGGATGAAAGATAGGGCGATGAACGGGAAATAAAAGGAGTATAAAATAGTTGAAGGCTCACAATGAGCAAGGGTCAAAGAGAAGGAAATAGAAGAAGTGACAGCAATGGCACAATTGTG
Organism: Ottelia alismoides; assembly: GCA_037367405.1. Lineage (NCBI taxonomy): Eukaryota > Viridiplantae > Streptophyta > Magnoliopsida > Alismatales > Hydrocharitaceae > Ottelia > Ottelia alismoides. Next base: position 965,691 of record JAZKJV010000983.1, read on the forward strand.
CGAGACTTGATCTTTGAACCTATTCAAGATCCAAATAAACACCGAACAAAATGGGTTCACCAACTCAACACTTGTGAAGCTGTAAAGGTTCGTCTATTTGTATCTTTTCAATTTTAGAGTTGTGATTCAGGCAAAAATTGTAACACGTCTTTAACGGCTTGCCCTAGAAAAGAGCATGTACTGCTTGGAAAGTATCCACGTACTTGTTCCACATACGTTGTATCATATGATATGCACTTTTTGAGGTCCTCAATATCGGTCCTAAGGGGCTACTCAACCAAATAAGAAGAGAGGAAGCCGATAGGCAAAACCACTACTTCTCTAAAAAATGAGGTACTTGGACACAAGTGGGAGAGATAGACACCATTCATGAGGGCCTGGCTTATGCTCAAGACTTCAGATTAAGTCAGATGCTCTACACAATGCGAGAGCACTGTCATCGACAAGACCCTACTCGCCTACGTACTATAGAAGCACCAATACTTAGTCAGTTCTAGGTGATAATTGAGACAGATGCAGATCGAGTTTTTGGTTTCCCTCTATCTGGAGCATACTTGAATACAATGAGGCTTTGTAACCCCAAATAATGATGTCCGTTAAGATTTTTAATTAGGATCAAAGTTTATTTAGCAACCCCCTTGTTTTAATTTTTGGGTTTTCACTTTTTTGAATATTTTTCAATAACAAGCGCCTAATGATCTTTTTGGATTTTCTTTTAAACTTAAGCTCTCAAAATAAGAGGGAGATAGCGATAAAGCAATGAAAGGCGACACAAGAATGGAACTCTCACCCTTGTGTCAAGATGATGAATGCTCAGATAGAAGACTCACAGTGCTTCCCAGCTCTCTCCATGCGGGATGCAAGACATAAATTTTTAAACCTAATCTATATGAAATGCAAATGATGAAATCATCCTAAGCAGACCTGTTTTTAGCGTGAAGCACAAAATTGAGTTTGATTCTAGATCCAAATGTAGACTATAGGCACATACACATATTATGTGTGTGGGCCTAGCTTACTTGGTCAAACAATACTAAAATGCTAGAGGCTCAATTGTAGAAAACAAATAAAAATAAAGGCAGAAAGCAAAAATTACAGAAAACAAAAGAAAATAAAGGAAAAGAAAGCGTGAAGAAAATCTGGTGAGCCCCCAAATGAACAACCACTTGGTAAAATAGCTCGAATGTTCAACTGTCCACATGTATTATTACAAATTAATAAATGAAAATAAAAGACTATCTCTCTCACACAAAAATAAAAGAAAAACGCTATGCTATTTCCATTTCTCTCTCATGATCTCTCTAATTAGCCCAAAAGGTGAAGGGCCAATCTCCTCGCAGCTCGGGTGCACCGACTTCCTAGTAAGTTGCCTTCGCCACATGCTCCCTTGAAAGAAAATCAACAGAGAAAATATATTAGCATAGATAAAAAATTATCTCAAATAAATGAAAAATAAATTAGAAAATAATGAAAGAGAAAATACACACAAAATATATCCTATGTGTTGCTACCGACAATGGTGTCATTTAATGAACATCAAAAATAGAGGGATCCTAGCATCCGATCTTGGAGGATCTGTAGTGCTAGACAAGTCGGGTCGGCCAATCGCTATGTCGACCATTCTCTCGGCTCTCAAATATCCACAATCAGGTGCATCAATATATAGCCCACAAAGATGCTCAATCAATAAGTAAAGTGAGCTAAAATTTATTATACCAAACAAAATGAAATGTATGGTATGCAAGTGTAAGGGTCGAACCACTAAGGAGCAACGGGGATAGACATGAAAATTGACAAAATAATCAATAAATGTTTTTTGTATTTTTATAAGGATTTTTTATTTTTTATGGGTTTTTAATATTTCATATATTTTTTGGTTTTTGAATGTATATATTTTCATTTTATTTTTTTTATTTTTTTTATTTCCTAATTTTTAGTTTTTTTAGTATATATGTGTAATAGATATATGTATATAAGTATATATAGATAATATAAATAATATAGCTACTATATCTAATAAATATGTGAAAAATCTGGAAAATACCCTAAAGAATAGTCTTTTTTCAAGGGTTTTTAAATTTTTTGTATTTTTAATAAGAATTATAGTATTAATAATATAAGTATATATATATCTATATATATAAGACAGGATTTTATATGTATAGATATTGATTTTTAGTATTTTTAAATGATTGAAAATATCGATACCGTGAGTAATAATAATATGCATATTCCTTTTGGAATTTAAAAATTGATAGATATCACAAAATTTTTCAAAAATATTTATATATATTATATGTAATATAAGCAAAATATAGAAATAGAAATGACTATTTTTGTATTTTTAAAAAGTTTTTAATAATTGTTATGAGGTGTTTAGGTTTTTCAATTTTTAGGGTTTCCTTTCGTAAATTTTAGTGATTTTTGGTCGGAAGTTGCATAATACTGTAATAAATATACTCTATCTTTTGGACTTCAAGCATTTTTATATTTTTATTTTTTAACTACAAATAAGAAATAAATGCACTGTTTTTGAATTTCTAAAAATAGGAAATTAAATTTTATTTCCCTAAAATATATGATTTAATATGATCCTAAGAACTTAAAATAATTTTCCTGTAATGTATGGATGCAAAATGATATTGTTGAAGGATATGGGAAAAAGGCCTTATGTGCATCACGGAAGCGTGGAGATCGCATCATATGCGATCAGAAGTGACTAATCGCACTAGTTGCTCAGGACAACGGAAATTAAAAAAATTTAAACGATGAAACCACATGATCCAAGAACACTTCTCAGATCATTTCATCTAAACCACAAACAAGTAATAGGTTTGCCTCTTGATGTGTGGTTGCGGTCGAGTCTCTAAAGGAAGAGACCTCTTGTCTCAAGTCCGATCCAACGGAGGAGACGTTTGCGAGCATGTTGATGAAATGTGTTCTCCTCATAATCCATGTTGATGATCCAAGCGGGAGATCTCCTGATCTCATCACACGAGATTCAACGTCTTCTTCATGAGCGAGGAGCACTGAAGGAGACGAAGATCCACAAGCAGTCGAAGCAGCAGCACAACAACATGGTTACGATGACGACGATCTCTCTCTAGGGCATCAAGATGGACAACCATAAGTTGACAGAGAAGGAGAGATGGCATGTAGAGAGAAAGAGGGGGAGAGCATATATGTTATATCTATAAAGAAGAACTAGGGTTGCCTCTCCTATTATAATATTGTGGGAGTCCATGGATCCTAATCCATGGACAACACAAATCAATGGTTCACATGATTTGTGTTTCTTTCAATAGTCATGATTTTGTTGCTAAAAACAGAACAACAATTAATTGAAATAAATTTATTATATTGAATAATAATCAATATAATTTGATTTACATTAAAATGAATCTACCTTGGAGAAATAGGAAGGAGGCTAGCCTCCTTCCAAAAGGGAGGTGGACTGCCACAAGTCCTGATAGGACTTGGTGGCTGACCCCTCTCCTTAGTAGGAAGGGGAGCCTCCTTTTCCTAATACATGGAGTCTCCCATTCCATGAATTTCTCCAAATATTTTCAATAACTTTTGTTGTAAATTAATTCACAAAAATAAATCCAATTTATTTTGTGATCATTACAATCATGCCATTGGAAATTTGTCAATTACATTCACAATCCAAAATAAAATGTAAATTACATTTTCAATTAATTATCAAATGTGAATCCAATTCACATCAACATTTAAATTGTAAATGTTATTTACAAAAAAGCTCTCTCTTATATATTATAAATCACATTTATAATATATATGATTAATATGGATAGTGCTTTCCACATTATTCATATCCATGATAATTAAATCACATTTAATTGTCATGGATATCCATTCTCATGTGCGCAAATAATATGAATCTCATTCACATTATTAACGTCTTTGATAATGAAATCACATTTAATTATTTTAGATAACTCTCCTTATATGGCCAAATAATATGAATCAAATTCATATTATTCAGGATAAATGAATCACATTTAATTATATAATTTTCTCAATGTTCGGATTAATTATCAATAATGAAATTATCCCTGAACTCTTTCAAGGATAATGTGCTTTCTCCGCGGATACTTGGAGATAAGAACAGGTTGATTATATTGGGATCACATCTCAAATCTAGATCTCGAGGACCTTTCTATGATGCTTGATTAAATCAAGGCCATAGATATGATCTTCTCATTGCATCTGAATCACATTCAGATCATTGTACAACACTTGGACTAAGATTAGATCACTTCTCTATTGAGAGGAGTCACTAAAATCTAGACATGTTTCATCACTCCTCGGAATGGAAGCGTCATGGTTAACAATCGATTATGATCACATCACCCTCAGGTATTCCTAATATATGTACATCATGCATACCGGGAAGACCTTGAGTAAACCCGAAGTTTTATATCTTATTTAGACTATCTCCTTCAGGGTTTTATCATTAAGTTTCTCATTTGATTATTGGGGTTTGGTATCGATCATATACTTTCCAAAAGCATATATCATACCCAGGTGTTGATCATATACTTTCCAAAAGCATATATCAAACCTACAAATTTAGTCAAGCTTCCAAAGCGAGATGATTGTGCACGGAATTTGATCCCAATATCTCATGAGTGGGCTCATCTCTTCTGGTTTAGTAAATGAACATGTATGATCCCTTTGAGAGATCGTATTACTCATATGCCCTCGTTTGCACACCAGCGCACGGGTGTATAAACCTTGATTAGGCCTTCAACCTATCGGTCTGCCAAATGTACATACTCAGACATATAGTAACACATATGTTGTCGTTCAGAGGATGCATGCCTATATCGTAACAGTATACGATATAGGTGTTTGGTTATCTAATCTCGTTAAGTCAACTTTTGACCTAATTTATATAACACCTATGAATCTGTATTCTTATGTAGAGGACATGAATCAAGAGGTCGCTCAGATATAAGCCAAAAGAGAAAGGATTTCCATCTCCTACTTAGGCTGGAGATCATCTCTTAATAATCATTTGTCGGTGCTTGATGAGTCCTCAATCTAACTCTTCAGACCTATGATTTAACAATTGAATCAACAATTGTATGATTATTAAGATGACCATGGTACATAACCCTAATTGTACTAAGGGACCTATTATGCAAATTAAATATTCTTCATTTCAGACCAGGGAATAATATTTTCAATAACATTTATTGCATAATGGCTCGTCGTGGGCTCGCAGGTCCAACAATCTCCCACTAGCTGAAAGAGCATTTAATGGGACAATCTTTAAACCCACATTCATGTGACAATCATAAGTTATTTAATATAGCTAGGTAAGCTTATCAGTAACTCTGTTCTCGAAAGACTATGTCAAGTCCTTTTACGGTACTTCCATATCTCCTAGTAATTGTCCTCGCATCCAATGCGATTGTTACATCTTATGCAATGAATACTCAATCTTGGTAAAGCAGTTATAACGTCTTTGACACTACAACTAAATAATCATTATAACTAGTATGTAATTTTTATCATCCTTATCAGAATACCCTAGACATCTCTATCTCCTAAGATTAAGACCAGTCTTATGTCTTATAAGGCATCAACAATTAAGACCTTTTAGATCACTATCTATAAAAGTCATAAGTTCTTGAAGATAAAACTTTGATATCACTATTAGAAAAAATATTGTCCTCTTTGAAGATATTATTATTACTGAAATCAAGTATTTTGTCTCCATAGTAGGATTGGTAACATTTACTACTCCTACTGCATGGCAGACATCTGGCTTTTGTACACATCTAACATACACTGAGCTTCCCAAAGCTGATGCACTAGGTCGTATAGCTTTGGTATTCACATCCTCAACTCTTTGAGGTACTATCTCGTTAGATAGGTCAGTACATATCTTAAGGGAATGAATCCTTCCTTTGGAGCTCTCCCAAGATGGAATATGTCCAAAGTGTTTCACTAATGTCATGGTCTCAACCAATACCCTCATCTCATAGCTTATGAACATCTTCAGAACTAAGATCTAAGAGGTATTCTTGATATCCTTCATCTCAAGGCATGGAATACCTATATTCTAAAACACTTATTATCATCCTTATATCATTCCAAATGGTTAGGATATTATCTACATTTAGCATGATGAACACAATGACACTCCCGCTAAGCTTCACATGGTTCATAAAGATTTTGTCTGAAATCATAACATTTATAATTTCATTAAATTCAATGTTTCGACTTCATGAAGCTTATTTGAGTCCATAGATAGAGTTCTTCAGCTTACACACCTTGCTTTCCTCAACCATGAAGCCATGGGGCTACTTTATGTGAATATCCTCATATAGGTATTCATATAGGAATGCAATATTGACTTCCATCTTGAAGATGTCATTGTCAAGTTGTGTAGCTATAGTTAGACATATTCTGATGGGTTTAAACATGGTTACTGAAGAGAGTCTCATCGCAAGTAATGTCTTCTCTTCAGTGTGTATCTCATGGCTATGAGTTGTGCTTTGATGGTCTCTACCTTCTCATCAGGTTCGCTCTTCCTCTTGAAGATCCATTTACACCTAATGGGTCATACCCTTATAGGTGGATCCTCGAGGGTCCATATACAACACTTGTATATGAAGTCTACTTTAGAATATTGCTAGCATCCATCTTTCCATGTCATGATCCTCAAATACTTCATCATATGAAGTCAGATCATTGTCAGATTTCTATGACACATGGAATCCATCCTTGAACTAATTTTGAAGAGGTATGAGTGTTCCATCTTTAACTGCCCTTTTAGTTTCCGATTTTAGGAGCCTCATTATCTTCTAGAGATTCCATGAGATCCTTAACTTCATTTTCATCTTGATTCTTGAGAGAGTCATCCTCTAAGAATTATATCCTTAGAGATGAGATCTTTTAAGAATCTCAAGGTCATAAGGTAGGTATCCAATGACATACTTTTATATTCCTAATGAAGCAACACTATCTGGTGCTAGATTCCAGCTTACTTTCATCCATGACAAAGTTATGGACCAAGCAACCCTAAATCCTCAAGTGTCCAACACTAGGCTAGGTTCTAAATCATAGCTTATGAGGATTTTTGGGTTTATATTTGCTTGGAATCTTACTAAGGATATATATTGTAGTCTCTACTATATATACTTGAAAACTAAGAGATGATTATGTTAATATTCGTCATTAATCAAATCATGTCACACATGATCCAATTGCATCTCCCTACAACTCTATTGAGTTAAAGTGTATTACGAGGAGTGATATAGGAATGATATTCCTGTCTCCATAATGTATTCATTAAATTAATTTAATAGGTACAAGCTACCTAGGATAGATCAAATTCATTTCATCTTCCTTCAAACTTTTATTCTAAACCCAAAAATCTTTGAACGTTCAAAGGTTTCTAAGGTGAAGAGAAGAAGTCTCATATCACAAATAATCATCAATGGATGTCACATATCATTAATGTTCATTATGATATAGATGATCCACATACATCAATATGTATGAGATCTTGAATACCTTGGCATCTTACACTTGGCATCTTGCACCATTCCTACAGAAGAGTGCATTGGACATTTTTACTTTGAATACAATATTCACAAGTATGTAAGATTTGAAATTTCGGACATTCTAAAGCTTCATATTTACTAGTCTATTCATTACATTAATAGATATATGTCCAAGGTTTAATGCCATATCATTGTCAAATGATCTTCATCACCATATTGATCTTTAAGGGTTTAATTTTCAGTATTAGAAATCTTAATGAACTGTTCATTGATTTTAAATATTAGTAGACTCCTCTAAATGTTAGATTACTATTTGAAATATATCTGTCATAACTCATTATGATAGGTCTATTACAGAATTCATGCTCATTTCCAACATTCAGAAATAAACAATGAGTGTATTCTAATATATAGGCCATAGAGACATTCTCTAATACAAAGGGCTTTCCCACTGAAAATATGAAGTCTATCTATCTAATAGAGATTGTTGCAACAATTGCATCAACATCCATGTGGATGACTATTAAACCATAAGATTAATTTTTCCAGTCTTTTAAAACATATGCAACTAAATGCAAGTGTTATTAGAAAAATGAGATACAATCATTAGACTTTGATCTTATAAAATAAGTAAGTCATTTTTAATGATTGAATGTAGATGTATAATATTCTGATACACTATCCAGATCCTTCTCTAAGGATCTTAGATAGTATAGATAGTCATTTATCAATACATCAGCTTATTGCAGTATTGGCATTCATCCAACTCTTTAGATGTCATATTTATGGAAGTTACAGAAGTATAGTCAACTCTTTGACTTTCCTTCTCACTTGAGTCCCACCCATGCTTCCACTACGCTCCCTTCATCTATAAACATCCATTTCTTAATACAAAAGATCTCTTATGTTGAATTTGAAGGATTTCAATATAAGAGTATTTCAACATTTATACATGCTTCATTCACTTCATACACTATCAATCTTATGAAGCTTCATGAATGACTTGAGTATAGACAGTAGAATGATGATACTCATCGTATCTACACCCACCTAAACTCTAAAAGACTTTGGTTTAGGTAGGTACTCAAACATTTCGAGTACATCACCTCTTATCGAGCCACCATTATGCATAATGTAGTGAACCATGTCATTTATGATTAAATGTCGAGAGTACATATGTATGCCAAAATGTCTTCTTGGATTTTATAAGGATTATTTGGTAATTACGATCATCATCGACATGATACTTCCAAAGCACACTCGATGAGAGTTCAAGATTATAGAGACACACAAACCCTAGGTTGTTGTCATGTTGTCTATTTAATTGTCATTCCCTGTTATTATGAAGAAACTTGCACATTGCAATCACATACATTATGTGTCCCACTGCAAGTACACTATCTTGATCCTGAATCCAATTCATGAGAATTTTACTGGTTATTATTGAGTATAGCATTGGGTGGGTTTAATGAGGATTATATGAAAGAAGATATTTGCATATATATATATATAACTTTAATTTAGGATTTTTTTTATCAAAGTTGTCCTGCCTTGTCAACACTGAAAGTTCATTCCCTTAATCACTTTCAATGTAAGAGATATACTTAGCACTACATCTCAAGCAAGATCTAGGATCTCCTTTCTTATCTTTATTACATCCCAATAATATGAGAAGCTGTAACTCAGATAAAAAGAAGTGGGAACTCATTCTGCCTTGCAAGTCCAACTTGCATTTCCCAATTCGATCTTTAAAACCTGGGCCCACCACCCTAAGGTGATGTTGACCCATTGTTAATTGAATCAACCATCACAGGAATAGCACTCGCTATGCGTAATCCAATATCGCCCTAATACTATGAGGAAACAATATTGGGGTCACTACGCATACAGCCTTACTCTTTTGAGAATAAAAGAGTCCAATCTAGATGCTCTTGTATGTAGGAGCTATCACTTGGGACAGGCGTCTTCTACATACAATCTCTGGTGATGGAACCCTTCATCTTGATGGGAGATCATGGATGTTACTTAGTGATCCTTCATAATCCATTCAAATTTTAATTTATTATTATGAATAATATTCACATAATTAATTCTTTCAAGGGAAATAACAACTATATTCATAATAGAGTGTTTTAATTGGATATAATTAATTCAATCATATTAAATCAATTACTAATCCAATTTAACAACTAGCAAACAATTTTGATTATTACTTGAAGGATGGTATAATCTCTAAATACGTATTATTCAAATTTTAATAATTAGAAAAATGCATCATGATCACTTCAAGCACTATTCTTTCCTTATCCAGTGTCATGGCCATTACAGACGGGAGTGGGACGGACTGCTCATGGAGCAACCTGCTACCCCAACGATCCTCAACTAGACACCATATCTTCCTCAGGTCAGGATAATGTGATTTGATCATTTTGTATTTGTGATGATAATCAATCTTTCAAAAGAAGTTATACCATATAATATTCATTAAAACATTTTTGATTAATATTATAAAGAGATTTGCTAAACAAATCCGCAATCCTATTCAAGCAATTATGTTTATTGGAATTGATGTAACCAATTGTGATCAAGATCAATTATCTCATCAAGTTTTGTTAAGGCAATGTCATTCAAGGAAATAATTATCATCATTAGATATTTCACAAATGTTCACAAATAATTATTTCAGGAAATTAACCATTAATTTCTACTAATTGATTAAATGACAACGCAATGTTCTTGATTGGGAAAGTAATTTTCAGTTATGTCTACTTACTAAAATTAACATATCTCAATAAACGTTTAAATCCAAATTATGCAAAACAAGCTTTCAAAGTTTGCAAATTTGATTTACAATAGAACCCTAATTATTTTCATGATTTCTAGATGAATTAAAGCCATAATTAACTCTTTAATTACATCAAGATTCACTATCCCCGTAATAGTGGATACATGTTCACTAAAATGATCATAACTTGAGAAAACAGATTCCAAATCATGCAAACTCAAGTTCTATGATTTCCTTATTTAACAGGGAACATAATACAAGTAATAATTTAGAGTTTAAGAAATTTTAAAAAGGGTGAAAAAATCATGCAATACATGGCTGTGGTGAAATGCATATCGTCTTAGGTTTATTGATCCAATACAAAATCTCCAACCTATGCCTCTCATACCACTTGAAGGATATGATAAAAAAATCCTTAAATGCATCACGGAAGCGTAGAGATCATATCATAAGCGATCGGGAGTGGACTTGGTCATAAGTTGAGAGAAAAGGAGAGATGGTGTGTAGAGAGAAAGACGGAGCGAGCATATATATTATATCTGTAAAGAAGAGCTGGGGTTGCCTCTCCTTTTATAATATTTTGGGAGTCCATGGATCTCAATCCATACACAACACAAGTCCAATGGTTCACATGATTTGTGTTTATTTCAATGGCTATGATTTTATTGCTAAAACATAACAGCAATTAATTCAAAAAAATTAATTATATTGAATAGTAATCAATTTAATTTGATTTACATTAAATCAACTTGGAGAAAGAGGTAGGAGGCTAGCCTCCTTCCAAAAGGGGGTGGACGGCCACAAGTCCTAATAGGACTTTGTGGCTGTTTCCTCTCCTTAATAGGAAGGGGAGCCTCCTTTTCATTATATATGAAATCTCCCATTCCATGAATTTCTCCAAATATTTGCAACAACTTTTGTTGCAAACTAATTCACAAAAATAAATCCAATTTATTTTGTTAACATTGCATTCATGCCATTGAAAATTTGTGAATCACATCACAAGCCAAAATAAAATGTAAATTATATTTTCAATTAATTATCCAATGTGAATCCAATTCACATGAACATTTAAATTATAAATGTTATTTACAAAAAAGCTCTCTCTTATATATTATTAATCACATTTATAATATATATTATTAATATGGATAGTGTTATCCACATTATTCATAACTATGATAATTAAATCATATTTAATTATCTTGGATCTATATTCTCATATACCCAAATAATATGAATCACGTTCACATTATTCACATCTTTGATAATTAAATCACATTTAATTATTTTAGATAACTCTTTTTATATGGCCTAATAATATGAATCAAATTCATATTATTCAGGATAATTAAAATCACATTTAATTATATATTTTCCTCAATGCTCAGATTCATTATCAGCAATTAAATTATCCTTGAACTCTTTCAAGGATAATGCGCTTTCTCTGCGGATACTTGGAGATAAGGACAGGGCGATTGTATGTTCCACGTACAGTGACTTGGATATTGGGATCACATCTCAAATATAGACCTCAAGGACCTTTCAAAGATGTTTGATTAAATCAAGACCGTAGATCTAATCTTCTCATTGCATATGAATCACATTCAGATCACTATCCAACTCTTGGACCAAGATTAGATCACCTCTATTGAGAGGATTCACCAAAATACAAACTTGTTTCATCACTCCCTCGGAATTAAAGCATCATGGTTAACATTCGTTTATGATCACATCACCCTCAGGTATTCCTAATACATGTACATCCTACATACTGGAAGACCTTGAATAAACCCGAAGTCTTATATCTTATTTAGGTTGTCTCCTTTAGGGTTTTATCATTAAGTTTCTCATTTGATCATTGGGATTTGGTATCGATCATATACTTTCCAAAAGCATATATCATATCCATGTGTTGATCATATACTTTCCAAAAGCATATATCAAACCTACAAATTCAGTCAAGCTTCCAAAGCGAGACAACCACGCACGGAATTTGATCCCAATATCTCATGAGTGAGCTCATGTCTTCTGGTTCAGTAAATGAATCTTTATGATCCCTTTGAGAGATGGTATTACTCATATGCCCTTGTATGCACACCAGTACGTTGGTGTATAGACCTTGATTAGGCCATCAACCTATCGGTCTGCCAAATGTACATACTCAGACACATAGTAACACATATGTCGCCGGTTAGAGGATGCACGCCTATATCGTGACAACATACGATATAGTTCTTTGGTTATCTCGATCTCGCTAAGTCAACATGTTGGTCTAACTTATCCAATACCTCCGAATCTGTATTTCTGTGAAGAGGACCTGCATCAAGAGGTCGGTCAGATATCAGCCAAAAGAGAAAGGATTGACATCTCCTACTTAGGTTGGAGATTATCTCTTAATAATCATTTGACGGTGCTTCATGAGTCCTCAATCTAAATTTTTATATATTCATCCAAGCATCAACCTCTATGATTCAACATTTGAATCAATAGCTGTATGATCATTAAGATGGTCATGGTACATGACCCTAATTGTACCAAGGGACCTATTATGCAAATTAATTATTCTTCACTTCAAATCAGGGAATGATATTTGCAACAACATTTATTGCATAATGACTCATCATGAGCTTGCATGTCCAACTATTGTTAATAAAGGAAATACACAAAATTAAATTTAAAGTTTTTGTAGGGACCTAAATGAAATTAAAATAAAATTTCAAGGGATTCCAGAAAACAATTCAAAAATATATGAACCTACATGCATAATTCCCATAATATTTTAATTACTTACACCTAATAGGGGTATAAATGTAATATCCAGAAAGTAGAAGGCTTGTTTGCAATTTAATAATAAAATATTACATAGGAATAAAATATTTCTAGACTAAATAATAATAAAAACCTGTATGGGGTCTAGACCCCTCACATGTATGTGCACGTGAGGTGATGTGGATTGGATCAAATGGCAAATAAAATAAGTATGAGGGTTAAAGTGTAATATTACCAAACTTTTGAAACTATAACTTAAAGTTTTATGGTCTGAAATGAAAATGTAAAAATTGAGGGAGGCAAAATTACCCCTCGAGGCGCAATCGGACGATAGAGAATCATCACTTAACCATGTGGTGATCGCTCGTTTCATAATGATGCTTCATGGATGCACGTCTAAGATCAGATCCTAAGATGGATCTAACAGTCGATGGCGTAGAAGATCAGACGGCTATTTTACCACCTGGGAGGAGCTTCTGATCGGGCAATAGAGAGGATACTAGGAAGATTGGGGAAGAACCCGAAGGGGCGAGCTTACATATGATATATCGGTCAACTCCGGCCATGGGAGGGGCTTGCAGATGGCTCAAAATTAAGCTGGAACTGTGACGACGGGGCAGCTCAGATGAGTCCGGGACTCGTCGTGGAGTTCTAGAGGGTCGAAGAAGGTGGAGCATCTGGGGAGCATCTGGCTAGACAAAATCCGACCCAGAAGGGGTCCTTCCAGTCCAAAACCTGTAATGTTAGGCTCGTAAAAGAAAATAGGGGATTCTTGGTTGGATTTGTATAGTGAGGAATGGAGATGGAGTGTGGCGGAGATCTTCCAGCGAATGGCAGAGGAGGAAAATCGGAATCACTGATAAGGTATTGATCAAGGGGAGAGAAGTTGCCTGGGATGAAGATAAGGCAGATGGGAAAGTGATGGATGGTTCAGATGAGACAGAGAATAGTTGGGTAAGGCAAAAACGATGATCGCGGCAGGAGCTCCAGCGAACTGTGATTGACTAATTTGCAAAATAAAAGACAAGAACATTAGAAGCTAAATGCTAAACTATGCTAACACTAATCCTAGGAATGAAAATAAACAAGAAACTATGGCTCAACCTCAGAGGAGAAGGAGCTGAGGTGGAGCTCCAATGAAGATGCCCAACGAGCTCGGATAACCAGGTTCAGAGCCTCTTCCTCCACGGCAAACTCTCTGAGGAGATTGCTTATGTCACATGCAATCTCACAAGCGAGAAATCTGAGGATTTTGAGTGTGAAGGCAGGATCAAATTTCAAATGAAGGCAGAGGAGGAACATATATACATGGAGGCCTAACTAGGGTTTTCTCGTCGACCAAGGTTCCATTGATTGAGGAATGATCATGCTGCGAAAAAGCGATGAATGAGGATCATTTTTTATGAATGAATCAAGCCAAAAATTCAATATTCATTAGGGGAAAATCAAGGAAGATAGGAGTCAGTGGGTTCTGATAGGGTTAAACGAGTACGGGGCAGTTGACTGGCGGGTCAACAAAGGCTAGCCCCCTTTTGGGCCACGTAGGCTTCTACGTGATAAAATAGAAAAGAAATTCAATAATAAATTAAAAGAAATAGTAAATGATTTTATTGTTTTTTTCTTAAAATATGAATAATATTTATTATTTTATGTAGTATTTTATGGTGATTATTTTTTCGAGTTAATTTTTATATGTTTTTTTGTATGTACTAATATAGGTATATTTGCCTATATAATGAGTATTTTATTTTATTTTTTATTTTAGATTTTATTATTTCATAGACTTATTTTATATATTTATAGCTTATTTAAATACACATAAATATAATTTTATTATATTTTCTGAAGTTATTTGGTAACTTAAATAAATAAGTATATTTATCTTATAGGTATATACATGTATAATTTATCTATGCATTATAGTACATTATTGATTTTAATGTGATTTTAATTGTTTTATTCTAATTTTATTATGTATATGTATTTTAAATAATATTTACAAAAATTGTAAAAATATAAGAGTTAAAAATATAAAGAATAAATAAATTAATTATTTTATATAGGTAAATTGCACAATAAGGGCCCAAAACATAACTTTTGCATCTTAACTTCAAATTGAATGAAACGGTTTCATTAAATATATAATTTAAATTTATGAACAATAAAAGGTTAGTTTGCTGAATTTTAAGCTTGTATGAGAAGATACATATCTGGAAAGTTTTATTTGTGGCTTTTTATTCTAAATGTCTAGGGCACACTGTGCATTATTTCTAAATAAAATAACTTTTGTATTTTTCTTTGTATTTCTATCAACAAGTCTCATGTTCAAAGTTTATTTATTTGAGTATAAATAATAAATAATAAAATGCGTCACAAAACCTGTTTAATGAAGAATTATAAATTAGGGTTTTGAGTATTTATTGCCCCTTATCTCCCCCTACTTTATTCCTTGTCGACCATGTCATCATGATGTCTCGGGGTTTAGAGTCATTCAATATCTTTGGCACTTCATTTTTTTCTTTAATTTTCTTTATTCTTTAATTTTGGCTTTTAAAATAACAATTTATACAATATTTGCAACATAAACAGTGATTGTTATTTTATAAAATTAATGATATATACATGCAGTTAGCTAGGGATTAAAGGCCAAAATGAAAGAAAAAGTGTGATGAAATGGAGATTCATCACTTCCCCATAAATGACATGGCCTTGGAAGGGTGCTTCAGATAACTAAAAATCACACTTGTTATAGTTGGCATACAACTTATTCTTTCCTTAGTGTCTCAAGTGCATGTCAGAGATGTTGTTCATGTTGCTACTTGTTCTTAAAATAGATGAGTACACCATCAATAAATACTACCACAAAGTGATTCAGGAACTGACTGAATACACTATTCATCATATCCATAAAGGTTGTTAATGCATTTATTAGTGCAAAATGCATAATTCATAATGTTCATATCTAGTACGAAAGGATGTTTTAGGAATATCCACGTATCTAATTCTTAAATGATGGTATCCGGATCTTAGATCAATCTTCGAGTATACAATTGAACCTTGTAGCTTATCAAAGAGGTAATATATTTGTGGCAAAGGACAGTAGTTCTTTATTGTCCTTTTATTTAACTGTCGATAGTCAATGCATAGTCACAGTGATCCATCTTTATTTTGCACAAAAAGCATAGGTGCATCTCATGGTGAAGTACAGGGTGTATGAACCCTTTATCTAGAAGTTCCTGCAGTTACATCTATAATTCATGTAACTTGGCAGGTGCCATACAATATGGCAAAATAAAGATTGACTGGGTATTAGGTACAAGAAAGTTTTCAAATTCGATCTCTTTGCTTAGGTGGTAATCCAAGTAGTTCATCTGGTAAAAAACATCAAGTAAGTCACATACTGATAAACCCAAAAATATATTCATCAGTCATGTGTTCCACACAAGGCGGGAGCACAGTCGTCGAGGCGACCGACGAAAACCTTGGATTCAATCAACAATTAACCCACAACAAGAATAAAGCAATTAAATATTAAAAATGTGGAATTAAAATTTATTATAACTCTACAACAATGTGTATATGTGCAAGTATGTGTAGAGGTCGAACACATGGAGCAAACGGGAGAAGGAGGCACAAATAATGCTAAAAAATTTGTCCTCTATCTCTTCTCCATTTTATTATTTTTGTAGGTTCTTAATTTTATATTTTGTATTTTGTATTTTTGTTTTATATTTTTGTATTTGATTTTTAATTTTCTGTTTTTATTTTCTTTTTATATTTTTTATTTTTATATCATTTTTTCTTTTATATAAACAATGTAGCATATATAAGGCTTTATATATACAATATATAGTATTATATTTATAAATACTAATAAATATATATATAATACAAATAATAAATTGTTTTTGGGTTTTTCAAATTTATCTAATTTTTTTATTATATTCTGGAATTTTTGCTAATTTTTATGTTTTTTAAAAATCAGAAATACCCAAATAAGGGATTAAATATATAGGATGAAATTGAATTGGATTTTAAAAATAGTAAACAAGCTCCAAAAATATCCAACTCAATTTTAAGATAAAAATATTAATATAAACAAATTTATAAAATAGAAAAAGATATTTTTGTATTTTTAAATAATATTTCATATTTTTATCAAAGATTTTGGGGTTTTTTATTTTTAGGCTTTTTGTTTTTTCATTTTAGTGATTTTTATTATGTAAATAGAATAGGATAAAATATACAATATATAATTTTTTGGAATTTTTAGTCTCATTTTTATATTTTTTGGTATTTTATAAGTTACACAAGGAATAAATAGGCTCCTTTTTATTTTTAATAAATTGATTAAATATAAAAAAAATACCAACTAAAATATGGGCATGAATATACATGACATGAAGCATTTAACCCTATTTTTATGTATTTTTCAAAGCACAATAGTATTTTTAATAAATAGAGGAAGAGCATAAAAATATATGTCCTGACAAGGGAAAAATGCAAATAAAATATTTCAACATGTGCTACAGTGCAAATATGCCAACATAAAACAACATTTATTTAATTTTTAAAAACTAATTTACAATTACAAAAATGTTAGGGATTACAGTGTAATTTCGCCATCACGTGGGGCGAGACGTGATGCGCCAGGGAAGGACCCAAATGTAATAACAAATAACTACAGTGGCCTAAATGTAAAATTCCAAATTATTTTACACGTTATACTTTATTTACAAGATTAATAAATAAATACAAAAGGTGCTGGGGGAAGATATGCAATTTACCTTAAAAGAGGCATACATCCAACGATTGAGCTTCATCCACTTGACACGCGTCGCTCGCACAACGGCGGATACCCCTTCGTGGTTGACAGCTACGATTAGATCGTGGGTCACGATCGGATGTTCTGGGCTCGGCTTGATCCAACGCCACTTGTAGCATCTGGAGCGCGGTGGATGATCGAACGGCTGGGGAGCAACCTGGAAGAATGGGTCAAGAACTCACTTGGGGCGAGTTTCAATCCGCTCTTCTGAGCGTTTCCGACCTCCAATCCCTTCACCGACGACTTCTTCTCATTTCTGTGGGTCTTCCGTGTCAGATGGTTCCTTCAATCGAGCACCTGGAGCTCTGGCGTGATCAAGCAAGGTCGAGGAAGAATGGGAGCTTGGAGTGACTTGTCTTCAACAAAATTCGACTCGAAGTGGGTCCTTTGGCCCTCCAGACCTGCAAGAGGTGTACGCGCAAGTAAACAAGGGGTCTGGGGAGCTTGTTAGGCGGTGAGGAGTGGAAATGAGGTCACGACGAAGGTCTCTGGCGAAGCGGCGAAAGTAGAGACCTGATTGCATGCTACAGAGCGGAACAACGTGAATGAAGGGACGTGGGATGAAGTAGAAGCGTAGGGGAACGATGCGAAGGTGGTAGTGGGGTCGTAGAACGAAAGAGTCACAATGGAATTGTTTGCCGGAGCGGAGCTCCGACGAACTACGAACCTAACTAATCTAACTAATTAACTCACTAAAATACAAAATAAAAAATACTAAATTAAACCTACGACTAATCCTAAGCTAAAGAAACTAAAATGCACAGCTCATATCTGCCAGATGAGGCAAGGAGCAGAGGTCTCTGGCGACGGTGTCCTTGGACGCACCTCCTCCTTTGCGAGCGCCCAACACCTCAGGGGACTCCAGTTGTCACCTGGATACGCTCTTTGGCCGAGATGCGGCGGCTCTAGGGCTTGAAGATGGCCAAAAAATGAAGATGGAGGAGGAAGTATTATTTATAAACATAAGCAGCACCCTTATTGACCGGGGAAAATCAACGAATCAAATTTATGCACGAGAGATACAATGGCTCGGCGTAGATCATGGATGATCCATGATTATTTTGTGTGAAGGAATCAAAGCTGATCGAAGAATGGATCGAGCACGAAATAGGTAGGAAATCGTGGGAAAAGATGTTTCTGACGTGCCAGGAGGTCTAAAGGGACAGTTGACCAGGGGTCAACTGTCAAAGCGCGGCCATTGGGCCACGTCAGCCATTAAAGGACAAAGCAGCGAGCTTTAATGAATAAAAAATAATAAATTATTTTATTAATTTTTTAGTATAAAATAAAAAATGTTTATTTTTAATGTAGTATTTTATTATGATTTTTATTTATTTTTTTGATGTATTTTATTAGTAGTTAATTTTTAATAGTGTATTTGTAGGTATATCTACCTATGTTTTGTACATTTTTATTTTTATTTTGGATATTTCATTTTATCATTTTATTATTTTATTTTATATATTTATAACTTATTTTTAGATACATAAATATATTTTTATTATATTTTTATGATGTTATTTGTATACTTCAATAAATAGATATGTATATTATGTAGTTATATTTATTGGTATTTCATATGTGTTTTATGTACATTATTTTATTTTAATGTATTTTATTGAGTTTTATTTTGCTTTTGTATTTTTAATAGAACATGAATAATATATACAATATTGTAAACATATAAATTAATAAAGAATAAAAGAATATAATTCCCTTTTATTTATATATATGTATAACATGGGTATTTTGTTTATGTATTTATAGAATTATTTTTTTTACATTTTCTTTTTGATTTTATTTTGGTTTCAATATGCACATATGTTATAAATAATAATGACAAATTATAAAAATATGAATTTGTAAAAATAATAAATAATGAATAAGTTGAATATTTTAAGCGGTATAATGTACAACGATGGTCAAAAACCTAACTTTCACACAGTAACCAAAAAATATGAAACTGCCTCCATTAAACAGCTTATGAAAAATTATATACAATTAGAGATGATTTTGATATGTTTTGAGTTTTTGTTTGAAAGATATGGGTTTGTGAAGTTGGGATTTTGGCTTTTTATTTTGTGTATAAAATGAACATTGTGCATTATTTTGTACAAACTCAATTTGGTATTTTTATTTACATTATTATCTACAATTTTCATGTTCAAAGTTTCTTATTTGATGAGTGAATAATAAATAATAAAATAGGTGTCAAAAATGATTTATCGAATGAATAAATAAATGGCATTTATTGTATTCTTGGCCCTTATCTCCCCGTACTTTATTCCATGTCGACCACCTCAATTCTTGACTTGGTCTCGGGGTTTAGGGTCATAAAATATCTTCGATATTTTATTCTTTTTCTTGGGCATTAAAAATCATGTTTTATATACAATAAATACAACAAATCATGAATGCTCTTTTGTACAATTTAATGTTATTTGCATGCATTAGCTAGGGTTTTTAAGGCCAAAATGATAGAATAAAGGTGATGAAATGGAGATTCATCACCCCCCATACTTGCCTTTTCTAGTCCCTAGCAAACACTTATGCAATAAGTATAAAAAGAATAAAGAAGAAAAGAAAAGAAATAATAAATAGAATTGATGTCAATTACTAAACTTATCTTTACAAAATCAAAGTTTGGAGCTCAGGTTAGGCCTTGATGTGAAAATGTGTGTGGAACCTGGTCAAGAACCAAATTTAAAACACAAAACCCTTCGAGAGTCACAGAACTTAGTTCAAACCACCTCAATAGCCAGGTTAGAACTAGACTACATCATACGCAGACCCCTATGACTATGAAGCTGACTTGTACAATGTAAGTGATAGTGGCTCTCCCCAACTGAAATGACAAAGAGACTGACTTCTCCAGAATGACAACCTAAGGATTCCCCGATCCAGCACTCTGTCCTCAAGGAGCGTGGTATTCCCTTCTAAGTTCAAGTGGCATCCAACTCAAGAGGAGGAGGTGAAGAAAAAGAATGGACGGCAGCCAATGTAGCTACCCATCCTGGGATGCATGACCACTGTAGTCAAGTCATCCAACTGCAGGCTCACATGGTATGACTTTGATGCACAAGCTTGCTTATTTTCTATACAACATATATCCATACTCCGGCAGGCATTTTATTTTCAATCAGGCCTGTTCACTTTTTTGGGTTGTTTTTTTATGAAATACTATTTACAACAGCATTTACATAAGTAGTTTTTCCTCTTGAGCCAGAAGACTATCCATCTTTTGAAGCATTATTACAAACCATGCTCTCCTATCTTTAGACTTCATGGCAACTGGACCAGGTTGGGGTGTACTTCCCTCCTTAGACGAGGACAAATGTTTCCACTCGTGTGTGTCTCAGAACAGAAAATCCCTTCCCCTCACCACTCCAACTGAGTTGAGCCAAGTGAAAGGTGCAAGTGTCCAATTTAGGTCACGATCGATAAGAGTCATGCGTGCGTCTCGAAAAGTTCTAGTTAGTCAGTTAAGGTGACTTGAATCCAACCTTGAGTATCAAATAATTAAGTCCCAATGGACCAGAAGTACCTTAAACCTAGTTCCCGTAAGGTGCCAGTGTTGTTAGGTGCAGTAAAGTCCAACCAGGCTCCAATCTTTGACTTTATTTGGACTTGTTCAATCATCAAGCTCAATTCGAAAGAATATGAATGCAAATGCTAATGCTATGTACAATGTAGAAAGAATGATGCAAGTTTCAAAAAGAATTTAAAAATAAAAAGAATTTTTATACAAATAATTTTGGCACACAAAAAGATAAAAATATGTATAACTATTTACACGGGCGTGCTTCTTTCTATTTATTTAAAGGACTTAAGAATTAAAAGAATTTATATGTTTAAAAGTTGTTTTTATTGGTATATATACAATTTGTAAAAAAATTTATTTATAATTATTTATTTTATTTATTGATGCATTTATTCCTCAAATTTATTTGCAAATAAATTTTGAAAACTATAGTACAAAAATTGTTTTGCAAATATTTACAAACATTTGAAAGCCATTTTGCAAAGATTTTTCAAACATTATATATAGATTTTTCACAATATTTTTACAACTATTTTCAAAATCATTTGCAAATAGGTTTTCAAAGCTTTTATTTCACACAGAGAAAAGAATTTTTACAAATCAATACATTTTTACAAAGGTTGAAAAACATTTCATAAAAAGTTTCCAAACAAGTCACACCATTTTTTGAATCATTTTGCAGAAATATTTTTAACCTGATTTATTAAATAGTATATACAAAAAATTGAGGAATAAGTTGTATTATTAATTGGTTTTTAATGAATTATAAATGTGTATATAGTATATTTAGCCAATATTAATTATTAATAATACGAAAGTATGAGTTATGGCTAAAGTATATACAAAGTATATACGATCCCCCTATACTTAGCATGAGCTATGTCCTCATAGATCGAAAAGCGAAAGAGAAGACATAACTCGTACTGAGTATAGAAAAGCCTATACTATAACGACTGAATAAGAAATGAAAGAATGAAGAGATAAATGAATAAGAAGCCGACCTTCCCCCCATACTTAGGATTAAATAATCCTAAGTATAGCAGACTGTACACAAAGCAGGGAGGGTCAAGGGTGGAAATAAACAGATCACATCTCAGGATGTCTCCCCCTATACGTAGGGTGAGATATCCTTAAGTATAGCAGAGCAAATCAACAAGAGAGGAGACAGTGTAGGGGGTCAACGAAGAAAGAATCTGGGGTGCACACCCCCCACACTTAGGACAAAGTACGTCCTAAGTACAGAAAACTAACAAAAAGAGGCAACACATCTTCTGTAGAAAATAAAAAAGGAAAACGAAAAGAAGAAAAGACGGAGATATACAGATAGATGAAAAAGACCGTAGAGAATGTACGCATCACTCCCCCTATACTTAGGGTGAAAGGTCCCTAAGTACAAGCAACGACAGGAGTGACGAAACATAATGGAGATAGAACAACACAGCATATACCCCCTATATTTAGGATTAGGTACGTCCTAAGTATAGACACACATATATGGCGAAAGATATGGGGTACACAAGACATACAAAAGATAGAAGGAATAGATACACAACACGTATATTCAACAAGTATGGACTGGTGAAGGATAGGACGGTACCTGGTATGCGAATATCATACTCTCGTCATCATCTCCCTATGAAAATGAGGACGTAGTCAGACAATAAATAGACACCTGACCCTTTCTGAGACCATGATTAACTTAGAGGGGTCTGTATTGTTCCTTCTTCCTCCAAGTCTTACAGTATCGGCTCTGCTCACTTATTCCTTCTTTATTAGCCGATGATTTACTTCATGCTACCGGTTACTGGTTTAGTTTTCGTGAGGAGCAGGAGACTCTCAATACCGCGTGATATCCGGCGGTCATAAAGTAAGAAGGATCAGGGACACACAAATACCACAAGATATGGCTCAACTCTGCGAGGGTCCTCAAGGTGAGCAGACTCAGATGAGTCAAGTAGTGCAGAATGATCAGAAGACTCAGATCCGTGCTCCTACAGGTAGGAGACACAACCAGGTAGGAGACCGAGTACACAAATTAGAGGACTCGCCTTCATACTCCAACAGAAAGGAGACACCAAAAGTGAAGCCCAGTACCTATGTACCCTTTTGCAGATAACCCTCGGGGAGTGGTGCATGCTAGACAATGAATATAGAGCTCACCCTTTCGAGGTTCGTCAAGGAGAGCGAGCTCAAAGGAGCCAGATCCATCAGACGGATCACAAGCGCAGTCTCGGTAGGAGACAGAACAGCTACCAACAGAAGTGACCGACGGATATAAGAAAATGTCATAGTCTCTAGCAGATAACCCTCAGAGAGCGCTATGAACTAGGCAATGAATAATCAACAGACAATATGACTCATCCTAGCGATGATCGTAAAGGAAAGTGGACTCAAAGGAGTCATTGAAGTTTGCCTTGTGCACCGATAGATCGGGCACACACACAGATAGAGAGCCAAACAGACAAATCAGATGATGTGGTTTTGGGTCCCAACAAGGTGGAGACACAATCAGTGAATGAAATCGATCATAAAGAAATTGTTGCATCCTCCCGCAGATAGTCCTTGGAGAGGTATGCAAACTAGGTCAATCAAGACATGGGAATGCTGGCATCACATCTCAGGTCCTCAAAATCAAGCATCATCAATCCTCAAGAGGGCATAAGATCATGCGAGGGACAAAAGATTCAATCTCAATCATAATGCGTCCCTTAAGTGAATCCAATCAGCTGAGATAGATCAAGATATAAGCAGAAAATCCTCAAAGTGCTAAATGTGGATCGGAGAAACAGGAGATGGAGAAAGGATTAGTAAAGGAGATGAATGGAATCATGTGGGTTCCACACACCATTGCTTTAAAGTCCAAATCAAGATAGTCAATCAGTCCTCTAAATCAAGATGGGTGAAATCGAATAAAAGATCATATAGGAATACTCACAGAATCATCATCAAAAAGTGAATCGCATCCTCAATCCAGCGTGCAAGATCAGAATTCCTCAATAAAGAATCACACCGAGTAATCGTGCATCATCAAAGTCCTCAATTAGGTCCAAGCACATATCAAGTCCAGATATAAAAGAGAACACCAATCTCAGCATCCTCAAAACTGCCTGACTTACTCAAATAAGCAATGGAATCCATGAATCCTCGATACGGGCCTCGTCTTTAAGCACAACATTCACGGGTGATAGAAATAATGACACGAAGGGGGATGGGGAGGGCGGGCGAGAAAAGTTCGAAACAAGACAAAATTGTGTGTTCCACACAAGGTGGGAACACATCCAAAATTATGGTTAAAGGAGAGGGTCTCCTCGAACTGGACTAGATATGGGTGATATGGGCAAGGAGAAAAACATCAAAATCCGGTGAAGACGATGAAGCTCAAGACCCAATATCACGACTCGAATGCAAATGAGGAGGTGAATATGGACAAGGGATATAGAAGGACTCAATGATGAAAATACGCACACACACGGGACTGAAGACTCGAAGAATGGATGAAACACAGATGGACTCAAAGTCACAATCAATACACAAAGCAAACCCCTGGTTCACCTACTCAACACAATGAAGACCGAGATGTGCTCTTTTATCTTTTCAATTTTAGAGTTAGGTGATTACCTAAAAGTTGTACACACCGAAGACAAGCTTGGGATTTGGACACTAATCCTTAACGTGCACGTGGGAATAAAATTCACAAACAATAAAGGGGTTTCTCTCCCCAAGAAAATGAATACATTACGTTCATTTAGAGATCAAGTAGAGTTAGCAGTCCCGATTTTATTTTGGTCATCATTTTTTTGTTTAATTTTCGATGCATGAACCTAACGAGTATCCAATCCCATTTAGCATCCTAGGTAGTCAAAATCAGAGGGAGAAGGTCAGAAAAGCCATGCAAGTTGGAAATCAATGATGTATGCCAAGTCAGAAGACTTACAGTGCTTCCCAGCTCTCTCCACGTGGGATGCATAATAGAATTGAAAAACCTATGCCATATAAGATGCAAGCCTATGAAATCACCCTAGATACAACAATTGCTATTATATTGAAGAACATAATTTCAGAATTTGATTAAGTTCAGAAGCAAATCTACAGGTACATGCAATATTAGGCTTTGGACCTTAATCTATCAAGCAAGAAATTCCTAAGCTAAGGCTCATTCACACGATATAAATAAAACAAAATTGGAAAAAAATAAAAATAAAGCGAAAAAAACGCGAGAAAACCAATGAGGCCCCAAGGGAACAATCCCTCGAGCACTAGACCCCGCGAAGTCATTGTTCCTGTGAGAGTCCAAATTATTGCATATATTAGGATCACTCTCTCACATAGATATACATTATAATAATAATACAAAAATAATGGAATGTTTTGCAAAAGTTCTCCTTTATTTTCCTTTGATGCTCTCTCCTATCGGCTAGGCCTGAAAGCCATCTCCGCCTTGCTTGGGTGCACCGGTCCTCCTAGAAAAACCTCCTTCGTACAACGGTCCCTCACAACAAAGTCAAACAGAGAAGAGTGGTCAGAGCAGTTATATCAATATCAAATAATTAAATCATAAATAAATAAATGCAAGAGATGAATAAATCAACATGAGATAAGAGACAAAATAAATTAATCTCCAACTACGTGATGTTACACCCAACAACGGTTCCATTTGATAAACCTGAAAATATTTTCATCGATTATGTGTTCCATACAAGGCAGGAGCACAATCGTCAAGGCGACCGACGAAAACCTTGGATTCTATCAACAATTAACCCGCAACAAGAATAAAGCAATTAAATATCAAAAATGTGGAATTAAAATTTATTATAACTCTACAACAATGTGTATAGCATGCAAGTATGTGTAGAGGTCGAACACAGGGAGCAAACGGGAGAAGGAGGCACAAATAATGCTCAAAAATTTGTCTTTTATCTCATCCATTTTATTATTTTCGTGGGTTCTTATTTTTATATTTTTTTTATTTTTATTTTTGTTTTATATTTTTGTATTTGATTTTTAATTTTCTGTTTTTTATTTTTCTTTTATATATTTTTTCTTTTTGTATTACCTTTTCTTTTATATAAACAATGTAGCATATATAAGGCTTTATATATACAATATATAGTAGTATGTTTATAAATACTAATAAATATAGATAAAATATAAATAATAAATTGTTTTTTTAGTTTTTTTTCATATTTTCTAATTTTTTTGTCATTTTTTGGGATTTTTGCTAATTCTTATGTATTTTTAAAGTCAAAAATATCCCAAATAAGGGATTAAATAAATAGGCTGAAATTGAATTGGATTTTAAAAATAGTAAGCAAGCTCTAAAATTGTCCAAATCAATTTTAAGATATAAATATTAATATTAATAAAATTATAAAATTGGAAAAAGATATTTTTTTTATTTTTAAATAATTTTTCAGATTTTTATCAAAGATTTTGGGGTTTTGATTTTTAGGCTTTTTTCCATTTTTAGTGATTTTTTTGTCTGTAAATAAAATAGGATAAAATATACTATGTGCAATTTTTTTGGAATTTTTAGACTCGTTTTTATATTTTTTGGTATTTTATAAGTCAGACAGGGATAAAATAGGCTCCTTTTTAATTTTAATAAATTGACTAAATGAAAAAAATGCCAAATAAAATATGGGCGTGAATATACATAGCATGAAGCATTTACCCTATTTTTGTGTATATTTCAAAGCATAATATGTATTTTTAATAAATAGAGGAAGAACACAAAAATATATGTCCTCGCAGGGGCAAAAATGTAAATAAATTATTCAACAAGGGCTACAATGCAAATACGACAACATAAAAAAACATTTATTTAATTTTTAAAGACTAATTTACAATTACAAAAACGTTAGGGGTTACAGTGCAATTTTGCCATCACGTGGGACGACACATAACGCGCATAGGTAGGACCCAAATGTAATAACAAATAACTACAAGGGCCTAAATGTAAATATTCCAATTATTTTACACATTATACTTTATTATAAGATTAATAAATAAATACAAAAAGTATTGGGGGAAGATACGCAATTTACCCCCAAAAGAGGCATGCATCCAACGATTGAGCTTCATCCACTTGACATGCGTCACTCGCACAACGACAGATACCCCTTCGTGGTTGGACGACTGCGATTAGATCGCGGGTCACGATCGGATGTTCTGGGCTCGGTTTGATCCAATGCCACCTGTAACATATGGAGCGTGGCATACGATCAAACGGCTAGGGAGCAACCTGGAAGAACGGGTCAAGAACTCGCCTGGGGCAAGTTTTGATCTGCTCTTCTGAGAGTCTCCGACATCCAATCCCTCCGCTGACGGCTTCTTATTGTTCTTGGGGATGGTTCCTTCAATCAAGCACCTGGAGCTCCGGCGTGGTCAGGCGAGGTCGAGGAATAATGGGAACTCTAGGTGACTTGTCTTCAGCAAAATTCGACCCGAAGTGGGTCCTTTGGCCCTTCAGACCTACAAGAGGTGTATGCACAAGCAAATAATGGGTTTGGGGAGCTTGTTAGGCGGTGAGGAGTGGAAATGGGTCGCGGCGTAGGTCTCCAGTGAAGCGGCAGAAGTGGAGACCCGATTGCATGATCCAGAGGGGAACAAGGTGAATGAAGGGATGTGGGATGAAGTAGAAGCGTAGTGGAACGATGTGAAGGTGGTAGTGAGGTCAGAGAATGGCAGAGTCACAGTGGAATCGTTCGCCGGAGCGGAGCTCTGGTGAACTACGAACCTAACTAATCTAACTGATTAACTCCCTAAAATACGAAATAAAAAGCACTAAATTAAACCTACGACTAATCCTAAGCTAAAGAAACTAAAATGCGCAGCTCATACCTGCCAGACGAGGCAAGGAGCAAAGGTCGCCGGTGACGACGACCTTGGGCGCACCTCCTCCTCCGCGAGCTCCCAACACCTCAGGGGACTCCAGTTGTGACCTGGATACGCACTTTGGTCGTGATGCGGCGGCTCTAGGGCTTGAAGATGGCCAAAAAATGAAGATGGAGGAGGAGGTATTATTTATAAACATGAGCACCGCCCTTATTGATCGGGACATCAATGAATCAATATGTATGAGAGATAAAATGGCTCGGTGTGGATCATGGATTATCCATGATTATTTTATGTGAAGGGATTGAAGCTGATTGAAGGATGGATCGAGCGTGAAATAGGCAGGAAATCGTGGGAAAAGACTGTTCTGACGCGCCATGAGATCTGAAGGGACAGTTGTCCAGGGGTCAACTGTCAAAGCGCAACCATTAGGCTATGTCAACCACTAAAGGACAAAGCTGCAGGCTTTATTAAAGAATAATTAATAAAAAATAATAATTGATTTTATTAATTTTCAAGTATAAAATAAAAAATGTTTTTTATTTAATGTAGTATTTTATTATGATTTTTATTTATTTTTTTGATGTATTGTATTAGTACTTAATTTTTAATATTGTATCTTTAGGTATATTTACCTATGTTTTGTACATTTTTATTTTTATTTTGGATATTTTATTTTATCATTTTATTCTTTTATTTTACAAATTTATAACTTATATTTATATACGTAAATATATTTTATTATATTCTTATGATGTTATTTATATACTTCAATAAATAGATATGTATATTTTGTAGGTATATTTATAGGTATTTCATCTGTATTTTATGTACATTATTTTATTTTAATGTATTTCATTGAGTTTTATTTTGGTTTTGAATTTTTAATAGAATATAAATAATATATGCAGTATTGTAAAAATATAAATGAATAAAGAATAAAAAATATGATTCCCTATTATTTATATACATGTATAACATAGGTATTTTGTCTATATATTTATAGACTTATTTTATTTTACATTTTCCTTTTGGTTTTATTTTGGTTTTAATATTCACATATGTTATAAATGATAATGAAAAATTATAAAAATATGAATTTTGTTATAAATAATGAATAAATTGAATTTTTTAATCAGTATAATGTACAATGGGTTCAAAAAACCTAACTTTTACATAAAACTCCAAAAAATATGAAAAACCACCTCCATTAAATAGCTTATAAAAAGTTATGTACAATTAGAGTGATTTTGATATGTTTTGAATTTTTATTTTAAAGATATGGGTCTGTGAAGTTGGGATTTTGGCTTTTTATTTTGTGTATAAAATAAACAATGTGTATTATTTTTGTATAAACTCAATTTGTTATTTTTATTTACATTATTATCTACAATTTTCATGTTCAAAGTTTTTTTATTTGATGAATAAATAATAAAGAATAAAATAGATGTCAAAAATGAATTATCGGATGAATAAATAAATGGTATTTATTGTATTCTTGGCCCTTATCTCCCCCTACTTTATTCGTTGTTGACCAACTCAATTCTTGACTTGGTCTCCGAGTTCAGAGTCATAAAATATCTTCAATATTTTATTCTTTTTCTTTTCTTCTCTTTATTCTATAATTTTGGCATTAAAAACCATGTTTTATATACAATAAATACAACAAATCATGAATGCTATTTTGTACAAATTAATGCTATATACATGCATTAGCTAGGGCTTTTAAGGACAAAATGATAGAATAAAGATGATGAAATGGAGATTCATCACATACTATAGGCACATCTTCTATCATCCACTTTGTTATGTAGTGGTAGACACATAGGCTAAATAACCTTGGCACCCATGCAACAACAAACGTTGTGCCTTCAGAGAAGAGATATATACCACTTCCTCGTTAGAATCTTTCCACTAGACCGAAATTCTATGGAGTTAGGAAGGTGAAAGGTTACTATCTTTTGGAAACTATCAAGGCATGCATGATACCTTTCCAACCAGTCCATCCAAAGGATGATGTCAAAATCATCCATTTTAATAAGTAGTAAAGAATCATGTAAATGATGTCATGCATCTGTACCATGAAGTTATCTAAAATCTCTTGAATTTTAAATATTTGTTCTCCTAGTCCCATGATAGATGAGAACTTTGTACTTCTATCAAATTCTTATCTTTATGGTAGAAGTCAAGTAATTTTTAGGGTCTAAGAAGGGCATTCTCCATTGCTCCTTCAGATGGGGTAGCAACAGACTCAGTGGAGGTATGGTAACTAGATTCTTCCTCAGAAAGGTGAACGGAACCCTCAACCTTAGCATCCACAGGTCTGGAGTCCTCGGGTCTCTTAGTCTGGGCATCGAGTATTCGCTCTAATGCATGTTTCCTTTGCTCCAACTCTTGGAGTATTGCCAATATCGCAGCCATTTGCCTATCCAAGTCATCATCCACCATGATCCTTAGATGAACCAAGGCAAATTGATTAGTTCTTATTTTGCCTAACATGATGTATATTAGGGACACTAATTTGTGTATGATAATATGTGTGTAGTCAGTTATTAAAATCAAAGGATTTTAACATATCCTTTGTTTCTAAATACCTCTAATACCTATTAATTATTGAACAAGCTATTAGAGTAACCATGCTCTGATACTAATTAGTCACGACACCAATTCTGGGTCGTTGGATTTTCCCATTACCAGATCTGGATACTTAGCAATAGTTTTATCCAACAATTATAGCTAACATTCAGAAACAGATTGCAATAAATTTCTACATAGAGAGCATTTCATATTTTTCCATCCACAAAATAAATCTTACATAGAAATCTGTCCCATCATATTCTTCTACATGCACATCAAGGTGAAAGAAAAGAACTGTAATATTTTATACTATAAGTTACTATGGTAGATTGGCTTGTTGGATAAGGTACTTGAGATGGCTCACCGACACATGTTGGGTTTCCAGAAATCATAAGATAAAGATTAATGAGTGCTAACTAATGAAGAAGAGAAAAGTAAACAAGTAGGGTAGTTTAGCAAAACATATTGTACCAAAAAGTTTCATTTCTTCTCATAAGATTAAGTCCTATTCCTTTTATTCCACGCGAGGGATTAGTTTAGGTGATTTACCCCACCTCTCATGGATTCCGAAGCTGCGGACACTTTAGGATTAGAAATTTCATTGATGTGGTGAGCATATGCCGCCGCACGCCACCTCAACCAATCCTCCAATACTACCCAGACAGTTTCCTTTTTGTGTTATTATCCATGGTTCCAAACCTTAAGGAAGCACACCGTCCTCGAGGACCCGATAGAATAAACCATATGTTAAACCTTTAATCACATATGCTAGCTGCTTTAAGTACATGTTCTCATGACCCAACCGCTACTAAACCATCTGTGCCTCCACATGGTACAACCACGTCTTCAGTCAATCAATCCGCCTAATGGCAACCGAGTACCACACATTGTAAATTATTTATTATGCACGCTCAACATATCCAGACAACCGTTTACCACCTAGGTATGACATGCTAATATGGATGATCTTCTGACAAACCTACAGGTTGCATGCCTGACCTCTAGCATCTACTCCAAGTCATTCTTATCATAAAAAACAGTACGAAAGTTGTAATTGGATCCCATTTATGCCATATCGATTTTCACCTGGTATCATTATAATACCGCACAAATATCATAACTGATAGAAGGATGATTCATTACATCAACTCTATTTTAGAAATTATTTTAGAATAAATTATGAAGCATCATGTGAATGCTCTTCATAATAAAGAACACAATAAATAACAATTTTATCCAGTTTAAGTTGAAAACGTAATAGTAAAGAGGCATAATTTCATTATCTGATTGTATTAGCTTCTCAGTGGAGTCAATTTACCTTGATTCATGTTCAATTAGGGGCTTATTTTCTCCTGAAATGATTAAATTTCATTTACAAGTCAAGAACATGAAGAACACATGAAGAACATGAATGAATGATGATTGAATGAAGAATGTAAAGAACTCAAAGAACAGAACTTCAAATTTTCGATAAAGTTTCCCCTTATATTCCAAGGAAAATTTCGACAAAGTCTCCCCTTTATCAAGTGATATTCCAAGGAAAATTTTGGTAGAGTCCCTCCTTATATCGGGTGATATTCTAAAGAAAATGTTGGCAGAGTCTCCCATTGTATTGGAAGATATTCCAAGGAAAACTTTGATAGAGTTTGCTCTTATAAAACGATATTCGAACGAAAACGAGACTTGAAAATACAAACTAAAAGAAGAAGTATTGCATAACTGATAACCTTGCATCATAGGTGGGTGACGCGTACATTCATTGACGGCCCAACCACCTGCACCCAAGTAGGTGTTACTCGGATTTCTACATCATATAGCAATACTATTAGCATACAATGAAGAATCGACTAGTCTCATGTCATGGGTATGTGAAGCATGTTCACTAACGGCACAACTGCCCGCACCCAAGTAGGGTTATACTGAGATATCTCCCTTATATGCTAATACTAATATAGGAAATGAAAGAAACTCAAAATCCTAGATCAAGATACCCTCATTTATCTCCTACTCAAAGCCGTCGAGAAGAGGAGCGCGTCGTCCGCTTTCTCCTCTTCTTCTCCGCAAGGCTTTATTAGCACTTCTTCATTGTCTCTCTCTCTCTCTCTCCTTCTCTTTATATCTCAACCCTAGCCCCAGGGGTTGTGGATGGAATGAAGGTTGTAGAGAATGAAGGGATGGGGGATATTTATAGGCTCTCAACCCCTGAAACTATGGTTTAGAATCCATGGTTTTTGCCCATGGTTTTGTCCAAACCGTGGTTTCCTTCAATACCATGGTTTCACAACCCATGGCTTTTGCCCACGATTTTGCTTGACCTTATTACGAAGCCCATGGTTCCGCTAATGACTCTTCATTAACGCTAATGTGATTAATTAGCACTGACCATAATTACTTATTCTTAACTATGATTAACATCTACTAGTACATGATAAACATTGCTTAACCATGCTCAATAAGCTTAATGATTATTTGTATTCTTAATCAAGATTTATTTGTACTAATGATGATGATTAAGATCTAGTGATGGTGTAATCAATGTCATCCTCGTTTGCTTCCAAAATTCATAACTATTTGAAAACGACATCAGATTAAGATAAAACAAGTTCTGTTGGATTAGTCTCGTCAGACGGATCTAATGTCCATTTATACAATAAGATTCGAAGAGGTTGAATTTCATGAGGCTAATATATGCATGATTAATGCCAAGCATATGACTTGTTACCAAGGATGTAAATGGACGAATACATATATATGTATTATCAAATCCTTATCTGTTTTAAAATCTGGATAAAGAAATCGATACATTGCAGATATTGAAAATTACAAATCATACCCTTAAATATGGATACAGATATGAAAACAAACAATCATGATTCAGATATTTGGCAAATGGAATTGGCTT
Source organism: Ottelia alismoides (assembly GCA_037367405.1). Lineage (NCBI taxonomy): Eukaryota > Viridiplantae > Streptophyta > Magnoliopsida > Alismatales > Hydrocharitaceae > Ottelia > Ottelia alismoides. The sequence continues at coordinate 999,468 of JAZKJV010000983.1, forward strand.
ATCCTGTATATAATAAATATCGTCGAATGCTTTCATTCAGTAGGATTATTTTTGTAAAGTTGAAATTAATAGCTAACTAAATAAAACTTAATAAATTGCAAAGTACTAAAATAAAAAAGAAAATATGTAATTATACTAAATTTAATAACTTGTATAATAAATGATTAAATAATATATATTTTTCTTCCAACATTTTAAAAGGAATCCATATGCAATATATTGCAAGTAATCCTATAACATGCTTGGAGATACACACACAAGTTGATGTATGCATATACAATATAAACATATAAATTTAGCAATACGAATATTTGTATCCACAAAAATATGCAACCACATCTTTATCCTTATCCATATATTAAAAAAAATAAATACATGTATCCATATCCGCCAAAATTAAAAATTCATATCCATATCCGCTTGAAAAAGGACACGATGATAGACAAATTTCGATATATCCATATCTGGTTGCATCCCTACTTGTAACCATTTAACTAGATGGATGTTCTTTTAGTTTCTCTAAGTGATCCATTCCCATTTTCTTCTCTCTTGTAAATTTGATTGAGCGATGACTTTCTACTCAAACTACTCTAGGTTCAAATTTCCTTGAGGTTTATTGTCCTTAGACTAGTCGATATATTTAGCATTCCAATCTACAATTACAAAAGAACCCAAAACATCAAGAAATGCACGTTAGTTTTTCTTTAAAGCTAGGAAATTGTTCTTATTAGTTCATGATCATGGAGTACAATATGTTAAGAATGATCTCATTGGACCATTTGCATTTACATCATTACATAAAGTATGTGGCAAGCTTGTGTGTTGCAGTGACCTTGTTTCTTATAACAAAAGCCACTTCGACTATGTTGGATTTGTGAAGTTAATCAATGGAGCTTTTCATCACTCTTCTGATTGGCTAGGATGGAGGATAAGCAAGATTGATCATGCTCACTATAAGCTTGTAGTTTGGGTAAATCATAGCGATATTGTTATAGAAACAAGGCATGATACTGATAGATACTTTGATGACCAAGGCTTTTGCCTCCTCTGGGATATGGGTAATGACCAATCCTCATTTTGTCAGAAGAAAATCCTTATCATTAAAAGACAACTACAATGGTTGCTATGTTACTATTGTAAACCACGTCAACTACAATGCTAACATGCGGTACCTGTTCTTGTGTGGTGACTAGGGATATGACATGCTTGAGAGAAACATTTGCGTATGTTGTTTGGGGATCATTTAGAAATTTTTGAGAATGAGTCTCATGCTACCAACTTCTTTATTTATTCATTCCGCATAATGGATTTGGAATATGACCCATATGTTTACTAATGCATCTATCTAGCATATGAGGTATACCAAATTGTAGGCATACAGGAAGTGTGATTTCCCAATCAGACCGTCGAGCAAAGCAAAGCATAACTCAATGGCATTTGTGTTATAAGATATCTTGTATCCAAGGCCATGCCATACAATGTGTGCATATGGGTAGGTTCTAAAAAAATGGTGTTCGTCTTGTGAAGAGCTATGACATATGGTGCATACACTATCATAACCTTGCATCTTGGACAATAGGTTTTTGGGAGTAGGAAGACAATTCGAATTTAGCATCAACATAAGAAGTTTGGTGTGAGGGTGCAACTCATCGCATGCCTAGATCTTTTTTATTCTTTTGCATTCTTTCGTTATCCTAAACTTGTCTATAGTACAGAAGTTGTTAGTAAGCTGATCTGAGTGTGAATACGCCTCTTGAATGTGACTTTCATATAAATTTTTTCAACTCACACAGTCTTATGATGCTATTTAGAATATGTTGTGTGATTGTTGGGCTGAAAAATCTCCTTAATGTTGGCACATCCCAATTTCCATGGGTGTCCATAAGTTGTGAGACCCATGTAGACATTTACTTGGTGCTGGTCCTAGCTAGGTATGACAACCTCGTCATGATATGGAAGCCAATTATCTCTCCATATATAGGTAGACGACCCATTGTCTAGGGTGAGGGTATTGGGAAAATAGGAAAGGCCTTACCTTAAGTAGAGCTTTACATAATGAGGAAGAATTTGGTCTCCCATGTGCTCCCAAGAAGTCTTCATGGCCATAGTACTTTCCCGAATAATATCCTTCCATAAAGCTAGTCATATGGTATTCAGTGGTGTCCAAGCAAGTTTGAGTAGAAGTGCTTCATTCATATCTTTAGCACTTCGAATTCCCAAACATCCTACGTGTTTAGACTTGGTGATCTGGTTCCAAGCCTTGGTATAATAGTAGTACCCACTTCTTGAAAATCCCCATCGAAAATCGCTCGCTAAGGCATCAATGTAGGTGCAAGTAGTTGTAGGTAGGAGTGATGTGTTCATGATATGAAGCAAAATCAATGTGAGGTAGCTGGTAATAAAAACTGTCCTTCCAGCTTAGGATAGGATTATGCCTTTCCAACCAACAAGTTTTTGCTTGAAGTCCATTTTTAATACAATCTTGTATGTCGATTGGAGACTTGGCCACAAGTAAAGGAGTTCCCAAGTAGATCTCGTCCTTGAAATCGTTATGGACCTCCAATTGTCTCCTGATTTTAAGTTGAAGTTGTTGAGGAGCATATGTGCATTCTAAGAGCTTGTTTGGTAACTGAGTTGGGTCCAGTTGGTGTAACCTCCTGTGAATAGTAGCTGTTTGGATGGTTAGTAGGGTTGGAATGATAAATGTGATGTGATGTGACGTTGATTATGTGTTATATTAACTTTTTAATAATTATAATATGTTTTTAAGTTAAAATTTTTTATTTGAATGTGGTTAAAAATATTATAACAAAGAAATTGTGTGGTCCATACAATTAATTCCAACCCATGAATGCATGGATAGAGCATGAAGTATGTCAGAATATCTCGAGGTAACCTGACAACCAAATGAGCCCTAAGGGTCTGTTTGATTGCTGGGTTGGGTTGGGGTACACCGGTGTACCCCTCCTTCCAACCCTCCCAACCCTCTTCACAGTTTACTATTCACAGGGATATCCCAACCCAATCCAACCCAACCCAACCCAGCAACCAAACATGTCCTAAGTGTTGAGACTCGAAATCACTTAAGTTATTCGAGGATAGGTTGCCTCCATGCTGACCTCATAAGGGTAAAAAAATGGCATGTATGTAGAGATGGCATCTGAGTTCGAAACTTGTTGTTACCATTGACATAGTTAATGTAAAAAATTGGCATGTACTTGAAGATGTAATCATATATCGATATATTTTAATTCATCCGTCACCATATTTGTTTTTAAGTAGATATTGAGTTATGAAAAATATTCACGACCGCAACTTTTTTTAACACATATGTTCATGTTTCTGATTATATTATTTTAAATACGATTTCTTGATTTTATAAACATACTTTCTTGATTTTCCTTAATTTTATGTCATTCTTTGAAAGACCAAAATCGCAAGTGAATTATTTAGTATGATAAGAACTCTTTTATCTTTTATATTTTCTTATCGTATCAATGCAATTAGTGCATTATTTTAGTTATAATCTTAGTATCAATGTCACCACCTTATAAAAGCAATCACATACTTGTAGTTGCATAACTAACCTACTAAGAGATTTTACAGTATAAACTTTGTAAACTTATAATATGCAATATAAGGATACTCATGTAAAAAAACATTTATTAATTATTATTTGACAAGAAAAAGTTAGTTATTCACGTTCTTATCCATGCATGCACATGCATCATCAAATCCAAGACACGTACTTGAGATGATGAGAGCGACTTCTTTGCTTGCAAGAGAAGGCAACACATGTCTTATTTGTTCTCATCTCTGGAGTTTTTTTCCTTTGAGAAGCTCTCATATCTTCTCATCTCTGGAGCTTAGTGGACAAAAATTCGCATGCATATCCCATGCAGTTTAAATAAACGGCACAATTACAAACAAGGCAATGTGTATAATGTTATTTTGGAACATGTTCACAATATTGCATCCAAACACCCACATTTCTTTGGTTGACAGATGTATCCCTAATGAGCTCAAGGGATACAAACATATACGAATGTATCTGATCCTATTCACCACCTAACACGTCTTATAACGATTTAACATTTTTATGTGTATTTATTTTAAATTATCAACGGATTTTACTGTGATATCGACGTATATCCGTATTCGTATCCATATATCTATTTTCATTTATAAATATAATCATAAATTTATTTTAAAAAATATATAACAAAATTTTATACATTCTTTCAAAATATTTATATAATTATTAAGGTTAATTACAAAAAAGACTCAATTATATGTTGATTTTCAATTAGAAGCCTCATTTTTTGAACGCAATAAATACTCTGTCGTGAATTTCAGCCATTACTTTTTTCTGATTCTTAGAAAATTACTAAAAACAGTTTTTAAGTAAAATTAAACTTTTTGACGGTATGTTTATAATATCATTACTTTCAATGATTACACATACACGTATAGAATATATAAAAATAGGATGCCCAAGATAAGTACGTGCAGGATGAACCAAATCATAATTGGATTTGATTTTTCTATTATAGGGAGTCTCTACATGTAGGTACATTTAGTATATTATATTGTATGTATTTCATCCAACGCATTTACATGCAAATGCCTATCTAGAGTATTTCTAATATTATTCGTATGCTAATAAATACCTATTTTACATATATATATATACCTCTATTTTTTTTAAAGATGTGTAACATAATTTTCATGTTTGTATCTACATTTGTATTTATATTTAAAAACCGATAAGTATACATTACCCTTTTGTCGAACCGTTCGCAACTGCGCACTGATTTAAGGATATTTGCTGTAAATAAGGAAGTTTACAGGAGAGAAGTTTTACATGTAAAATTGCAAGTTTATTATATGATTATATATTTTAAAGGTTTAAAACCCATCTATATAAACATGGCAGTATGGCACACTTCCGTTAAACCCCTTCTCCCCTACCAAAGCTTTCTTCCTTCTGGAGAGAGAGAGAGAGAAAGAGAGAGAGAGAGAGAGAGATGGCAGCTGCGGCTACGGCAGTGGAGCTACTCCCTCGGGAGTACGGCTACGTGGTTCTCGTCCTCGCCCTCTACAACTTCCTCAACTTCTGGATGGCCATGCAAGTCGGCAAAGCCCGCCGGAGGTGAGTTAGACCCAATCCCACCCAAACCCCTACTTGTATTCATCCCGGAATCCCTAGATTTCATTTGGGTTTCTCTCGAAGTCCTATCTTCTCAATTGCTATTATCTCAAAATTCCATCTTTCCTTCCCATTTGAAGGTACAACGTGCACTACCCGACCATGTACGCAGTGGAGTCCGAGAACAAGGACGCCAAGCTCTTCAACTGCGTTCAGGTGAGGCCTATCTCGAGTTAAGTTGATCGAAAATTTTGAAACTGATGTGATGGTTGTGATTCTTGAGTCCAATCTCGAGTTGGGTTTGTGGGAAAATCAAAACTTGATTTGAGATTTTTCGTATTCGTACACAGAGGGGGCACCAGAACTCGCTGGAGATGATGCCATCTTTCTTCGTGGGGCTGTTGGTGGGGGGTCTTCAGCACCCGGTGATTGCTGCGGTGCTCGGAGCGGTTTACACGGTCGCAAGGTTCTTCTACTTCAAGGGCTACTCCACTGGTTCTCCTGAGAATAGGTTTGGAATTGGGTATGCATATTTCTCCCACTCTTTCTGTCTTTGATATTTGACGATTTCTTGCCGATGATTAAGTATTCTTGATTTAAAGATGGTTGTCGAGCATGGACCTATCACATTTTATGAAGATATGGATATGGCATTATTTGTGTATTGACTGTACTATGACATCGGCAAGTCTTCATTTCTTTATGCTTTTATTCGAAATTTCTTTATGTTTTTATTCGAAATCTGTTCTAAGAATTGATTGCATTTGTTGTGGATGCTAATATATGTGTGTGAAGATCTGTCGGTTGAGAATAAATCCGTGACGAACCAAAAAATGTGATCACGATGAGACATATATGGTACGTAGGAAACCTTTTCAATATATACGGGAAACACTACGGCAAATAAAGTGTAGATGTTCTATTTCTAGGAAGAAGATGAGTTTTACAACAGAGTTGAAAAGAATATATACAACCATTAATGATACGTGATACTTCTTACTAATATCCGTGTTACTTTTCATATAAGCCATGCAACAATTCATGTAATTTTTAACTTGTAAGCCAATTAACAATTTTCAAATTTTTAACTCGGATATATGGGTGAACGGATGTAGAATCTATTTAATTTTTCTTCATTGGAATTGGTGCTAGGCATAGTTGGATCATGTTAGAAAATACAAATGCAGAAACGAATATCAGAGATAAATAAATAAACTTGTAGAACACGGGATTTAACGTGGAACACTACTCCCTAAGGAGCGGGATGAAACCACTGGAGAATGCCTCAAAGAGTTGATGTATGCATTGCACTCTCACTGGATACATGGGGTGAGGGGCTTCTTATCTAGCCCTCACTGAGTCTTCACATCCCATAGACGGTAGATGTGGGACTAAACCGCATGATGTGGTAAATGGATCCTGGAGTGATCCATTTACCCATCTACAACTCAAGTGACGCATAACTCAAGTACTCCAGCACTCCCCCTCAAACTGGACCATGCAATGCTTACCTTGGACAAACAGAAAGAAATCTCAACTTACGCTACATGACACTACAAACAATATCAACTCAACACGCACAACTGTTGGCTGCTGTCGAGGACGTTGCTTCTCATGCCATGCATGCGAGGAGGACGAACATACTGGAGTATGAGTCAAACTGAATCTCCTAGTCGGAGACCATGTGCTATGTACTGCGCCTGTCAGAGTCACTGTAACTGAAAATGAGTCTCTACTTGGAGAACTCTGGCCCGCCACAACATGTGGACAACTGTTCCATCTCTGAAAATGGCCGAACAAAGAGCGTCACTAATTATCCATACACAGATCTCTGAGGATGGGTCTCTCTCATAGGGACCTGAAAGTGGGTTCTCTCTCATAAGAACCACAGAAGGATCTCGTACTGGAGTTCACGAACATTGGAGAATGGAGTCTGAAAGTCTCCTCGTCGGAGAATAGGGTCTCTCCCATCTGACTCAGAGAATGATATCTTTACTTTGGAGTCCCTATGAAAGAACATGAAAACCCTAGACCATATGGCATAGGGAATGAGATCTGTACTCTGGAGTCCCTATGGATTACATGAAAACCCTGGCCGAAACACAAAAGATGGGGACCATTGACAATGATGGCAAACATGTGCACATCTGAAAAAAACTGCAAACATGTGCATGTTTGAAACTGAAGACTCAGAACTAATCTGACGTCGAGTATGAATATTTGTAGAGTCTGGAAATTTTGCTGGTCTAGAATATGGAGAATCTGAATCTAGAACAGACTTGTGACTCTACACAATACTCCCCCTTTCTCCCATACTGATCGGAATGGAGATACTGACCAAGTTGGGAGAAGACACATGAAGATGGGGAGAAACAAAAAACAATAAGACGATCTCGTTTCAATTTTTTTCTTGCGGCTTTTCAAATCATTTTTCTTTAATTTTAAGTCGTTTCATTTTTTACGGCTCCCCACCTTTTTGCATTTTTTAACTTGCGTACTGCTTTTCTTTTTTTCCTCCTTTTTTTGTACGCGTCTTTTCAAAGACACATTTTTTACATATCGGTCCACTTGGACCTGGACTTTCCCATCTCATTTTTTTATAAAGGCAGAGGCATTAGGATTTCCATGATGGGAACCCTCCTTCGAATGTCTGTCGCCCTTCAATGGGGCCCTGCTGTTGCCATATGCGGCTGGAGGAGAGAGGGGCACTGCGAGGAGATGCGACCACCGTGAGGAGGGCGTCGCGATGCGCCCTGGTTGGAGTTGAGGGTGGCGAGGTGCCCCGCCTCATGGAGCACTGAAGCCCGCGGTCGCCTGTGGGAGCCGCTGCCTGGAGGTGATGAAAGGGGGCATCGCATGGAAGCAGAGAAGTCCTCGCGCAAGGGAGGAAGCGCTGCCTGCTGCGCCATGCTGATGGGAGGAGATGTCGTCGACGCGCCATCGCTGCAGCATCGGGCTTCGTCTGGAGTTCTTCTTGGACTTGCGTGGTGGTTGTCGCCTCCCCGATCGATGGAGATAGGGGTTCCAGCTGTCTTGCCGCCGCCTGGAGTATTGCACGGAGGAGGAGCTCTGCCTGGAGTATCTCCATCACCACCTAGAGTGGAGGGCAGGCTGTGAGATCTGCCGCCTTTTGCCTAAAGATGCTGTTGTGCGAGATCGAAGATGCACGAAGGACTTGGCACCTGGAGAAGGCCTCTGCCTGGAAGAAGCAGAAGCATGTCTGGAGACTCAGGATCTCACGAGTTGGCGGTGCGAGATGCTGTTGGAACTTGGATTAGGGTTTCACAAGAATTATCCTAGAACTGGTTGTAGAATCGTGAACTTGAACAATACATCATAATAATCTTCAACGAATAAATCTTCACGAACAAGCATGAATTGAATCTTCTCCATATGCATAAATCGAATTTAGACAAAATCAAGAGCATAAAAACCGTAAGAATCGAACCCGCTCTGATACAATGTTAGAAAATATGAATGCGGAAGAGAATATCAGAGATAAATAAATAAACGTGAAGAACGCATGATTTAATGTGGAACCTTACTCCCTAAGGAGCGGGATGAAACCACAGGAGAACGCCTCAAAGGGCTGATGTATGCATTGCACTTTCTCACTAGATACATGGGGTGAGGGGCTTCTTATATAGCCCTCCTTGAATCTCCACATCCCACAGATGGTAGATGTGGGACTAAACCACATGATGTGGTAAATGGATCCTGAAGTGATCCATTACCCATCTACAACTTAAGTGACGCATGACTCAAATACTCCAACAGATCATGATTTAAGGAACAATCATTAGATCTCCACCGTGGTTTGAACTCCTTCTAGATTCATTGGTTTCTCCTATATCCGTAATCTTTAAACCTTTTTACTGTTTGAACAATCTAACTAGGTTTCCTACATGTAAGATTAGATGAAGCCAGAGACTTGGTTGTCATATCTAATAGATTCTTTGTTGTTGAGATATTCATCATAATCTAGTCTTGATCGATTATATTTCACATGAAATGATATCTGACGTCAGTGTGCTTTCTTTCATGGTGCCTCTAGTCCATCATAAGGTGTACGTGCTCTGATACCATAGTAAACAATGTCTCATAGCCTTGGTTGATCTCTGCATAGATGCTTTCTAATCAAGTAGCCTCCTTGATTCCTTCTGTTTTTGTCACATGTTCTGCCTTCATAGTGGAAATGCCCATGATAAATTGCAATGCGGCCTTCCAACTTACAACACATGTTCCACTGGAGAAAATACAATCAGTAATATTCTCTTTGATTACAGTCTTTGGAATAATAAACAAATATTTCCTGTCAAACTCCAAATTGTTGTCCATAATTCCCAACAGGAATTGTAATATCTACTTCACTAATTGACAACGTCCTTTGCATGATTTACCATGTAAATGATATCGACACCTAGACATAAGAGATATTTGGACGAGTGCAGATAATAGTACAAGTAATGCTACATGTTTCCGTAGAGCATGGCATCTGCGACACATACATGGTCCTCTTCCATCTAGTGGTAGAGCTACGATTGAATAAGAGTAACATATTTGGAATCAGACATGTTGAAGTGCATGTTGGGAACAGATTCCCCATATAAATTGAATTGCGGAAAAATAACCAAAGTCGATAGGCGGATCCTGCACGATATATCAACTACGAGAAAGTATCTCAAGCACACAAAAAATCAACCACAAATGCACGGAGAATTTTTAACATGGAAAACCCTCAATGTGAGGGGAAAAGCCACGGGGTTGATCGCAACCCAAAATCAAGCACTATAATCGAAGTAATCTCCCGTAAGGGGCTTACAAAAGGCCGGCCCTCAATACGGTGCTACAAATCACCAAACAATGGAGAATAGTAAAGAGGAGAAATATCACCAAACGGATAAATCCGTCGTCGTACTGTAGGGAAGAATGCTGGAGGAGAATTGCTCCAGAGGTCACTCCCTCCAAACTCCGCTGCAACCACAGACCCTCTTTCTTCTTCTCTCTCTCTTGTTTCTTTCTTGTGCTAGGAGAGCTTGTGTTGGATTGATCTTGGTATGCACGCCATACCCCCTATTTACACTTCATGGAGATGAGCAAATAAGGAAATCTGGACTCCTACTTCCAATAGGATTAGGAAAAGATAACTCCTAATCGTAAAAGGTAATTGATCTCCTTCTCGAATCAATTATTGTTTTTCCTTTTCCAAATAGGACTATCAATGTCCTATAAATATGGAATAGGTTCCCACAAGGAGGGGAACCCATCCAACAAATCTCCCCCTCACCGACGATGTGGGAACTGCTCCAAACCTGCGAGGGAGCAACATCTCTCAAACTTTCCAAACGGTAAATTCTTTGCCATCATATCGGCTTTGTCATCTGTGTGGATCTTATCAAGTACAAGCTGCTTCGATTCTAACACATCACGTATCCAATGATATCTGACATCGATGTGCTTCGATCTTGCATGGAATGTAGAGTTCTTACCAAGGTGAATAACACTCTGACTATCACAATAAAGCACATACTTGTCTTGACAAAAATCAAGTTCTTGCATGAACTTTTTTATCCACATCAACTCCTTGCATGCCTCTGTAGCTGCAATGAACTCTGCCTCTGTAGTATATAAAGCAACACACTTATGGAGACGAGATTGCCAAGAAACTGCGCCACTTGCAAAGGACATCATGTTGTTTTCTTGATCTACCCTATTGGTCAAGGAAGTTTTTATGGCCTCTAGGAATATCTGGTACCAAGGTTGCAAAAAACGGTTCATGCAGCCGTTTAAACGGCCGTTTAAACTCATTCGGCCCTCGACCGACTGTATTACCTTTAATCGGCTATGTAAACGGTCAGACCGTTTAAATGGGTGTAATCGGCCGTTTACACGCCGTTTAAGCGGCCGCGTTTTGCATTAAGGTTACATAAACCCTATATTGATTATGCTATCTACTTTGGCATGTCACATTTGGATGAAGAAGTCATTGAAATTGATAATATCTGATCAATGTTGTGAATATGTGATAATATTTTTATAGTTCATTTATACTTTTTTATTAAATATATATACGTAATATTTTTTATTAATTTAAAAATGTAAAACCGCATAGACCATTTAATTTCCGTTTAAACTCCCGCATACCGTTTAAACAGTAATCGGTGACCCTACCGACTGTATACTGTATACCGTTTTTTGCAACCTTGTCTGGTACTTGAAACTTGATGATTGTATTCTAGGCGGAACACAATATCCTTATGCATCCATTGAACATGTTCGGCCTAGCTGGTGTATTCGGCGACTCCTTATTTAGTGTTATGCATAGTTCCTTGGTCACTTCTAGTTTGATCAGGAAAACCACATGTAGCCAGATATGGATCTTCTCCCATCAATGTTACCCGCCATATCTGAATCTGTATATCCAAGAAGAATAGGCTTCTCTTCTCCAAAGCAAAGAGAGTAACTGCTAGTATCTCGAAGATATCTCAAGATCAATTTAACTGCTTACCAATGCTGTTTTCTTGGATTTGAGATGAACCTACTAACAACTCCAACTGCATGAGCAATATCTGACCTCGTACAAACCATGGCATACATGAGACTACCTATGGCTGATGCATAGGGAACTCTTTCCATATCTTTCTTCTCTGTATTGCTCTATGGGCTATCTTTGGAACTTAACTTGAAATGCGCTTCAAGAGGAGTGCTAGATGGCTTTGCTTTCTCCATATGAAATCTTTGAAGTACCTTCTCAATGTACTTCTGTTGTGAAAGTTGAAGTTTCCTTATTCCCTTGTCTCGAGTGATCTTCATGCCCAGTATCTGACTTGCATGCCCCAAGTCCTTCATAGCAAAGGACTTGCTCAACTCTTTCTTCAAGTCGGAAATTCTCTCTCCATTATTGCCTACAATTAGCATATCTTCAACATAAAGCAATAATATGATGAAATCATCACCTGAGAATTTCTTCACGAACACACAATGGTCTGAAGTAGTCTTGGAGTAACCATGCTCCCCTATGAACGAGTCAAACTTCTTGTACCACTGTCTGGGTGCTTGCTTCAATTCAAATAGACTCTTCTTCGGTCTGTAAATATAGTCTTCCTTGCCTTTGACCGTAAAGTCCTTTGGTTGCAATATGTAAATTTCCTCCTCAAAGTCACCATGAAGAAAAATTGTCTTCACATCCATCTGTTCAACCTCCATATCAAGACTAGCCGCCAAGCTTAGAACCACCCTGATAGAAGACATCTTCACCATAGGAGAAACTATCTTCTCAAAGTCAACTCCCTTCCTTTGATTGAATCCTTTCACAACCATCCTAGCTTTGTACCTTGGATTTGTAGAGTATTCATCTTGTTTCACTCTATAAACCCACTTGTTTCTCAATGCCCGCTTGACTTTGGGCAACTTGACAAGCTCAAAGGTATGATTGTCATGAAGGGATTCCATTTCCTTTTTCATAGCTTCTACCCATTTCTCCTTGTTTGCATCTTGTAATGCTTCTTCATAGTATTCAGGCTCGCCACTATCTGTCAAGAAAATGTACTCATGTGCATAATACATGGTGGAGGGTCGCTTCTCCCTTACGTGTTTCTGTGGTGGGAGAGCCTCGGAAGAAGAGCTCTCATCATCCTATCCACCATGATCACTACCATTATCTGCATCATCATCATCATCATGAGTGGTGACCTATGGTACATCTTTCTCATGTCCTGCATCTGGTACTTGCTCATATGCATCATCCGACACCATATGTGGAGCCCTCTACAAAGGGACTGTCTCCATATCATCTGTCTGATAGCTGCTCGAAGGAGGGTCCTTAGCAGCCTTCTTGATGTCTTCAATGGTTTAATCTTTAGAGAAGATCACGTCCCTGCTCCTCAGCAGCTTCTTATCAACTGGATCATACAACCTGTAGCCAAGTTCATCTTGTCCATATCCCAAGAAGATATACTGCTTTGTCTTTGCGTCCAACTTGGACCTTTCATCCTTGTGAATATGCACAAATACGCGGCATCCAAAGACCCGCAAATGGTTGTATGAGACATTCTTTACGTGCCAAACCCTGTCAGGAACATCACCATTCAAGGGTACATGTGGAGATAGATTAATAACATGAATAACAGTATAAAGTGCTTCACACCAAAAAGTGTTAGGCAACTTAGATTCAGAAATGAGATATCTGACTCTCTCCATCAGGGTCCTGTTCATTCTTTCTGCAACGCCATTCTACTACGGCGTCTTGGGTGGAGTCTTCTGGTGTCTGATACCATGAGACCTGCAATACTCATCAAACGACACAATATACTCACCACCATTATCACTGCGGATGCACTTTAGCTTCTTTCCAGATTGTCGATCCACTAATGCATGGAAGTCTTTGAAAACACCAAAGACTCGATCCTTCTTCTTTAAGGCGTAGATCCAAACTTTCCTGGAGAAATCATCAATGAATGTAACAAAATAAAGTGCACCACCAAGATAACTTACTTTCAACGGACCACAAATATCTGTATGAACAAGCTCTAATGGTTGCATCTTCCTACAAGGTGGATGGCTCTTGAAGGAGACTCTCGTCTGCTTCCCAGCCAAGCAGTGCGTGCATCTCTCCAGCTTCTCTTTCTTGACATCTGTCAGCATATTCTTCCTCACCAAACATGCAACTCCTTCTCGCTCATGTGCCCCAATCGTCGATGCCACAACTCAATGGATTTTGCATCTCCAGTCACTTGTGCAACATCATGGGAGATGGATACATTCATGATATAAAGATTGTTGCTATACTTCTTGCCACGAGCAACAACCAAGGATCCTCGGGTAAGCTTCCATTGTCCGCTACTAAAAGTATTAAGGTATCCTTCATCATCAAACTTGCCTGCAGATATGAAATTTAAGTACATATCTGGTGCATGCCTCGCATCTTTGAGCATCAAGACAACTCCATTGGCATTCTTCAATGCAATATTACCAATGCCAACAGCATGGGACAAAGAACCATTCCCCATCTTCAATGTGCCAAAATCACCAGTTGTATATGAAGAGAAAAACTTTCTCTAAGATGCGACATGTAGAGCAGATCTGCTATCAACAAGCCAAGAAGTACCATCATGTGTGTCATTTACCATCTCCTCATCTCAGACAATGAGGATCTCATGCTGTGCAACTGCAACAACTTGTTCATTCTTTTTCTCTTGCTTGTCACCACCATTCTTGTTATCTCTCTTGAACTGGAAGCAATACTTCTTGATGTGCCTTTTCTTCTTGCAATAGTGACACTCCATATTCTGATATCTGGATCTGGACTTGCGTCTGGCATTATCTCTACCTTTATCAGTCTTGGTCCGGCTCCTCCCCTTGTTCTCTTTGACAAGAACCTCTGAATGTGAAGAGCTTCCTTGAGTTATTCTTCGCATCTCCTTATTGAGAATGCCAGACTTGACTGTCTACAAAGAAACTACCCCATTGACTGCAGAATTTGTAAGTGAGACTCGAAAAGTCTCCCATGAATCTGGTAGAGTAGCAAGCAGTAGTAGTCCCAATATCTCATCTTCAAATTTTATCCCCATGCTCGTCAACTGGCTAGTAATTCCTTGGAACACATTCAGAAAATCTAGTACAGAGCTGCCTTCCTTGAACCTCAAGTTCACTAGTCTCTTGAGAAGAAACAATTTGTTACTTCCCGTCTTGGAGGCGTAAAGATTTTTCAACTTTAACCACAAGCTTCTATCGTGACTTTCATCTTGGATATGGTTGTAGATATTTTCATCAACAAACTGTCTTATGAATACACAAACCTGCTCATGTTCGAACTCCCATTCCTCATCTGTTTTGGCTTCGGGCTTCTGTGTGGAGAGCACCGGAAGGTGCATAGCCTTCACATATAAAAGACCCTTCATCTTGTTCTTCCACAACTTGTAATTAGTCCCATTAAGACTAATCATCCTGCTCGAACCAAACTCCATCTTGTAATCCGCCATTGAACCATGCTCTGATACCACTTGTTGGGAACAGATTCTCTGTAAAATTGAATTGTGGAAAAGTAACCAAGTCGATAGGCGGATCCTGCACGATATATCAACTACGAGAAAGTATCTCAACCATACAAAAAATCAACCACAAATGCACAACGAATTTTTAACGTGGAAAACCCTCAATGTGAGGCGAAAAACCACGGGGTTGATCGCAACCCAAAACCAAGTACTATAATTGAAGTAATCTCCCATGAGGGGCTTACAAAAGACCGGTCCTCAATACGGTGCTACAAATCACCAAACAATGGAAAATATTAAAGAGGAGAAATATCACCAAACGGATAAATCCGTCGCCAAAGTGTAGGGAAGAATGCTGGAGAAGAACTGCTCCAAAGGTTACTCCCTCCAAACTTCACGGCAACCACGAACCCTCTTTCTTCTTCATCTCTCTCTCTTGTTTCTTTCTTGTGCTAAGAGAGCTTGTGTTGGGATGATCCTGGTATGCACCTCATACCCCCTATTTATACTCCATGGAGATGAGCAAATAAAGAAACTTGAACTCCTACTTCCAATAGGATTAGGAAAAGATAACTCCTAATCCTAAAAGGTAATTGATCTCCTTCTCCAATCAATAATTGATTTTCCTTTTCCAAATAGGACTACCAATGTCCTATAAATATGGAATAGGTTCCCACAAAGAGGGGAACCCATCCAACAGTGCACTCCAGAGTCCATCACCTTCTGTAGATAACTCCATTGGCTGTGAACTGTTACTCAGCGTTGTCGTCTCGGTGTATTGCTAAGCCAAGAGTCATCTTTGTTTCTCTCAAGTCTTATATCTCCTTGTAAGATAGCTTAGCCTTTGTCAACTTTGTTTAGGATGATCCATCCAATAGATTAGATTGTTTATTGTCATGTTTCCTTGAAGGCTAACCATACACGTTTCTTATCCAAATCCTGGAGAGTAAGATCGAAAAGATATTTGATTATGATCATTTAGATGTTTTGGTCATCTAGTGTTATCTTAACGGGCCAGATATTTTATTATATTATCTATGATTATTCTCAAAGTGCTTTTGTTTAGCTGCTCAAAGATCATAGCGATATTAAAATCATGAAAATTTTCTTTAGCTTGATCGAGAATCAATATTGAAAAAAAGGTGGCCAAGAGGTTTCGATCTGCTAATGCTTGAGCATATTCTCATCAATTGTTTGAATATTGTATTTAAGTGAGAAATAAATTATTTATGAGAACTTTTACTGTTATACCCATTTAGCGAAATTGGATAACATAAAGGAAAAAGTGCATATACCGTATATTACTAGAGCTCTACCTTTTCAGAGAGATAATTCAAGAGGAAATTTGTTTCACTAGTGAATTATCAACAGTATGCCTTTGAAAGTGTTGGAAGGAAACACTCATGAAACACTCATATCTTTAACGTTCAACCCGACTACAATATGTTATTCTTTCGCAATTGGTATTTGTAGAGAGAAAATGATTACTTGTTTACTCATGAGGTATTAGGACTCTCTTATATAGAGAGGAGAAACTTTGGATGGCAAATTACATAAGAGATAAAAGATATGTAATAATAATAAAAGATAAGAAAAGAAATATATCTCAACACTCCCCCTCAAGATAGAGCCTTGGTGAAAACATCAATTGTCTGTTCCCTTTAGCTGATGTGGGAGATAGAGATAAACCCTTTCTGAGTCATTCCATATGTATAATGATATTCAATCTCAATGTGCTTGGTTCTCTCATGGAAGGATTTCCTGGGTGCGCCGGTGTGTTTCCACGGCATCTCTGTCGGTTATGCTCAATGGACGTTTGGCGGGGGGTTTCTTCCAGCCCCGCCGGGGTATTCGGCAGGGATGTCCCCTCGCCCCCTTGCTTTTTGTCTTGGCCGCGGACGTTCTCTCCACTATGGTTAACAACGTGGTTGCAGCTGGCCTGTCTCGTGGTTGCTCGCTGGGGCCCCTTTCTTTGCCGATTATTCAGTTCGCGGATGATACAATTTGTTTTATTGAAGGCGACGAGTCGAATATTGCGGGTATGGCGACTACCTTGGAGCTCTATAGCGAGGCTTCTGGGCTTCTCATCAATTATAATAAGTCCTCCATGGTCCCCTTTTCTCTTTCCACGGCGGAGGTTGATGCTTGCTCCAGGATCTTGCGCTGTTCGGTGGGTGCTCTTCCCCTGGACTATCTTGGGCTTCCGTTGTCTATTGGCCGGGCTCGCTTGCGGGATTGGCAGCCGTTGTTGGATCGCATGGCTGCCCGCTTGGCTGGCTGGCGTGCCGCTCTCCTCTCTCGGGGCGGGCGCCTGGTTCTCCTCAAATCGGTCCTCTCTTCTCTGCCTATCTACTTCCTTTCTGTGAAGGGGATGCCTAAGGGGATTCGTCGGCGTTTGGATTCTTGTATGCGGACTTTTCTTTGGGGCAAGAAGGGGTCTGTGCGTAGCGGCGTTCCCTTGGTTGCTTGGGATGATGTGACTCGGCCTAAGAAGGAGGGCGGGTTGGCGGTGAGGAGATTGGATATCGTGAATGAGGCTTTTCTTCTTAAATGGGTCTCTCGTCTTTGCGGGCCGGAGGATAATTTGTTGCTTAACTTCTTAAGAATGGCTGTTGGGTTCGACCGATGTCTGGCGCTGGGT
The DNA here is from genome assembly GCA_037367405.1 of Ottelia alismoides. NCBI lineage: Eukaryota > Viridiplantae > Streptophyta > Magnoliopsida > Alismatales > Hydrocharitaceae > Ottelia > Ottelia alismoides. The sequence continues at coordinate 1,017,250 of JAZKJV010000983.1, forward strand.
CCGGATGTGCGCTTTTTGGCATCTGCCTCTCACTTCTCTCGTGATATTGGTAACGTTTTGGCCCGCAACCGTGCTCGTTTTGTCAGGAAGTTGGGCGATGGCTCCCTCACTCATTTTTGGGGCGATGATTGGACCGGAAGGGGGCCTCTTAAGGATACCTTCCCTCGGTTATTCGCGTTGGTTGATGACCCTGACGCGAGGGTGAGTTCTTATTGGGATGGTGCTGCTTGGGGGCCTACCTTTGTGGCCAACCTCTCTGATCAACGGCAATTGGAGTTTATGGCTCTTTTGGAGATCCTTGAGGTCTCGCCCTCGCCCTTGGGGGGTCGTGATCACCTCTGCTGGAAGGATGGTCCTTTCTCTGTTCGCGCTGCTTACATGTCCCTTCTTCCGGCATTGGATGTGGTTGATGATTTGCTGCTCCGGGATTGTCAATTCTTTTGGGGACTCCGGGTTCCTGAGCGGATTGGCATCTTCCTCTGGTTATTCCGTCGTGGGCGACTCCTTACTCGCAACAGGTGTGCCGCTCTTTTCCCTTCGGCTTCGCCTACTTGTGGTCTGTGCAACCTGGATGTTGAGACTATTGACCACCTCTTCTTCCGCTGCGGCTATTCGCGTGCCATTTGGGCGGACCTGCCTTGGCTTGACGTTTCGGACTCCGCTTCCTTCTGTGATTGCTTGGTTCGCTCGAGGGCTAGGTGTAGGAACGACATCCTCTCTGCTGTCGCTCGGTTGTGGTGCATTTGGACTTCTAGGAATGAGGCGCTGTTTTCTGGCCAGAGATTCTACTCGGAAAATGTCCTCATTTCTGCTTCTCGGTTGGTCGGTGACTGGTCTGTTGTTTAATTGTTTCTTGGGGTGTCGGGGTATCGGTTTGTGATACCGTCCGATCTTGGTTGAGCTCTTTCTTTTCCTCTTTCCCTTTGCTTCCACCCACTGTAAGTCTCTCTTTTTCCCTTTACTTTTCTATTAATAAATCTGGGGCGAGCACCATCGAGTGCGTCCCCCGTTTTTTGAGTTTCAAAAAAAAAAAAAAGCAACTTTGTTATCGCATTGTATCTGCATGGGAAGAGGCACGTCAACATCTAGGTCAGTCAGAATGGATCTGACTAATATCATCTTAGTGCTCTCCTGTGCCATGGCTCTGTACTTTGACTCATTACTAGATCTAACAACCGTAACCTGATTCTTACTCTTCCATGACATCAAAAAACTTCCTATGAACACTACAAAGTTGGAGGTAGATTTTCTGTCATTGAGGCATCCTGCATAGTCTGGATCTGCACACGCTATGATGCAAATGATGTCTCTTTGTTAAAGAACAGTTCAGTACCTGGAAAGAACTTCAGATACCTCAGAATCATATGGACTGCATCCATGTGTGCATGCCTTAGTTGCTCCATAAACTGGCTCACTTTACTTATAACAAATTAGTTATCTGGTCAGTAACAGTGTATATCCTCTTCTCCACATCATGTGTACCATTATCATATAGCTCCATGTTGGGATTCATGGGAGTAATGGTAGGTTTGAAATATGCCATGTTTGTCTTTGAAAGAAGATCTATAACATACTCTCTTTGGGTCATCACAAGACCTTACTAGTTCATGGTGAACTCACGTCCTAAGAAGTATCGTAAATTGCCAAGGTCCTTGGTGACAAACTACTGTCCAAGGAACTCCATAACCGTGCTGATACCTTGTACATCATCTCCTGTAATAATTATATCATCAACATTGACTAGAATGACAACACCATCTCTTTGAGTCCCCTGAAGAAACAATGAATGATCTACAATTGATCTTGTGAAGTCATGATGCTTTATTAAATCCGGGAGCTTCTGGAACCATGCTCTAAGCGTTTGCTTAAGATCATAAACAACCTTATGAAGTTTGCCAGTCTTCTGACACTCCATCTCTGTAGCAAATCTTGGTGGCTGCTTCATGTAGACCTCCTGCAGATCATCATATAGGAAAACATTTTTCATATCAAGCCGAGACATAGACCGGTCCCATAACAACCGAGAGAAGGATCCATAGCATAGAATGACGAACCACTTGAGAGAACATGTCATGATAGTCCTCATAAGTCTGGGTGAATCCACAAGCCACAAGCCTATCCTTGTAGCGATCAACACTGCTGCCTGCATGGTGCTTCATTATAAACATCCATTTGCTGCCAACCACAGAGGCCTCTATAGTCCCGGTCACCAAGCTCTATGTACTGCACGACTGGAGTGATGCCATCTCCTATTCCATAGAGTGACACCACTAACTGTCTTGCATAGCCTCTAGATATGTTAGTGGGATCTCCACAGCTAAGAGGCCTACAACAAACCTCCTGAAATCTGTTGAAAAATGCTCCAAAGAGTCATGGGCAATGAGAGGTGTTTGAGTATATGGTGTATGCGTCATGTGAAGGTTGGTAATTGAATTTCTCCAGGGTCCAATTACCATACCACTGAGTTTAGTCCCACATCTACCAGTGGTGGGACTTGGATGGTCTTTGGAGGCTATATAAGAAGCTCCTGACCTCCTGTATAAGATGAGCAAGTGCAATAGACACATCAACCCTTTGAGGCGTTCTCCCGTGGTTTCATTCCGCTCCTTAGGGAGTAGGGTTCCACGTAAAATCCCGGTGGTCCTCTATGTTTATTCTTTATCTCTGATATTCGCTTCTGCATTCGTAGTTTCTAACATGGTATCAGAGCGGGTCGATTTTTGGTTGATTTTTTTGAAGATTTGATGTTCAAGTTCGTGCAAGTTCGAGTTCTAGTTTTTAGGGTTTTCGAAACCCTAATTTCTTGTAATCATAGATTTTTGGAAGATCAATTCATGCTGATTTTTTTGATAGTTCATGGTTTAATTTCTGGACGGATTCTGTGCACAATTTTTTTGTGCACGATTCCAGGCGGTGCATGTACTTGGAGCCCCATCTCCACGGCTCCTCCCTCTCCATCTCTTGGGTTTTTGGCCCTAATTCTGCAAGGGTCGATTCCACGCACGCTCTCGGGATTCTTCAAGAGACCCTAATCTTTCTTGAAGAAGAGACCTCTTGATGACGACACCACATAACCCAGGCCAACCCCCGGCGAAGCTGCTTCAAGCTGTACCCACTGACGGCGCCATCATCGTGCGCACACCATTAATCTCTCAAGACGAGGCTCTGCCCACAACTATGATCCGAGCCTCTCCAGTTCACAGGCGATGGCGCTCCAGCCACCTTCGAGCTTCACTGAAGCCTCTCCACCTTCGAGCTCCGCTGAAGTCGCTCTGCTAAAGCTTCTCCACTCTCCAGGCGGAGCCTCCGATCTTTAGCAACAATGATCTCCTATCGCGGGAAGCAACCCCACATCTCGAGGCGGCGACCCCCACGAGATCCCTCTAAGGCTCCGTACTCCTGCAGCAGTGACCCTCGCGAAGCCCAGCATCCCTCCCCCCTCCACAAATCTTCCAGCGGTGCAAATGATGATGCAGACTTCCTTTAGGCGGGGTTGGCATCTCACGGACGGCGGTGATTGAGTTCTCCTACCACACGAGCGATGTTGCTCCTCCCTTTATCCTGTTCGTGGGGCGATGGCACCCTCTGCAGCAAGGGCCCCCATCAAGGGGTGACATTCTTTAATGAAAAAGGATTCTCGTGGCCTGTTGGAACCCTAAATAAAAAGCCCCAAGTTGGTTGTGTGCTTTAAAAAAATCATGTTGCTTTTGTAAGGACCCAAATGGGCCAAAAGGAAATTGAAAAAAAGGAAGGAGAGAGATCACACCTAATTGGACCGAGAGTATAAAAAAAGAGTGGACTGCAACGTCAATAAAAAAAGAAGAGAGAAGGCCTACAGTTTTGTAAACCTTGTTTGGGCTGAGTTTCAATGGTCTAATTGGACCGTGAATTTGTTTAACATAGATGCGTACAAAAAACCATACACAAGGGAAAAAAGGGCTATACGGCAAAAAAAGAAAGGAGAATAACTGGAAAAAATGATTTGAAAAAAAAAGTTTGAAAAGAAAAGTCGTAAAAAGAAGAAGAGAGATCGGTTCATTGGTTTCTTGTTTTCCCCATTTTCTTATCTTCTCCCGTTTGTCGATATCATTATTTTCCGACAAGTATGGGAGAAAGGGGGAGTATTGTCTAGAGTTCTACATGCCAGATTATCAGATTCTCCAGATTCTCCAGATTTTAGATTCCAGTTTAGAATCAGATTATCCAGTCCAGATTCATGGCCAGATTTTAGACTCTACAATTTTTCAGATGTTCAGAATCGATGATTGGTTTTGTGTCTTCATTTTGATGTGCACAAGTATGCGTTTATCAGTTGTGTAGTCACCATCTTTTGTTTTTGTTCTCAGAGTCTTCATGTGATCCATAGGGACTCCACAACAGAGATTCCATTCCCTATGCCCACATTCCATGTGGGCTAGGGTTTTCACGTGGTTTCATAGGGACTCCAGAGTAGAGATCTCATTCTTTGAGCCAGTATGAGAGAGACCCAATTCTCCGACAAGGAGACTTTTTAGACTCCATCCTCCAGCGATCGTGGACTCCGACGAGGATGTCTCCACAGCTTTTTCAGTTCAATTCTTTCAGAGATGGACCAGTTGTCCACATGGTGTGGCGGGCTAGAGTTCTCTAGGTGGAGACTCATTTTCAGTTGCGATCACTGATAGGCACAGTACAAAGCACACCCAGTTTGACTTACACTCCAACCCGTTTGTTCCTCCTCACATGCACAGCATGAGAAGCAACGTCCTCGACAACAATTGGCATTTGTGTTTGCGTTGAGTTGATATTGTCTGTAGTATATTGTATTGTGGGTTTGAGATTTCTTTCTGTTTGTCCAAGCTGAGCATTGCATGCTTTAGCTTGAGGGGGAGTGTTTGAGTATATGGTGTATGCGTCATGTGTATGTGGGTAGTTGGATCCCTCCAGGATCCAATTACCACACCACTGAGTCTAGTCCAACATCTACTAGTGGTGGGACTTGGGGGGTCTGTAGAGGCTATATAAGAAATCCCAGACCTCCTATATCAAAAAATGCAATAGACATATCAACCCTTTGAGGCGTTCTCTTGTGGTTTCATCCCGCTCCTTAGGGAGTAAGGTTCCACGTAAAATTCTGGTGTTCCTCTATTTTTATTCTTTATCTATGATACTTGCTTTCGCATTCGTAGTTTCTAACCATGGCCTCAAAATTCGGCGAAGTTCGGTCGAATTTCTGTCGAATATCGATATCCAGTCGAAATTGAAATTCGACTGAAATGACCGAAATGATCAAAATATGGGGCCGCTAGTACCAAAAATGATCGAAATGATCGGAATTTCTGTCTAAATTCGATCGAAATTCAACTGAAATTCCATTTCGGTCGGTCACTGAAATGGTGACCGAAACCGACATTTAGGGCCTTATTTCTAACAAGAGGATACATAACACCATCTGCGTCTTGTAAAGTAGCCTCCTGAGGAGGCACATGTTTGTCCTGTCGAGTGGCTTGATGTATAGACAAATCATCAGTGACATCAGTAGAGGACGGGTTTGCTTCTTCCTGCTGACGCTGCCCGGACAACACACAAAGGCGTATGAGCAATAGGAAGATCAAAAGCAAGGTCGATGCCAATATTAGAGAGTTTGCGAGCCTTACTATACTTATTGTTTCATCTTAATGAGGACTGACGAAAACAAAGATCAGGTAATTTAGTGATGGATTATGAAGGCCCTTCTAAATTGGGATAGGCGGGAATGCCCGATGGTGGAACTGATGGAACTTCTACTACTGAAGATCTTTCATCTTCGCACCTGGGACTCCCGTCTAGTATAGGCAGAGGTCATGTAGCTACCTATAGATCTAACTGTTTTCTTGATGGCCGACCTCCTGGATTTCATAGGACGGACTGTGTATCGGAAAAGGCTAGATCAGCTTCATCCTTCGGTTCAAACTTTGAAACAAAGTGCTACGAACATGCTTGGGGCATGCTGGATGATTGGGAAGGCCCATGAGCAGGGGGTACAGAAGGTGGCCCGCGAATGTAAAAATGGTAGCAAAAAGTGAGCCGAGTACTAGGCTCCACATTAGGAGGTGGCGGAGGTGGTGGAGATGGTGGAGGCGTAGGAGGAACCACATGTGGAGATGGTGGCGTCTTAGGGGAAGGATGTATGAATACCTCCTTTCCAAACTCAGATGAGATCATCTTGTCACCTGTAGGAGAAAAATACACGATCAACTCAAAGAATGTGACATCATCACTAACATAATACTTCCATCTAAACGTATCAAAATAGGGTACCCTTCTGGGTTCGAGAGTATCTTACAAAACACACTTGACAACTATGGGGAAGATAGCTTATCATGGTCAGGATTCTGATGATGAACAATTGCCACGACGTTGAAGACACATGGTAGTAGGGAAAAATGTCCTTATCGAGAAACACAATAAAAAAGGAACCTTTTCACCAAAACACGGAACAATATGATCCTTATCGGGAAAACGCGATCAAAATGGCATACGGTTGATCAGGTAGTAGGTAGTGAGAACCACATCACCCCGAAAAGAGTTAGTTGGAAGACTGTTATGCTGGCAAGGGAGGATGGTAGGCTGGGGATCTGCAATCCGGAGACGATATATCGGGCCCTGCTAGTGAAGTGTGTGATCCAAATTTGGGGAGGAGGGACTTATTTGCTGAGTAGAACTTTGCGTTATATTTACGGGATTCATATTGATCCCTAATCCCAACTATCCCATCGGTATAGGGCCCCCTATAAGCCTTATGCACTGTGAACCAACCATCAACACAGGATCAACGATCAACAAATCCAACCATCCCTCCACCAGCTAGCAAAGCCTCAAGCATGACCATGAAGTCCACGAAACATTGATAAGATAATTCATGCGAAAGGGCGGTACCCATCTACCGATCTCGTAACAGTCTTTCACTGGCACCTTTGTGTTAGCATGCAACGTGTAAAGATGTAGAAAACGACCCCTCAAGAGGCCCTGACCAGTCCAGTCATCTCTTCAAAATCTGAACCGACGCACATCACCTAGAGCATGCCTCATAAGCGACAACACATCCGAGAGCATAGAGTGAACACCCTTCTAGAAGTTGGAGGGCAATGAAACTCCCTCAGCTATAAAAATATTTTTTTAATCTCGTTAATGGAAGTTTGAATGACAAACCCAAGAAACTTATGACCTCCGGGAGCATAGAGTGACCACCACATACTTGTTTTTAAGAAGAAATGCCTAAGAAAGTCTATAATAATATTAATAATTCTGATCGTTCCTTTTTAAATTATGCTCAAGATGATATGATATAATGATCAACAAAGATAACAGAAAACTTATGACTTCCTACAATTCGGATCGGATAAAGCCCCCAAATATCAGAGTAGAATTGAGAAAAGGTCGTGGAATGATGAAGCTCAATCCTCTGAGGAAAAGAAGCCCGATGATATTTGTCAAATTGGCATGCTTCAAACTCTAATGTCTTCGACATCTGATGAACACCTTGAAGGTCCGAGACCAGAGTTCATAGCTGTCTACGCCCTTGAGTTTGAAAGAGCCTCCCCCCCCAAAAAAAACTATCATGGAAGCTGTGGATATCAGGGGCTTAAGGCCCCCTGAATAGGGATGAAAACGGATACAGATATATCCGAATATCCGCTTACCGTATTCGAAAAATGATCGGATATGGATATCTGTATCCGAATATTAATCGAAAACGGATCAGATATGGATATGGATTGTAAAAATTTTCCGTATTTAAAAATTTTCCGAATACGGATACGGATATGGTAATGACTTGAATATCCGGATTCAGATCCGGATATCCGAATACAACATTTAGAATTATTTTATATGCTAGTTAATATAATAGAAGCTACAACCTCATGTTATTATAATAGTATTATACATTATATAATACAATATATTAATGATATTAACAAACTTCCATTTGTTTGGAGATGGGCACAAGCAATGGTTACGAAACCCAATCCTCCTTTTTGCTTCCGATCAAGAACGCAGGTCACCTCAACGCTCTCTTTTGTCATGATGCAACTTAATTATATTTCATTGTCATTTTTTAAAATCATAATGAACTTTGATAAAAAAATTCAATTCGTATTCGTATGTGGTCATTATTCGATCCATATTCTGATTCCATGTTTATTGGTATATATATTTTGATTTCACTCTTTATTCGATCCATATTTGGATTAGCTTTATTAGATATGTATTTGGGTCCGCTCTTTATTCGATCCGTATCCGGTTTCGATAAATATCCGATTCGGATTCGTATCCGTATTTTTAAGGATATGGTTTCCATAATACATATCCGAATCATATCCATATTCGTATTCGTATTCGATAGAGATGAAGTGAATATGGATATGGAAATAGGCATATCCGATCCGTATCCGATCTGTTTTCATCCCTACCCCTGAATCATTATGGAAGATGTGGATATTAAGAGGCTTGATCTCGGAAGGAGTCGTGGCCATCACGATCAAGGAGAGAGATCAACAAAGTTTGCGAGCACTTTATAAACGGTTATGACCCCGCTAATGATGGCACTCTAAGACAGTAGAATGACACAGAATGATGCGCTAGGATAATAGCCCACTGAGTAAGGATTGGTGGCACGGTTAAATATGTCCGCTCTGACAATGCCTTAGAGTTTTCTACCATTCAACTTTCTCATTTCTTCAGGTCCATTGGCATTATACATCAAACGTTATGTGCATACACTTCTCAACATAATAGTATGTTGAATGCAAACACCGTCATCTTCTTAACATGACCAGGGCCCTTTTTTAGAGAAGAATGGGTAAAACGTCGAGGAGACGCCTAACCGTTGCAGGGTCCAAAATGTATGTAATCTTTTTGCATGCTCAATTACATTCCATATACACCCACTCCCCTTGGAATATAGAACCATTCTGAGCCGGCCAAAAGGACCAACAGATGGCATCCAACCAATGGGTTGCCCCCACCGCCATGTGCGTCCATGGAGTGCCATAAATCACCCAACACCATTGACACACACACTTCATGTTCGCCTTGTCTCATACCTCCCTAGCAACATGGCAGGCAATGAAAACATGCTCAGATTTCTCCTATGTCCCTTCGTGGTCATCACACCCATAAAAGAATCGCACTCTTCTACATTGGAAGAAGCCTCCCTGCACAGGAGGGGCAACATGCAAAATGATGGTGGTGGGTGCATCGAAAAGGCCCATATAGTACTCGACAATGGAATTGGAAGAAGGCCCTCTACGAAGGCGCTCCAAGTGCGGAATGACAGTGGTGGTGCGTCAAAGCTGTGGGTTAGTGTGGCATTGGGGAATTTGGTAGGAAATCTGGTCTAAGACCATTGCTTTGATACTGTAATGCCCCAGGCTTAAGTTTCCGCATCGTTATCGAGAAAAACTAACCCTAACAATTTGTTGAGTTCGGGCCTGGATGGACCCATTGACCATTATCAAAATGGTTAAGTCCAAGTTGTCGAGTAGTAATCCCTCACACTTATAACCCACTTTCACACTTTTTGATTTTCCAATGTGGGACTATTTTTGGTGTTACAATCTCCCTCATTTATATTCGCAACGTCCTCGTGACGACATGGTTCATTACTTATTCCCAGTGACGTGGTAGTTGCACGCTCCGAATAGCCTTTTCCTCTTATCTCTTTGTAGGGGTGGCTCCACCTCTCAAGTAGTCTTTTCCACTATACGAGGGAAATTGGCTCTAATACCATTTATAGTGTTCAAGCATAGGTCCCCTGACCTTTATCAAGGAAAACTGACCACTACAACTTGTAGGTCCGGCTCAATTGGACTCGTTCATAACCACCCCGTTGGAGTACTTGGTTGTGCGCCATATGAGTTGTAGGAGGGTAAGTGGATCTTTCCAGGATCTATTTACCCCATCCCAATGTTTAGTCCTACATCTACCAGTGGTGGGACTTGGAGGCTCTGTAGAGGCTATATAAGGAGCCCTAGACCTCCTGTATCCATTGAGAAAGTGAAATGCATAACCTGACCCTTTGAGGCCTTCTTCTGTGGTTTCATCCCCCTCCTTAGGGAGTAGGGTTCCACGTTAAATCTTGTGTTCTTCAATTTCTTTATCTTTATTTCTGATTTCGCTTCCGCTTCCTATTTTCAAACATGGTATCAAAGCGGGTCGATTCTTGAGGTTTTTCGTGTTCTTAATTTTATTCGAGATTCGATTTTTGATATTGAAGATTGGTCGAGAGGAAAATTATTTCTGAGATTTTTATTGGTCCAAGATCCAAGTTCTAGGGTTCCGGGTTCCGTTCTGGAACACTAATCTCTTTTCACATTCAGGCCTCTCTCCAGGCAGCGAGATCATTGTACAGGTCGCCTCTTCTCCGTTGTGTGACTTTCCACATCCCAGGCGGCCTCTTCAGCCGCAAATAGCATCTTCTCTAGCTGTCTTCTAGGTGTGGTGTTGCGCGGTGCCTCCAGGCAATCTTCAAGCAATCAGATCTCTTCAGGCTCAAGGCAACCTCATGCAATCACCCTTCGGCGACAAATCACCTCCTTCAACACGCAACATCTCCACGCGCGTCATGGCATACACACGCCCTTGCGACCTGCAGCCTCTCGAACACAAGAATAGGACCCCATCGGGGCGGCGCATATCCAGCGCGAATCCACCTTCGAGCCCGTGCACGCGACCACCAGGTCCATCTCTTCTCTCAGGCACCGCAGGCGGTGCCCTTCCATGCCCCATCGAGCACAGGAGTAGGTAGCGCGAAAGTACCCAGGCGGCGCCACGAAAGCACAGGCACAGGTGGCAGGTCATTTCTCTCTCGCGTGTGCAGGCGGCGCGAGAACACCCCCAGCGGCGGCCGCATCTCCCCTCCAGGCCGTCATCGCGCATCAGCAAGAGATGGCACGACTCCCAAGCGGCTCGCAGCTGGCGACGATGCCGCTTTCTTCTTCAACATGGCGGCGGTGCTATCTACTCCCGTATGCCGCTCCTCATCCCCTCCTCCAAGCCGATCTTGACGCTCTTCGCAGGCGGCCACAATGGAGAAAGCCCCAAGTAGGGGCGGCATCCTTACAAAAAGGGGTCCCCATCGGGGGAACCCTAGAACCGATTCACCATTTATAAAAAAAATTGTATGTGTTATTTGCGTGAAAGCCCAAGTGGGCTGATCTATTAAAGAAAATGGAGAGAAAGATGATTGAGCTCAGAGTGGGCCAATTGTTCAAAAAAATCTGAAAAAAGGGCGCGTACATAAAAAAAAAAATCGTAGGCAAAAGTTAAAAAAAACAGAGAGAGAGAGCAGTCAAAAAAAGGTGGGGCCGTTAAAAAAAAGGCATTTGTTTTGAAAAAAGGCGCGTACAATTGAAAAGCCGTACGCATAGTTACAATTTTTTTTGAGCTTGAAAAGCCAAAAAAAAGGAAGACACTTAAATTAAAAAAATGCAAGAAATACCGAAATGATGGCTTATTGATGTTTTGTCTCCATCATTGTTGTCTTCTCCCAACTTGGTCGACATCCATGTTTTCCGACAAGTATGGGAGAAAGGGGAGTATTATGTAGAGTCACAGGTCAGACCCAGATGCAGATGCAGATATTCTCCAGACCAGCTAGATTTTCTCAAAGTATACAGTTCTTCAGTTGATCAGACTCGACGATTGATTCCGAGTCCACAGTATCAGACACGCATATGGATGCGGTCTTCTTTCAGATGAGCACATGTTTGCCATCTTTTGTCGTGGTCCCCATCATTCTTCTTGTGTTGTCAGGTCACAGTTTTCATGTAAGCCATAGGGACTCCAGAGCAGAGGACCATTCCCTATGTCATGTGGGCAAGGGTTTTCATGTGGTATCATAGGTACTCCAGAGTAGTGCACCATTCTCTGTGCCATATGGGAGAGACCCAGTTCTCCGACGAGGAGACTTTTCAGACTCCATTTTCCAGCGACCGTGGACTCCGACGAGGATTGCACTTCCATGGCCTTTTTCAGTTCAACCCTTTTCAGAGATGGAGCAGTTGTCCACATTATTGTAGCGGGTCAGAGTACTCCAACGAGGAGACTCATTTCCAGTTGCAGTGACTCTGACAGGCGCAGTACACATGCTCTCCGATGAGGAGATTCAACAGACTCATACTCTAGCCCGTTCGTCTTCCTCACCTGCACGGCATGAGAAACAACGTCCTCGACAACAACAGTTGTGCGCGTTGAGTTGATATTGTCTATAATGTCATGTATTGTGAGTTGAGTTTCTTTCTGTTTGTCCAAGCTGAGCATTTCATGCTCCAGCTTGAGGGGGAGTGTTGGAGTATTTGGTTGTGCGCCATATGAGTTGGAGGAGGGTAAATGGATCTCTCCAGGATCCATTTACCCCATCCCAATGTTTAGTCCCACATCTACCAGTGGTGGGACTTGGAGGCACTGTGGAGGCTATATAAGGAGCCCCAGACCTCTTGTATCCATTGAGAAAGTGCAATGCATAACCTGGCCCTTTGAAGCCTTCTCTCGTGGTTTCATCCCGCTCCTTAGGAAGTAGGGTTCCCCGTTAAATCTTGTGTTATTCAATTTCTTTATCTTTATTTCTGATTCCGCTTCCGCTTCCTATTTTCTAACACATCCAAAATGCTTAAGCTCAAGTTCTCAGGTAGTAATCCCTATCATTTATAACCCACACTCATACTTTGCGAGTTACCGATGTGGGGCTATGTTGGAGTGCTATAACCTCTCCCATTTATGTTCGCAATGTCCTCGTTGCGTCATTGTCCATTACTTATTTCCAGTGATACGTTCCGTGTAGCATTTTCCTCCTATCTCTTTGTAGGATTGGCTCCACCTCTCATGTAGTCCTTTCCACTATCAGAAGAAACCCGCTCTGATGCTATTTGTAACGTCCTAGGCTTAGGTCCCTAGAATATTATCGAGGAGAAGTGGCTCTGGTAACTTGTTGGGACGGGCTCGATTGGACCCGTTAACAACCGTCCAAAATGCTTAAGCTCAAGTAGTAATTACCATCACTTATAATCCACATTCACACTTGAGAGTTACCGATGTAGGACTATGTTGGGGTATTACATATACCGTGTGGAAAAAAAGATGAGAATATGTTGGAATGATTTTATTCATAGTATAGGATTTCTTATATAACATGAAACTCTAGAGCATAATAGGTGGTAATTATGTAATAGTCCGTAAAAAGTTACAAATAGAAATGAAAAACATGGAAGTAAACTGAAAAAAAACTACGTTATTTGCCAATAATGTCAACAGTCTTATTTCCACCAAGGATGTGAAGTTTGAAATTAAGGGGCTCTATAGATGCAGATTGAGTGGAAGTTAGGGATAATATAAGACTATCTTGTGATTTGAAGGAGCAAAAGCACAATCTGTGTGAAATTAGGTGCTGAGGCGGAGTAAAGGGCTATTGCAATATGAATTACTGAGGTGTTGTGACTGAAGATCATCTCGACAAATATTGGAGTAAATTGTAGTCCACTATGAGATTAAATTGTGATGACAATAATAGGGTAAATTTCTATAGTAACCCAATCTTGCATGACAAAACCAAGCATGTAGAGATTGATCTCCACTTTGTAAACAGACGTTTGATTCGAATGAACTTTTGTTACCAAGGTGCTTCCCAAGATCAATTTTGAGAACATGGGCAAGCTGGGCACACGATCTCTATGGTCAACTTTAGGAGAAAGTTTTCGAGTTGGTTTTTGTTACCTGGGATAATGAGTCATGGGTGAGGATTCATTAACCCTGTGAGATTATACACATTATTCCTCCACCCTTTCTTCTCATGTTAAGAACCCTATTTGCATGTGAGTGCTAGGACATCCCTTGTGAGTTCTCTTTCATTGAGAAGGGTTTCACGTTAATCCTTGTATCTTATGTTAGTTTCTTATTAACTTAGATTTTTTACATTTTTACATCTACGATTGGTTGTTTTATGAACATAGTGGTAAGATGGTAGTTATCATGGGATAGGCAATTGTAATGTGAAAGATTAATGGCAATAATTGCTTTAGTGCCATATATATTCCGATTCCCTTATTCCTCAATCAAATGGTCCTTAGTAAGTGTCATCATTGTAATTATTGATTGTCATAGGGATATCTTAAGAGGCCGGTTAGGAGCGGATGTCAAAAGTGGTGATATGGATTGAATCCAAACCATCTGACCTACGTTGAAAAACTATTGTATGCACCCCATCCTTCTTTACAATACCCCAACAAGACGAGGGTTCTCGCTGTATCAGGGATCCATCTGTACGAGATTTATTTGGTTTTTTATTGGTTATGTTCGTTATTCGGGTATTTGGATACGTTTGTATCAAGGATCCATCTGTACAGGAGAAGTATATAAACTCCCTTAGGGTAAGGTCTCTTGAAGTATCCTCTGTATTTTTCTTTCTCCACATAGTGAAAATCGATCGCCGCCGCTCAAGGGCATAGCCTAGTTACGGATGAATCTTATAAATGTGTGCCTTCGTGCTTGCTTGATTGATCATGTTTGTGTGTGCTTCTCAAATGATGTGGGTCAAGTCTGTCCTGACCGATCTAACGATTGAGGTGCCTCTTCCTATGCATCTCAAATGTGATAATCAAGCGGCCTTGTTCATAGCTAATAATCGAGCATTTCATGAGAGAACGAAGCACATTGAGGTAGACTGTCACTACACTCGTGATTTGATCCAAAAGGGGCTTATTTCAACGTCTTATGTTGCTTCAGGTGATCAGACTGCAGACATGTTTACTAAAGCTCTTGCAAGAGGTCCTTTTCATCGCTGTTGTTCCAAGCTGAGCATGATAGATATATATGCTCCAGCTTGAGGGGGATGTTAAGATACTTATACTTTGTTGCCTTTATCTATATTGTTTATTTCCCTTGTCCTGTTTATGTAATTTACCCTTTGAGCTTTTCTCCTATATAAGAGAGCTCTAGGGTTAGATGGAATACAACTTTTCTTTTTCCCTCAACAATATATAAACTCCCTTAGGGTTAGGTCGCCTGAAGTATCCTCTGTATTTTTCTTTTTCCACAGTGAAAATCTATCGCCGTCACTCAAGGAAGTAACCTAGTTACGGGTGAACCTTTTAAATCTGTGTCTTCGTGCTTACTTGGTTGATCATGTTTGTGCGCGCTTCCGTGATTTGCAACAAAAAGAATACGCCAAAGCGCATAGGTAGTGGGATATGCAATGGCACATCTTGTTGAAGAGCTCCTAGTATTAGCTTCTGAAAATGGACCAGTGGGGTATCTGTTAGAGTATATGGTTGTGCGCCCTATTGAGTTGTAACAGGGTAAATGGATCCTGGAGGAGATCCATTTACCCCATCCAGTGTTTAGTCCCACATCGTCCAGTGGTGGGACTTGGAGGCTCTGGAGAGGCTATATAAGGAGCCCAGACCTCCTGTACTCATCGAGAAAGTCAATAGACAAACACGCCCCGTAGAGGGCTTCTCTCGTGGTTTCATCCCGCTCCTCACGGAGTAGGGTTCCACGTAAAAATCTTTTGTGTTCTTTGATGTTTATCTTTCTTGTCTATGCTCTGTTTATCATTTCCGCCTCCGCTTCCGATTTTCTAACATGGTATCAGAGCCAGGTTCGATTCTCGAGGAGTTTATGTTCATTTTTGTTCGAGATTCGATTATGATGTTTTATTTGTGAAGACTATTATCTGTTCATCCGAGTTTGGAAAACCCTGATTTATGCCTTCGAAGTTCTGAAGAATCTTGAGGTTTTGGCAAGGCATCAGGCCACCCGTCCTGCAAGCTTTATTGGCATGACCTATATTATTCGATCAATTTCCGTTGTTTTCCACATTAAAAAAAAAACAGGAGCAAGCGGTGCCCAGGCGATTGCGGTACCCAGGCGAGATGGCTTGTGACGGCAGCCTCAAGCGGAGGCACCCAGGCGAGGCACTCAACCACCCAGGAGGTACAGGATCCTGTCCAGGCGGCGCCGCCCCATCGTCTTCGACCCCAGAACCTCCGTGCTGGCGGCGTCCTCCAGACGCCATCTTCTTGCTGGCGGCGCGTCCCCGCGATCTCCTCCAGGCCGCGCAATCTTATCAAGGCGGCGCACCTTCGACGCTACTAGTCCGCGCCATGGTTAGGTTTCCCCGATGGGGAACCCTAGCGGCTGTCGGGAGATGGGTTCCCCATCGTGGGAACCCTACCGAAGTATTTAAAAAAAAATTTTTTTGGAGAGTGGCGTATTAAAAAAAAAAGAGGGCCGAGAATTTTGGGAGGCGATTTGTTAAAAAAAAAAGAAGAAGAGAGAAGAAGGGGAGCAAATGTCAGCCGCATGTAAAAAAAAAGGGGATTGTAGAGCCCAAGTGGGCTGGTTGATTTCAAAAAAAAATGAGATTTCAAAAAAAAAGGCGCGTACAAAAAAAAAGTAGTACGCACAAATTTCAAAAAAAAATTAAAAGCCGTAAAAAAAAGAAGAAGAAACGGCTTTAAAAAAGTTCAAAAAAAATGTTTTCAAAAAAAAAGACGGCTTAAAAAAAAATTGAAAAGCCGCAAGATTCATGTTCATGTTATTTTACCCCTATTCATCATGTCTTCTCCCAACTTTGTCGATGTTCATTTTCCGACAAGTATGGGAGAAAGGGGGAGTATATATGTAGAGTCACAGGTCTTGTGTTCCAGATGAGGAGTCAGTCTCCAGACCAGGCAATTGATCAGACTCTACAGTTGTTCAGACTCGACGATCATTGTTTCCGAGTCTCCAGTTTCAGACACGCACGAGTGTGCGGTCATTGTCAGATGAGCATATGTTGCCATCATCAGTTCGAGGCCCCCATCATTCTTCTTGTTGTCAGGCCAGAGTTTTCATGTGAGCCATAGGGACTCCAGAGAAGAGGACCATTCCCTATGCCATATGTTGGCAAGGGTTTTCATGTGGTATCATAGGTACACCAGAGCAGTGCACCATTCTCTGAGCCAGATGGGAGAGACCCAGTTCTCCGACGAGGAGACTTCAGGCGCAAGTTCAGACTCGATGGTCAAGTTCCGAGTCTTCAGTTGACTCACACTCCAGCCCGTTCGTCCTCCTCACCTGCACGGCATGAGAAGCAACGTCCTCGACTGCAGCAATGTGCGCGTTGGGTTGATATTGTCCGTAGTGTCCTGTAGTGTTGAGTTGAGTTTCTTTCTGTTTGTCCAAGCTGAGCATTGCATGCTCCAGCTTGAGGGGGAGTGTTAGAGTATATGGTTGTGCGTCCTATTGAGTTGTAACAGGGTAAATGGATCCTGGAGGAGATCCATTTACCCCATCCAGTGTTTAGTCACACATCGTCTAGTGGTGGGACTTGGAGGCTCTGGAGAGGCTATATAAGGAGCCCCAGACCTCCTGTACTCATCGAGAAAGTCAATAGACAAACACGCCCCGTAGAGGGCTTCTCCCGTGGTTTCATCCCGCTCCTCACGGAGTAGGGTTCCACGTAAAAATCTTTTGTGTTCTTTGATGTTTATCTTTCTTGTCTATGCTCTGTTTATCATTTCCGCCTCCGCTTCCGATTTTCTAACAGTATCCATTTCCGATTCCATTGTTTGCCCAGTTCAGTTGTGTAAATCTGCATGACAATCATGTTGGGTACCAAATCCTTGTTGGGTAACTGTCAATATTGACTTAGAAAGGATGAATGAATGTCATCTATAGTTGTCATCATTTCCTCAGATTCAGTAGCGACTGTAGTGTAAAACCACATGATGGCTTTCGAGATGTCTGCATAAAATTACAGGAAACAACTTTGTTACTTGTACAAAATGGGTTGTATAAGATGTTTCTCCCACAACCGTTTTCTTGTTGGATACTGCCTTCTTGTCGGATAACTATGTAATATTAGCTTGAATGGACAAATGAATGCTGTTTACTCTCGTCTCCGTTTGCTTCGTTTCAGTAGTGTAAACTGCACGACGGCCTTCCAGATGTTTGCGTACAAATACAGAAACCAAATTACTTTCTTGTACAAATAGGATCGCATATGCTGTTGCTTTCACATTTGCTTTCGTTAAAAGCTCATTTGATGCATTTACTCCCTGCTTGAGATGCATCATGGACAGAATTTTCAGACGTTTCCGGCTGGAATACTGACATTGTCTCGCATGATCTACTGTGCAGGGGTCTCGTCTTCCCTGCATTCGTGGGTCTACTCCTCTGCCTCATTTCTCTGGGGGTCCACCTTGTCATAAGGGGTAATCTGTAAGCTAGCTCACAGGTATAGACCGTAAAGTTATAATAGTAGTCTATGTAATACCTCTCCGGTTTAGAAACCTGTGATGTATCATAAGTCTGTTTTGCTGGTGTATATCGGTATATGTATCATAATGGTGATTGTGCTTGGTGTTCGTCGGGTGTAACTTGTGGATTGAATGTTGATATCACATGGTGTTATGAATATCAAAACAAGCATGAAAAAATGATCAGTTATACGCAAATTTGGGTAATTGCGTCACATCCTTCAGCAGCGGAGATTGTTCTTTGTATTATGAAGAAAAGAAACTACAGCCTAGTAGGCTTTTACTTGATTGTTTTACTTTTTGATGTTAAACTACCTTTACATGTCCTTGACTATAGGGATCTCAAAATTTTGAGGTTTTTACATCCATAACTCTGAGTAATTTCTTAGTGACAATCATAACCCCACATAATCGTGAATTACACAAGATATCCTGGATAGTCTCCCTCTCTCACACCTATAATCCTCCGTTAAGGGGCAGTTAACTCAACCATATCGTGGGTTAATCTAACCCATGGTCTATCCAGTGGCTATTAAAAATTTGCAAAAAAAACCCTCCAAGCCTGCCACTCCCTCCCTCCATGTTTCGTGTGGGTTGTTCGATCAAGGATGTGGACTCCTCGGGTCGTTTCTCCTCTAGCAGGTTTCCCTCCAACGCCATCACCTATTCCATCTCTCCTCGACAGGCATTAGCCCGGATTGGAGGAGGTGGGCGCGAGGGGTTGGCATCTACGGGCTGGAGAGGAGTGGCGGGCTCAACAAGGCTGGAGGAGGTCTTCGGTGAGGGGAGGTTGCGTCGGCTTCTGGGGGGGGGTCTTCTCTGGCTGGGCTGGAGGGTCGTCGGGGTCGGTCTGGGCTACTAGGAGGTGGGGGTCGAGCTTGGATGTTTGGGAGGAGGGGGGGGGGGAGCTGGGCTGTGGGCGGAAGATGTCGTGGCCAGGTTGGGCTTGGTGTCCAGGGTTGGGGGGGGGGGAGCTTTTATGCTTGGGTTGGAGGGTTGTCAGGGCCGTCTGGGTTGCCAGGAGGCGGGGTCGCCTTGTTCAACGAGGGGGTGGGGGTGCTTGGCTGGAGGGTGGGTGGGCGGGGGACGTCGAGGCTGGTCTGGGCTGCGCAGGCGGCGTGGTCGGGCTTGGGTGTTCAACGGGGGGTGGGGGGGTGCAGCTGCCAAGGAGGTGTTGAGGGTCTGGTGAGGGTGCATGGGAGGACGTGGGGCAGCTGCCTAGGAGGATGTGGGTCGGTTGCCCAGGAGGAGGTGGGCAGGTGCCCAGGAGGAGGTGGGGCAAGGGTCTGGCGAGGGGCCAGCCTGTGCTGGAGGAGGTGGGCTAGAAGAGGGGGGCTCGACGGGGTCTGCCTTGGCTAGAGGAGGAAGGAAAGGAGGAGGCGGAAGGGTCCCTCCAAGAACCTGGTGACAAAATGCCCTTATGATTGTATTCTTAGATTTTTATACTAATGGCATACTTTGTAAATGTGATATGGTTTTAGAGGTAAAATTGGCAACATGTAACTTTTTCCGTGAGAGCTAACGGATAAAATAGATGGCAACTAACACATGGTTATGTTGTGTAAGAGTTAAGCATTTTTCGGGGTCCTGGGTGTAGTTCGTGATTTTTAAGGGTTATGAATGTAATTGCGAAATTACTTAGGATTATGGGCGTAAAAATCCATAAAAATTTTATATGATTATGCATGCTATTGATTCGTGCATCTACAAGTTGCGATGTTGATGGGTCGAGCCACATATGAATGGTGGCTTGGCATCTATCGGTAGCGTGTAATGTCCTGGCTCTATGCCTTGTCACACACAATACTTATTTATATAAGTACCTTTAATAAGGAATATATTTTGTTAGTTATGTAGTTTTCGTCGATGGTGTGGGCATTCTCTGCGGATTCACCCGCCATCAACCGGTGTACTTCACGATAACTTGGACAACATTTTGAGGCTTGGAGCTATGAAGAGGACGTGGAGATCAATGCAAGAACCACATCGCTAAGCATATAATCAAGCCGTAATCCATATCATGGATCATGTGAATGAACGAGGAAATGAGAACATTGTGGATTCATATGCCGACCTACTAGTCAATGATACATATATACCCCTTTGGAAGCTAATACTTAAATAGTGCTGCAGTGACATGAGTTTGTGGAGTCCAGAGTTATGGGCATGTCAGGACGCAGTTGGTCTCTGTCCCCGCATCCTTAAATTCATGTATCATATATTCAAAAACCATAGTCCTTTTAGCCTCTTGTATGAATACTGCCATTGTTATCATCTCCATGTGTTTCAATTACCAATATACCATCAACATGCCTTTCAATTACTTTAAATTGCCTTGCTCGCTACTAGAAAAGCGATCAATCTTTATATGGGTATGTATCTCTGCAAACTTTGGGTTCCGGATTGTGTTTATCACAACCGTCCATCTAAGATCCAAGGGATCAGGACGATAAACCACACTCTCTTCAGGCGGGTTCCAAATCTTACCATGAGATTCACGTACTTACTAGACGATGCTGCGATAACAAAGACAGAAAATAAAGAGAGAGAGATTGGCGTTTGGGGGGGGGGGGGGGGGAGTGTCTTTGAATGTCCTCCCCACCCACCATGTGAGTAGTACTCGAGTAGTGCCACTTCCACTTCCGGACGCTCAGTTTACATAAGCACAAACCAATCCCATTTCTAGTCCTCCGCGGCCCCCAGATCATCGATCTCCCAGTTTGAGGAGATGGGTGAGGGAAGAGGCAGTGCTCTGATGTTCCTGTGCATCACCTTCTTGCTCATGGCAGCATGCAGCCGGACGGTCGACGGGGCAGTCTATGTCGTCGGTGGTGCTGGAGGGTGGACGTTCGACGTCGCTGGCTGGCCTGCGGGAAAGCGCTTCATCGCGGGTGACATCCTTGGTACGGTCTCCCGATCCCTCTCCTCTTCAAGTACAAGAAACTTGTTCTGCTACCATCCTCTGGAACGTTTTACGAACAAGTTATACATGTGTGCATCTTAACAGTTTATTACTTTATGTAGATCTAGATTACGAAAAATTAATGGCATATTAGAGCTGAAGAAAGGTAATGTTTCTTTTCTTTCTTTGGAGACATACTGCAATATCTGCAATCGTTGCAAATTCTTCTGACTCTATCTACTGTCTTTTTCTGGTGTAAATTACAAAATTTGTTTGGTATATGTAAAAAACGAACGTGATCAAAAAATCGTGATATATCTTACAAAAAACTGGCAAAAGTAACTTAGGGGTATATTATGCATAATCCGAAGATTTTATAAATAGCACCCACAATTATTTGTCACAATAGATCGATTTTGTGCTGGATTTCATTTGACTTACGGTTCACGACCGGATCTACGCAGTGTTCAACTACAATAGCGTGTTCCACAACGTGGTGTCGGTGAGCGCCGCAGGGTACCGTTCCTGTGTGCCGTCGAGCGGATCGAGAGTGTGGAGGAGCGGCCGCGACAGGATCACGCTGGTGCGGGGCACGAACTACTACATCTGCAGCATCCCCGGCCACTGCTCAGCCAACATGAAGATTGCTGTTTCTGCCTCTTAAATGAAACCCTAATCAGCAACCCCACGAAGGATATCCATTATTCCATCCTACCTTATCCATCCGTCCATCCATATAGCTATATCGAAAAAAGCGTGTATAAATAATTATGGCATTATGATAACGCAAACTATGTTGGGTTCCTATGAGTAATTACGTATGAGGATAATATAATTCTAAAAGGATATGCATGAGAGAGCTGTCTCTGAACATGAAGCTGTGCTGTTTTTGGTTCGCTCCCGTCTACTTATCGTCTCTCTGTTTCTCTTTATTTATTTTCGTAACCTATGTGTTAAGTGTATTGTGATTTAGACTTCGCAGGAAAATAGTTCTCTCAAAAGGGTCTACCGATTCATCGAAACAATGAATCATTAGCCACATCTGATATGGATGACTGGTATGGTGAATGGTTTGTCGATTGTGGATGTGTTGTGGCAAATCATTCGTCGTGACAGTGGATGGCCTTTGAGGGGCGTTGTCGACAAGTACGTCTCTTAGGCGATTCTATGCAAACGACAAATAATTTCTTTGCACTCCCAGCAAGCTCATATTTACTCCACGTCCTCTAAAGACATGCTAACTTTTACATCAAAACCCTTGTGGTTAACTTCCATGTACTTGTTCATTAAATATGAACGGAATTCTGTAAAAAAATAGGACATGCATACACACTTATTATTGAATTACGTTACAGTCTAATACATTGTCCCTTCCCCTTTCTCGAACCCTCCACGGTCCACCTCCCTCTACCCCCCTCCTCTGCCTCCACATCCTTCACCCCTTCTCATCCCTCCCCCGCTCTACCCACCCTTTTCATCCAATCCCACTACTCGAGTGATATCTTGCATGCGAGTGAGGTTGCTAGTATTTGTTGGGTCAGGCGGTCGAAAGTGATCAAGCGGATATGCGGAGGAGTATATGGGGTATATGTTGATTGTGGGATTTTTATCATATTTAATTTACAATATTAAATAAATGTAATAAATAATTATGGTATTAGCCATTTAATTTATAGTCGACAATTCTATACCATCCAAAATAAAAAATTTCGAATTAATATAAACTCAAATATGATGATTTAATTTATGAATGCTCAAATTTGGAGATATAATTCACGGATCAAGTTGCCGACAATACACGTTCATCAAATGTTTACCACATCCATATGGACCTTATATCAGCCCTTCTTACCTAAGTGCACCGGCTTGTTGAGAGTATTACGAGTACATTCACTTTTCCTCTACAGAACAAGGATTTTATTTTCTTTAAGCAATTTAGTTTAAATTATACTATGTATTATATAACTTATGTAAGCCTACCGCTATCCACTAATCCCTACATGATAGTGATAAGAGTTAGAGTTTTAAAAATATAATTATTAATTTTGTGTCTCTAAGGGTGCGTTTGGTACGCGGGTTAATGCGGGTTAAACTGGTAGATGTTTTTGAGTTTGGTGTTTGGATAGAGGGTTAAACTGTGGGTGGGTTAGAAGTGGGTTTGTTGTGATATGACTGTATTGGAGTTTGAAAAAGTGAGTAGTTATTGTGATGTGATTGTATTGAAGTTTGAAAAAGTGAGTAGAAGTGGAGTAATTTATAATTTTTATATGATATGATGCTACAATATATTATTTTTTGATAGCATTGATGATGTAAAATTGATTTATTTATTTTTTAAAAAAAGGAATAAAGTGGGACCCATATGAGAGAGAGGGAGGGTGGGTTAAGGGGGGTAAACTCCCCAAACCCACCGGTAACCCGGTAGCCGAACACTACCTAACAGTTTTGGTCAAATAAATTTTTTAAGCGAAAGGGCAGACAAAATGGGGAGGCGGATTGTCTGCTGTAGGGAGGGTTGCAGCAGACTCTGTTGCACCCTTTAGGGCCGCTCGATCACGATCGAGCGGTTCCCACGAAATCCCCCGATATGCGTCCACAGAAAATGGGATTTCGTGGGAACCGCTCGATCGCGATCGAGCGACCCCAAAGGGTGCAACAGAGTCTGCTGCAACCCTCCCTACCGCACACGATCCGCGCTAAGACAAAATGTAGTCTAATTTACAAAATGGCAACAACATGCGGAAAAAATTAAGGGGTTTTATCACTTATGCCCCTCCGAGAAATCACAATTTCAGTTATGCCCCTATCTTTTTGGTAATATCAGTTGTGCCCCTCACTTCTTGCTAATCTATCACTTGTTCCCCTCGGGTTAGTGACCGTCCATCCACAGTACAAACGGACGTTAACTTTGAGGACATAAGCGGAATTAATTTAAAAAGAAGGGTTCAATGGCCTTCTTTGAAATGCGGGGCAACCACAAACTAGGAAAGGTAGTCTCCTAGGAGATGCGTGACAGGGGGGACGTCATGCATCTCCATCTTGCGAAACCCTGGGGTGGTGTTCTTGTCCAGAAGTTTGTAGAGTTTGAGGTCTGCTCATGGTCATCCTGGGGGTGAGGCGGGAGAAGCCGGCGTCGATGAGCTTCTTAGGGTTGAGGGAGCAGTGCCAGTACTGGTAGGTGGTGATGGGGGTGGGGAGGACAAAAGTGGCGGTGTAGGCCGCATGCCAGATGTCCCGGAGATGGACTCTCCGGGTGACCTCCTTGATCATGATGGGGGCAAGGCGCTTGGAGCGGAGCTTCTTGTGGATGCAGAGAAAGTTGACCTCGGCCATGGGGATGACGGATTGGCGGACGCGGATGCGAACGGGGACGCCGGTTATGAAGGCGACGAGCTTGCTGGAGGACTTGGCGCGAATGCCGATGTGCCAGGAGGGGAAGAAGGAAGGGGGGCGGGGGGCCCAGCGGAGGAAGTCGCGTGAGTAGTTGAAGCGGAACATGTTCTCATCGTCTTCCACGTAGTTGTTGGAGAGGAGGGAGTAGACCTCGGAGAGGACCCTCTCGTCGTTGAGGTCGCAGGTGGTCCACTCGAAGGCGTGCGGGAGGTTGTAGGGCTGGGAGCGGACGGAGGAGAGAGGGTGGGGGCCTCGATGGAGCCCTCGGGGAGGGAGCTGTCACCGAGGTCTCTGAATTGACCCACGGGTTGGGTCTCCCAGAAGCGGTGCTGCTGCTGGTGATGCTGCTTCCCCAGGGCCAGTGACTCCTGGACCTTGCGCGCTAGATCCGTCATCAGCGAGGACAGCGCCTCCTCTTCCTCGCGCACACCTGGCTCGTCCTCCTCCTCGCTGCCTCTGCCATTGTTGTTTGCCATCGTCGTCTGAATTCCCTCTCGCTCAAGGCGCCTTGCCTGCTAGTATTAGCGTTTTCTTTTTCCCTCACCTTTTCACGGAGCTGAGGAAACACAATACCTTACTTGCTTTGCACAAGGCAATAATACCAGGTTGGAGGAGGAAGAAGAAGATGGGGGAAGAGGAGGAAGAAGAGGAGTCTGGACAATAATACCCCTCTAAACTGCACCAAGGTTTGAAAAAACCATGGTTAAGCCAACTCATTGACGGTCAATCTGACGGAAGGGCACAAGTGATAACAGAGAAAGAAGTGAGGGGCACAACTGATATTACCAAAAAGATAGGGGCATAACTAAAATTGCGATATCTCGGAGGGGCACAAGTGATAAAAACCCAAAAAATAAATAGAAAGTTTCTCGATACTGATGCATTTGAAGCACACTAGATTTTATTGCACTATCTTAATGACCCGACAAAATGATATGACTATCAGTCTACTCTACTGGGTATTGCTTCTGGTCTTGCCACAATCCCCATAAATTCCCTTATCAATAGTCTTAAACATATACTCTTAGGGCCTGTTTGGTTGCTGGGTTGGACTGGGTTGGGTTGGGCTGGGTTGGGATGGGTGAATAGTAATCTGTGAGGAGGAAGTACCCTTGTGAATAGTAACCAGGGTTGGGCCAACCCTGTCCAAGAATTACTTCCTGCAACCATCATATAAAACAAAAGGAAAGATATTGTATAAAAAGAAAGAACGACTGTAATAGTAATTAAATTTACTAATTGATTGCACTAGAAGATATTGTATGCTCTGTTCTGCTATTTTAGTGGAGTGACCTGCTGTATGCTCTGTTTGGGCGGTTCTTGGATGCATTGGAAACCTTATTAGGGGCTCCTTAAAACGGGATATTCTATCCCAAAATAGTAACATAAGAATTCTTAGAAAATATAATAACATCATGCTCAAACAATCATAATGATAACATGCGGCCACCCACTTGACAAGTGCATCCCACCAAGCATCCCCCAGATATCCTACATCACCATTCCCTTTCCAAAACACGGCCTCAAAAATACTCTTAAGACATACATCATGTTACACACATCTCTTAGTTTTAAGAACATGCATGTACATAGGGACGTTTAAAACGTGTGAAACCAAGAGGGAGGGGAAACATCATTACCTCAAAAACTTGCCTCCTTGGAAACTCCGTCACGTATGATGCTATGTTAATGACAAGCATGTGCACAGAGGATGATCTTGACCTCATATACCTAGTGGTGGCTTTGTATTGTTGATCTGAAGCACTTCGACGAGCTTCGACGGTGCTCTGACGAGGTCACCAGTGAGGGGAAGGACCGAAGGTTATTTTTATATTGCAGAAATCTGGATCTTTGTTCAAATCTCGATTCGGTCTAAAATAGCACTACAAGAATCTGTACTAAATGCGAGCAGTAGCCCCAATCTGCTCACATAGTGATTTTAATATGCTTGTAATGGTTATATGCCACCACGAGTCACCGCAATAGCTATGTTCGCATGTGCGGATTCCTAAATATAATTAGGACCACAACCTGATCTCATTGTGGTGCCCACATGCAACCACAGTAATCACTCGTGAGGGTATCAAAGAGCCATTATTTAGAAAAATGATGCATTGCGAGCATGAAAGTGACTACTAGTAGCCTCATAACTTGCTTCCAGAACAAAAAAAACTAGAAACAAACATATCCCATGTTTCCTTTCAACATTCGCTACACGATTCACATGTATATCAACATAAGAAATGTATTCAGACAAACATCTACATACATCCAACCTGTTGACCATGCTCAACCATTAAAATCCGACCATGCTTAAGAAAAGACACCGAAAATCACACATAACCTGCATTGAAGCATATAACATCGAATATATATCCATTCAGAAATATAATGAAGTATATACAAAATAATATGTATTTTTTGATTTATAGTATACTAATGAGTTCAATTATTTATTACAAACACTAACACTTGATAAAACTAGAAGATTAATGAAAAAGAGTTCTAGCAAAGAAAGAACTAATAACTAATGCGAGACCCTTCTTATTAAAGCCCAAACTTCTTAAAAATTGCTCTTATCCAATATTTTAAAAATTAGGTGAACACTCCATTGCGTAGAGCTCGTCGAGACCTTTTCAACGAGTTCAATACCGAGTTTGGAAGCCTAATTTACGAATATTTTAGCGAGACCGGATCCGAGTCAAATTTGGATTCGAACCCGGAGCTGAATCCAAGTTGGATCCCAAAAAAGCAACCTCCCCTCTCCTCAAAATGACTAAATCACATATCATCCCCATTCCTCCTCCCTCCCCTTGCCAGAGCATCGTCAGAGCTCATCGGAGCTCGTCAGATCGACGATCCGAAGCCGTTACCACGTAGAGGAGGTCGAGGTCACTCTCATATGGGGGTTTGTGTTGTTAATGGAGCGTCATGCATGTCGTTTCTTTGTGGGAGGAGAAACCGAGGTAGAAAGTTTTTGAGGTACGATGTTCCATTCCTTTTACTGCGCATTCCCCATATTTTTATCGAACTTGTATGGGTGATGTCAGAAGGTGTGATCCTTGTTTTTGTAATTTTTGTGCTGTGCGGATTTCTGCACTTCAGATATTTGTGTTTATACCTCACACAAGGAGAAGAGTCGTGATGCTGGTGATTTTATATACTATAATTTAGATACGTACAGATGTGGTTCAACATGTTGAAAAAATTATTGTTGATTCAAGTAGCTTGTATTTAGGATCATCTTGACAAATATGTTCATGTGGAGAAAAATAGTGATATTAAATAATATCGAGAACTCTGAATTTACACCCAAGAATATTCCAAAAACCTACTCCAATTCTAAGTGATGCAGCATTCATGCATGGATAAATACACAAATACATTCAAGTTGTCCCAATTACCTGGTGTAAAAAGGCAGACAACATCCTACCAAGGTTTTAAAAATCGAACCGAACCGACTGGTTGAATCGGTTAAACCAAGAATAAGAGGAAAAATGGTTCTACCACCTGATTTTTATTCAAAAAATAAAAATACGTCAAAATCGGTCAAAATCCAGTTGGACCGCTTAAAATCCGATTGAACCTATTGAACCAAAACATCGGTTCAACAATCCATTTTGACGAAAATTAATTTCCAATAATTAACAGAATACAAACTTTTTAGAAATATTCATAATGTAGTCTCATTCTAACCCGTATTATGGTACCCCTTTGTCTCTTCTCCTTCACATGTGTCAATGACTCATTATCGTTTGTCCCTTCCTGTCATATGAGCATTGCCTCTCTCTTCCCACATTGTGTATGGGGTTATCCACTTATAACAAAAACAAACGAAGAAGACGTTGTCATAGTCATACTATGAGAAGTAATAAATTAACAACACTAGTCGTTAATTAGAGTTTAAATAGTTTTAAAATTATTAATTTTTTTTACATCACATAAGTTTATTTATATAAATTTTACGAAATATGATTGTAACGCCATTTCAAGTTTTTTTAAGAATATTTATACCCCTAACTTTTAAGCAATTTCACTTGTGCTCCTATATTTTCTTAAAAAAATCACAATATTATCCTTATGTTGGTATAAAATGGGAGCACACGTATATTAATAAAAAACCACTACTATTGATTTTGTCAAAAAATAGGGGACACATGCAATTGTATTAAAAATAAGGGTATAAGTGGTGTTGGAAAAAACTTGGAAGGACAACAGTAAACAAATCCTTAAAAGATATGATGCAACATTTTTTGTTTATTTGATGATATACCGGTCTAACTCGGTTCGACCCGGTTGAACCGTACGAACCAAACTAACAATACAATGCTTCGGTCTTTTTTAGGTTTTTTGAACTGCTGACGTCATCATATGTTTGACCAATCGGTCCCATTGATCTGACCATAAAAATAAAAAACTATACATACCTGGTTTTATGTCTGATTCGATTTTTAAAACCTTGCATCTTGCTCAACCCTTTGCTAATGAGAAAAATAATATGGGGGAGCATGTGGACATAACAGGGGCTAAATGTATAATAGAATTACGGTGTCTGCCAGGTCTCATTGAAACAGTTCTCCCTTCTCGTGCCAATTTAATGGCTAAGAATGCAGCTGCTTGAAGTTTCAACTATCTTAAAAACCAGTGGCTGATCTACAAGCGGAACCTCATTAAACCTTTGATTCCGTGGATGCCTCTAACTATATAAATACAGCTACATTTTGATTATTTCTTTGAGAAATATATTTTGAGTGCTCAAGAGGACAGGTCCATCTTCCTGCTTTGACTATAAATCATAAATTAGTAAGGATGTTCTTACAGTTCTGGAGTAATCTTCTACTATTTTGCTTTCTTTGAAAGTTATTATTGATGTAGAAGGTCGTGATATTTAGAGGAATCAGAGTTGGAATTTTTCTAGTGTGGATGGCTTATATGCAATCTATATCCAGATTTCGCATGGGTAAGACATTCCGGCCACCAGTGGGTTCCTTTTCAAATTTGTCCATTCCATACTTGGATTATTGGATACTAAATAACAAAGCACCTAAAGGGAGGTCGACCCTACTGCTGGCACCGTTTCTTACCACTTCTCACCCTCCCTACTTATTTCATAACCCCCTCCATACTTTAACCGTCGTTTAAGTCCTTCACAGAAACTGAGGTAGGTACTTAATAAAGGGGCTTAGTATAATGAAACAAGGTAATAATTACACATGTCACGTAAATACTGTTGGTAAACATATTTGTTCAAAGAGGAATATATATTATCGTAATGAAGAAGGTTTTGCTTATGCATTATTGGGCAAGACGGATTTAACCACCATTCAACAGGTGTTTGAACTTCTCCAATTGAGACGTACATGTAAATATGAATCCTGGTCATATCAGGTATATTTACCGAAACCCAAACTACTTCTTCTTTTTCCCGTTTATTTTATTTTTTGGTGCCAAAAGTCATGCAATTACGAAAAAAACGTCCTACTTTGGTAAGCTCTTATGAAGAAGCTGTCCTCTAAACTGCACTCCTTTCGAGAGGAAGCACATATGAGCATTTCCTTCCATGTCATTTTTGGTTTGACGGCGTATCAACTTTCTTTGTAAAGTGTGCACTGGTTGTGACAATGGTAATGGTGCATGTCATCTTCTATTTGTATTATTTTGGGATTATGGTCCTTGAGTACCATTGCATCTCCCTTAGATTAGTGTTTCAAAGAACTCACTGGAAGTGATATTATGCCTTGATATTTTTCACTAATGATTAAGTTCTAGGCGTAATGCCTCTGCACTGCTTCTGAATATTATATTCCTCGTAGTTCCATAAGATTTTCATGATTGAGATTGCACGGTGTTCGGGTATCTGGAGTAGGCGCTTTAAGGGATTGGGCATACACCCTTGGGGCCTCGAGTAGAAGCCTAGATGGTTGCGATCCCTATGTAGCTACGACGGTTGGAGGACATGTTCCTTGGCACACTGTTGGGTCACCACTCGGTGTTCAGTCTCAGTACTTGTGTGCCTTTATCATAGTGCTTCGAGTGCGGGCCAAGTAGTTGTGGTTGGTGGTCTAGTATTTCGCTTGTTTACTTAGAGTTAACACTCGTGTACTGCCAAGTGTTGGCCACATTGATTAGTATTACGGGTGGATGCAGTAAGAGGGGAATTCCAGAAAGTATGGGTAAATGAAGTTGGGAGTGAGACACAAGTCTCCTATGCATAAGGAGGATTGAGTTAGTCGTGGTAATTCGGACTATGATAAGAATGATCTTGATAATCAGTGCTCTGACTCGTGCCCTACACCACAATGGACTCTTACATGTGGGTAGTAGATAGGGGTGTCTATCGAGTTCAACGAGCCGAGTTGGCCTCAACTCGGACTCGAACTCGATAAGAAACCTATGGCTCGAACTCGGGCTCGATAAGGATCGAGCCCTGGATCACCAACTCGAACTCGAATTCGTCGAGTTCGAGTTGACTCACGAGCCGCTTATCGAGCCATGAGTTTCTGAGTTGGCTCACGAGCCTCAAAATGAGCTGACTCATGAGCCTCTTATCGAGCCATGAGTTTCTGAGCTGGCTCACGAGCCTCAAAATGAGCAGGCTCATGAACCTCTTAATGAGTCATTGGTCCATTTTATACATTAAATTATGCAAATGACATTTGTAATTTTGATTTTTTATACTCTTTTCTATAGCTTTTTGGACAAGAAAAATGTTAACCTCTATTTTATATCAAACTCAATGTGGAAGTTTAGGTATATATGTTTTTAATTTTTTATTAAGATGGAAAACGAGTTATCGAGTCGAGTTTCCGAGTTGAACAATGCCCAACTCGGACTCGACTCGATAAGCTAATGAGCCATAGAACCCAACTCGAGCTCGGGCTCGTTAAGGTTTCGAGTCCGGCTCACGAGCCCTTAACGAGCCGAGCCCGAGTTGAGCTCATCGAGTTCGAGCTTTCCTGACAGCCCTAGTAGTAGACTTGGGCGATTCGCGATGCTTTGCGCGGTTGGAATTTGCTTTGGGATCGGAGTCATAATCTCATAAGTGAAGACAAGTGGATGTGTTGGGAACTTAGTTAGGATGTATTGTACCCACCGCATGCCTACAGAGGTACCCCAATCCTAAGGTCTTCTTCTTACCTTAGAGTCATAGTGTAAGGTCTCACCTAAACCAGGACCACAAACTATCCATCAAACTTGGGTGATCTATATCAAATAATAATGAATAGAATTTAATTCTCTATGAGGACGATTTACCCAGTTGTTTCTTTTATAGATTTTTTAATTATATCTTTCTTGTTGAAATTTTTATATCATACTGGACAACTTTGCTCATAACGTACTTATGCGTGGATACACAGATTCTCGGAAGAAGCCACAACAGTGAGCGATCATTGTCTGCTTGGTGTTACTTCTTTTGTGTAGCTACATGATGTTCTTTGTACATGTGTATCTTTATTGTTCTTTCTTTATTTGTAGTTTAGTTGAGACATGGGATGTATAATGTATGTATGGACACCTTTTTTGATGCAAACATGTAATATATTTTTGCGGAAATGGATTGTAATGAAATGAATGATGGATATGTTACGAATGGATGTAAAATTTTAAGTTCCAGTATTTTGTGCTATTTTCTCCTACTTAATATACCATTGTGTATTTCGATTGTGGAATGGTATGTGCATGGAATTGGTTTGTTGATTGATTAACCGTGAAAATACCTCTTTAATAATCCGATATTGTAGCATAGGAGGCAGATTACGATTGATCAAAAACCACAAACTTCGAATGTTGTGGACTATTTTTACTTGGCAAGATACCTAGGTCGAACACAGGGAACTATAACTTTTAGTTATGTATTTTTAAATTAAATTAATTAATTAATTAATTACTAAGTTAATTTCTGTATCAGAAAATAAAATTGAAAATAAATGAAAATAAATGTGATGAAATGTGATGCAAAAAATAAATAGAGAAGACAATTGAGCACTGGATCTATGATGATGATCTTTAAATCCAATAATATTAAACAATATCGTCGAAATGAAATCACGTATCAACTAAATATTTCTAAGAAGTACTCAAATTAATCCTAGAGTTCATGCAAGGAAGGTCAATAGATCAAGTCAAACATATGCTAAATAGATTAATGATAATTTCATGGGAGAGTATTTATTCCCAAGATTCATGTGATTTATTCCTAAAACAGATAAATAATTAATCCAATGGAATATACCAGTCCTTAAATAAATCCCTACAAAGATTAAATCCTCAGAGAATGATCAAATTCCACAATAAATACACAAAAAGGATTACGAGAGGATTAACGAAATATCTTTAAATAAAATGAATTCTAATCTCAAAAGGGAATCAATTCCTCCTCCTTTGTGATATTCCAGCAAAGATAAATTTGATTAATGGAGCCCTTGCACAGATTAATATGTCAATAAATAATTATCAAATGGTGGAAGAGAATTAATCTCACGAAATATTCTCAATTGGTTCCCTGCAAATTAACTCAAGAATTTCTCAAGATTAAATAACACAAATCACTCAAAATGCAGCCTGCAATGATCAATAGCCACCTAGAATAATAATCACCAAAATGGCCTCAGATCCGTGGGAAAGTTATGTGAAATGATAGAGCACGAAAATAGCTTCAAAACGACATATTGTCATAAAATTCGAGTTCAAATGAGAGAGTTATGCTATAATGAAATTCTAATGACCAAATTTCAATAAAAATACTTGTTATTATCTCAACAATGTCCCTAGAAATCCCAAATGCAATTACTAAAAATATCTTGGGCCTGATATGCAATTTTTCCATGGATCACATGCAAGAACGTGCCTCCTGGCTGGCGGGGATTGTCTTGTAAATTACGGAAGGTGGGAGGGGCTTGATGCAATTTGTCCCACAACTCACATGCCTAGCATGTGAGGCGGAATCTGGAGTACCTTCTTATGATTAGTAGAGAGACCAGGGCCTTTAGGTAATTTTACCTCCCACATACATGCAAAGCACGTGTGCATGAGGTTTGGACTTGACGGGCTGTGGCTCGGGTGGAGGCGAAGGCTTAGGGGCCTGAGCCTGCATGTGGAGGTAGGGGAGATGCTCAGTTGACCTGGGCCTCGAGGCTGGGGCCGACGCTCGGGGGAGGCGATGTGGCAGCTTCTAAGCTGTTGGATCAAGGGTTGGCCCTTGATCCAACGGTGGTTCAAGGTTGATGGCGATCGAGGTCAGGAGGCCCCATGGTAGAATGAGGGCGGTGGCATCGTGTGGAGGGTCTTCGCAGTAGGTGGTGTGAGTTGTTGGGCGGAGTCGTAGAGGTGGAGCGGAGAGGCTCTCCATGGTGGGAGGAATGACGTGAAGCAGGAGGCTACTCCAGGCGCTGGGGTGGACGACAATGGGTGAGCTAGTTGGTGAAACTCCATAGAGGAAGAGAGTACCTGTAGAGGGTTAGCGTGTAAAAATCCATAGTGGAAGTGATAGGGAAGTGGGTTCTAGTCGGGGCGAGGGGTTGGAGCGGAGCTCTGGCCTGTGAGAGGCCATGGATGGGAAGATTTGTAGCGAAGGAGGTAGGTGGATTGTGCGTCAAGGGTCAACGGAGGTGGACTACTTGACACGGCAGAAGGTGGTTCTTGGATCAACTCTGATCGTCACTCGAGGGTCATAAAAACCCGAGCTATGCAGCTCTGCAGGAGCTGCTGAAACGAGGTGTTAAATACACCTCAGATCTTGCCAGTAAGAGGCCCTTGGAAAGCTGTCACC
Source organism: Ottelia alismoides (assembly GCA_037367405.1). Taxonomy (NCBI): domain Eukaryota; kingdom Viridiplantae; phylum Streptophyta; class Magnoliopsida; order Alismatales; family Hydrocharitaceae; genus Ottelia; species Ottelia alismoides. The sequence continues at coordinate 1,051,571 of JAZKJV010000983.1, forward strand.
TATCCTCACATTGGGGGTGATCAATAAGTAATGGAAAATGAGGACGAGAGCCGGTGGAGGAAGGTTTTAAAGGAAGAGGGTCGTAACGGTTGGAAGCGGAGGGGGTGTAATTGCAAGGAGGTGGTCAGTCGTTGCGGAGGCGTAGAGAAGGGCGAACAACCGAGGTGCAGGAGAGGGCAAAACGGTTGGGAGGGGGAGCAGGCGGTCATGTGTCGCGCACGTGTGCGTGGAGTGGAAGACCTCACATGTGTGTCACGTGCAGTGGAGAGGTGAAGGGAGGTTCACGTGCTAGGCACGTAACCTGGTGAAGATGGAGAGAGAAAGGAAGAAGGGGAAAAATAGAGAGAAAAAAAGAGAGGAAAGAAAATAATAAAAAAACTTAAAATAAATAAAAGTTAAATAGAAAAAAATTAAAGGAAAAGGTAAAATTTAAAATTAAACAAAAATAATAAATAAATAAAATTAAATTGAAAGAAAATCGAAAATAAATAGCAAATTGAAGCCAACTCAAAAAGTGGCCAACACAAAAGTTGTTCAACTCGACGAGATCTACAATGTTCGCGAAGAACAAAAAGCAAAAGATATCAACTGTACAAAATGTATTTTTTGGTGGTACTCTATAGATAATAAAATAACACATTTTGTAATTTGTGATTTTTTGTGTTTTTTATTTATTTTAATTAGTGGATTAGTTTATATACAATACATACACACTTAATCTATTTTTATGGATTTTTTTAAAGGTGATGACACACCAGGCAACTCAGTTTAAGATATGTCTAAGGGTCTTTGCGACTCGAATCACAAGGCACGGTCAATCAAGAAAATCAAGATCACAATTAAAACAATTAAGCATAAAAATCAATGTAGCGGTCTCTGCTATTTATTTAACCTGGTATAGCGACCAGGGTATAACACAAGGAGCATAGAAATATAGGAAGTAGTCGGTAATCATAAAATAAAAGGCATATATTTTTTTGTTATTTTTAATTTTGCAAAATTTTATATTTTCTAATTAGAAAACAAATAAGGAGAATAAGGCAAACACAAGTTCTAACAATTTTTATTAAGCCTAAAAATACTCCAAAATTAGAAACAAAAATATTTTTATATATTTCAAATATGCAAATGTTTTTGATGATTTTATGGTCTTTTTTTTATTTTTATATGATTTTCTAAAAATGAAACAAGCACAAAATAGCAAGGCAATGTACAACCTGGACTATAGGGCAAATTTAAATTATCAAAAGTGTTACACGTCCTGGTTGCAATTTCTATGATAAAGGAAATAAAAAGGTCTAATTATAGAAATCGAAATTCCATTTTTTATTTTTGTAGAATTTTAATGATTTTTATAAGATTTTTAGATTTTTTTAGCTTTCTAGTGGTTTTGCAACGACTTTTGAAATAAAATTTGTACTGGAAGTAAAACACACAAAAACTAACAAGCCCTAATTTTTTTAAATTTTTGGAACCAATTTAATATTTTTATGGTATTTTATAAAATAGACAGACATGTTTTTAAGGGTTTTTGATTTTTAGAAAATAGAATACTAAATAAAAATAATCCCAAAAATGAGCTCATAGGAATTTTTGCAGTTATTTAATGCAAAATCAAACACAAGTTGTAGGGACCTAATCGCAATTATCCTAAAGTTTCCAGACTAAACAGTAACATATACAAAACAATCCGAGGGTATTAGTGTAAAAAGTCTTCCCAATACACACACATGCTAAGGGTATTTTTGCAATTAACATAAACCTTTCATTCAAAATATAACGGTCAGAAAATACAGGACATGATATGCAAATCACCCACAAAAGCACGTGGACGTGCACGCGTGTTCACATTCGAAGGACAAAAGTGTAAATACTGGAAACATAAGGGTCTAACATGCCAAAAGTTTGAACTACAACTTTTATTTAATAAACTAGAAAATAAAACATGAAAACTGCAGGGACAGAAATGCAAAATACCCTCTATGGGGCGCATGCAGTGCGCATGGGGGACGCGTGGCCTGCTCTGCTAGCGCGAGGACGTGTGGTTCAGATCTTCTACTGTGTCAGATCTGACACCCCAGGGAATGTCGGGGTTGTGGGGCGCTCGAGTCCCAGATGTGCTCTACGACTCCGATAAATGATCGGAAGGGTCCAGCACGATCGTGGAAGTCATCGCGTCGAATGGACGGGTCCGATGGGGAAGCTACTGGCCGGATATGCGTGGTGGTGAAGATGGACCTGGAGCTACTCCGGTAGGCCTTCTGGAGGCTAGAACTAGAATCCCTGCACGGGCAAACACTTGTGGAGCAAGCTCGACTCAGGCCGAAGCTCCAGTCGGGGTTATTTGAGAAAAAATAGAAAGAAGCGATGGTAGGACGAGGTTCGATCTCCGGTGAAGATGAGGGAGGAGATTACGGCCTTAATCTTGACCCGATGGTCTAGCCTAAGGATGATCAGACTACGAGAGAAAATGGAGGGTAATGTGGTGATGAAGTGGCCTTAACCACGCTGCCGAAGATGGGGAGGCTGAATGTAGCGGTGGTCGTCGGCCTCGTAGCTGAGCTGCGTTTCCTAGACACTAAACTCCAATCCAAGGGGATCCTCTGGTAGCTGTCACTCAACCTGAGGTCGCTGGGGGTGGAATAAGAGGCGAGGAACGAGATGAGTTGTAGTGGAGGCGGAAGAGATGATTTATAAGATTCCCAGGAGGCTGGAAGACTCAGGCGAAGGCATGCAACCCTAGGAAGATCCGCGCCTTCCTAGGGATCCACGAAGGTCTTGGATCTAAGGAGAGGCCACGGGCGAAGAATCGGGGCGAGGGGTGGCATGACCCGATTGGGAAAATTTGGAGAAATTGATCCGGTGAAGGGGGTCGGGTCGGGTCAAGCCTGGAAGAGGGAGTTGACCCGAGTCAACAAAGTGACCTGGACCAATCAGAAAATAGGAATTTACATAATACTTACTAATTCAATAAAAAATAGTAAATGACTTTAAAATAAAAAGTGTATAAAATGAAAAATATTTATTATTTTTTCAAACTATTTTTTCTGTGATTTTTATTTATTTTTATGAAAAACAAATTATACTTTATACATTATAATGTATTATATACAAGTATAATATACATATGTATTTTGTACAATTATTTTTATTTTGTTATTTTTACACAAATACCCAATTTTATAAGTTTTATTTATTTACACATAATTTTTTGGGTATAAAATAATTTTATTTTATTTTTATTCTTCATTTATAGTTACATAATAAATAGGGAGTGAGACATATATACAAGTATTTTGTACAAGTGAGAGATGATTTTATTTCAATTTTTATTTTATTTTTCTAACTTTTATTTTATTTTTAGAACTATATACAAGGAGGTAAAAAGAACATTTTATTTTAATTTTGTCTAAAATAATTATTTATAGATACAAGTAGTATATATAGTATAGAGTAGGCCCTATCTCTCCCTACTTATTTTGTTTGGCGATCAGGTCAAGGCTTGACCTTCTCTTGAGGTTCGGGTCACTTTGTATTTATTCTAAATACCTCCTTCCTTTTTCTTTTCCTTTATTCTTTTATTTTTTCACAAATACATGCTAAATATGTATTTTTAACATATGCATGCCAAATGCTAACTTATTGTATTTACACCTATTTACATGATGCTTTACCAAGATAAATAGCTAAAATAAAAAAACTAAAGAGTGAGAATCACCCCCATATACTTTACCTTTTCTAGTCCTTTAGCAAACACTTATTTGAAAAAGAAGTGAAAAAGAAAAGAAAAGAAAAAGCTTCATGAGATGAGAATGGGTAAAATAAGCTTTGCTTCATTTGGCTATATACACTCCGACAGATATTTTATTTTCTATCAGACCCACCACTTTTTTGGAGTTTTTCTTTCTTTTGCACATCTTTTTGATGTGCATATGCACAACATATCTACATGGTTCAACGTATATACATAAGGACTTTTTCTTCCCGAGCCAGTACACTATCCCTCTTTTGAAGCATTATTGGAACCCACAACTCCTGTCTTTAGACCTCAACACCGCCAGACCAAGTTGAGGCGCACTTTCTTTCCTAAAGGAAAACGAGAGGTTCCGCCTAGAAGTACTACCCTCGTATGCTACCCCAAGCTAAAGGAAACTGCCTCCTCATCACCTCATCTGTAGAGAGTTATGTGTAAGGTGCTGGTGCAAGTAAAGCCATTGTCTGTGAGAGTCATGTGTGCGTTGTTAAGTGTTCTACTTAGGCTCATCAAGATGACATGTGATCATAGCCTAATGGACTCAAAGAATTAAGCCACTAATGGACCTGAAAAGTCTTAACCCCAAATCCTATAAGGTTCCTCTTAGAATTAGGTGAATTAAGGTCTTAACCAATCTCCATTTTCCAATTTAATTCCAGGCTAGTTTAAATGCCAACTATGATTCAGAAGAATATACAAGTATATACAAAAATCTTCTTATGCAAAGTTTTAAACTGTGCAGAATTTTTGAAAATGTTTGAATGCATGCATGAATGCAGAAGTTTTACAACTATTTACAAACATTTACACAGTTTTTTTGCAAACTTTTGTTTTTCAAACATTTTACAAAAATTTTGTACTACATACATAATTTTTATACACAAGTATTTACAAACTTTTTACAAACCAAACATTTTTAAAGACATTTGTACAAAAATAATTTTTAGAAATAGCTATGTATGTGCAAGAAAGGAATTTGTGTACAAGAAAACTTTTAAAAAGTTTACGATTTTTAGATAAAGGATTTTAGCCATCTTATTTATTAACACAGTCACACAAAGTATATATGTAATATATACGACACCCCCTATACATAGCTCGAACGATGTCCTCAGAGTGAACAAAGAGCGATGATGAAGACATAACTCATGCTTAGTATAGGGAAGTGAAAAAGAATGCTATACTACAACGACGAATAGAAAGAAGGGATCTCGGTGATTACCCCTATACTTAGGATCAAATAATCCTATGTATAGCCGACTGTACATAAAGGGAAAACCGAGTGAAAGGATGTACAAGGTCTACCTCCCCTATAGTTAGGGTAAAATATCCCTAAGTATAGGCAGCAAAACAGAGGTAAGATGAATCAAAAGAATGATCAAAGATCTGACACCCCCAATACTTAGGGTAAAGCACACCCTAAGTACAACATAATCACAAGAGGAAGATAGGGTGTTAGACTAAAGAATGAGATGATATGGACATCTGGATCTATACAAGACGGAAGACAGTGATAACCATGCATGAGATGCAACTGATGTGAGTCAAAGACCTCATCTCATGCAAAATGAATTAGGGCGACATCAACGATCAACGGCTCATGATCTATATATGGTTTGAGGCGTTGATCGTTAACACGAAAGGCGGACTCAGATGACATCTCAGATATGTCGATACTACCATTGTCTTGCACCTTTCGGACCAGGTATGGTCCTTTCCACTTACTCTGCAGTTTGCCTGGAAATAATCTAAGCCTGACATCAAACAACCATACTCGCTGATCTGGCTCAAACTGCTTATGGCTGATATGAGAATCATGCCATATCTTTACTCGCTCCTTATAGTGTAGGCTGCTTGAGAAGGCTGTATGTCTAAGCTCCTCCAGGGCTGCCAATTCTGCTTTCCTTTGAACCCCTTTAGTCTCTGGATCCAATAATATATCAGTGATAGCCCAAAGTAACTTATGCTTAATCTCAACAGGTAAATGGTAGGGCTTGCCATAAATGAGATGAAAGGGAGACATACCCAAATGAGTCTTAAAGAAAGTCCGATATGCCTAAAAGACCGAGTCCAAAAGTTGTGACCAATCCTTTCGGTCTGGGCGGACTACCTTCTGCAATATCGTCTTGATCTCCCTATTCGATACTTCAGCAAGATCATTGGTCTGAGGATGATATGGAATGGCAACTCGATGGTATATGCTGAGACCCCTATCGGATATCAATAATCTAGGAACCCCGACTCGTAAAATGATATTCTTCCTCAAAAATTTGCAAATAGTCTTAGCATCTGCAATTCGGGCGGGAATGGCCTCAACCCAACGACTTACATAGTAAACAGCCAACAGGATGTACTCGAATCCCTGACTCTTAGGGAATGGACATATGAAATCAATGCCCCATGCATCGAAAACCTCACAGAAGTGAATGGGCTGCATCAGCATCATATCACGCTGTCCACAAGTGCCCATCCTCTGACAGTCAGTACACCTCTTCACGAATTCATCAGAATCCTTCAAGAGGGTAGGCCACCATAGGTCGGATTGGGTGCACTTTCTATGCTGTTCTCCTCCCCGAATGATGTCCTCCTACCTCAAGCTTGTGGCAGTATGTGAGGACGCTGTGGTGCTCCTCCTGAGGAATGCACCGACGCCAGATGCTATCCCCTCCTTCATGATAAAGGATGAGATCCTCCCAATGGTAGGACTTGGCCTTCACCAAGAAAGTCTCAAGTCGTTGCCTGGGCCAGGCTTGTGGAACTTCTTGTCAATAAGATAGTTCACAATATCGACATAACATGGGAGCGGGGCGATATCAAGGACTGCATCATCTGGGAAGGTCTCTGTAATGGGATCAGTCTGCTCAGATTCCTCAAGATTTTCTAATCGGGAGAGATGTTCCGCTACCACATTCTTAACTCCACGTTTATCCTTGATCTCAATATCAAACTCTTAGAGTAGAAGAATCCATCTAGTCAGTCTCTCTTTGGCATCCTTCTTTGCCCTGAGGTACCTGATGGTGGTATGATCAGTAAAGATAGTTACTTTGGATCCAAGAATATACGATCAAAATTTGTCCAAGGCAAAGACTACGGCTAACATCTCTTTCTCCGTGACAGTGTAGTTCTGCTGCACGACATCCAATGTACGGCTATAGTAATGAATGGCAAATGGTACTCTATCCCTCCTCTGTCCTAGCACTGCCCCTACAGTAAAATCAGAGGCATCCGTCAAGATCTCGAATAGAAGAGAGCAATCAGGCGGCTGGAGGACAGGAGACTTAACAACTAAGTTCTTGAGAGTCTCAAATGATGCAAGACACTTATCATCTACGATGAACTCGGTGTCTCTCGTCAGCAAATCAGTCAATGGTCGAGAAATCCGGCTGAAGTCGTGAATGAAATGTCGGTAGAACCCGACATGCCCCAGAGAAGACCGTAACTGTCGCAGGTTGGATGATGGATTGAGTTTCCTGATGATATCCACCTTGGCCGGATCAAACTCCATGCCCTTGTTGGAGATGATATGACCAAGCATCGTCCCTTGAGTCACCATGAAGTGACTCTTCTCCCAAGATAAGACAAGATGAACCTCTATGCAGCGCTGAAGAACCCGGTCTAGGCAGTCAAGACAAGCATCAAACCCATCACCGTAGATCGAAAAGTCATCCATTAAGACCTCTAAACAGTCACCCACCATGTCCGAGAATATGGACAACATGCACCTTTGGAATGTCGCCGGGACGTTACATAGACTAAAGGGCATCCGTCTGAAAGCAAAGTCCCAAACGGACATGTGAATGTCGTTTTATCTTGTTTTTCAGGCGCTATGGCCACCAGATTGTATCCAGAGTACCCGTCAAGAAAGTAGTAATGACTCTTCCCAGCTAGCCTCTCTATAATCTGATCAATAAAAGGCAGCGGGAAATGATCCTTCTTGGTGGCTTGATTCGATCGTCTGTAGTCCACACAGACCCTCCAAGAAGTGGGTACCTAATGCGACCCAGATCAACTCGGGCTAAGTAGTCTCTAAGGTCGTTGCGACTCGAATCGCAAGGCACGGTCAATCAAGAAAATAAAGACCAGAAATAAAATAATGAAGCACGAATATCAAATGTAGTAGTCTCTGCTATTTATTTAACCTGGTATAACGACCAGGGTTGAACACAAGGAGCACGAGCGAAGCCTACGAAGTAGTCGAGAATTAGGAAATATAACACATATTGTTGTGGCTTTTAATTTGTAATTTTTTTATACTTTCTAATAAGAAAATGACTAAAAAGATAAAGGAAATTAAACTTCAACAATTTTTATTAAGACTAAAAATGCCAAAAATTTGAAATAAAAATGTTTTTACACTTTTAAAATATGCAAGTGTTTTTCTTGATTTTATGGTGTTTTTCAAATTTTCATATGATTTTATAAAAATCAAATAAAAATAAAACAGAAGCACATTGTTCAGCAATGACCTAAAGACAAAATTAAGATGCTAAAATTACCTGCAAGGCCTGGTGTCTATTTTTACGAAAAAGTAGATAAAAAGACCTAATTATAGAAACTAGAATTGCATTTTTTTGAATTTTCTAGAATTTTGAGAATTTTTATAAGATTTTTGATCTTTTGTGATTTTTAGGGGTTTTATAAAAGATAATGGAACCAAATTGCTACTAAAGTGAATATAAACCAAAACAAACACACATAAATTTTTGTGTAATTTTTGGGGGTATTTTTATATTTTTTTATATTTTATAAAACAGATAGACATGTTTTTAGGGGTTTATAATTTTTAGAAAATATTAAATACAATCAAATTACGTCATAGATATTACCAAAAATATTGCACATAAGTAGGAGCTAATGGTAATTTCTGGGAAATTTTTAGAGTAAATTTGATAATTATTTGATTTAAAACAAATCAGAGAGGTTGTAGGGACCTATTTGCAAATAACCTAAAGTTTCCAGGCTAAACAATAACATCTATAAAAAGTCCATGGATATCAGTGCAAAATTCCCATGAAATTCAAGTACATGTCAATTAACCACACACAGGGGCATAAATGCAAATATGTAAAACATTTCATTCAAATCAAAACCTTTAAAATGTCCAGGACAAAATATGCAAAAACACCACAAGGCACATGATTGTGCACGTGTATTCAAACTGGGAGGACTAAAGTGCAAATACTAGAAACATCAGAGACTAATATGCAATAACTCTTAACTACAACTTTATTTAATAGACTAGAAAATAAAACATAAAAAGTGCAGGGAAGAAAATGCAATATACCCTCACAGGTGTGTGCGGTGCACGTGGGGGACACGTGGTGGCTGCTGGAGGCACATGAACGTGCGGCTCGGATGTTGCAGGTATCAGATTTGACGCCTCAAGAGCTGTCGAGGACGTGGGGTGCAGATACGTCAGATGTCAGATCTTACGTCCCAGAAAGCTGCTACGGTCGGTGGCTTGGACTTGATCTGGAGGAGGGAGGTTAATCCGATGGTGCAGAAGGGGTCTGGAAGAATAGGGCTGAGGCGAGCTTCACTAGAGCCTAGGAGGTTATCCTCAGCTCGGATGATCAAACGTGAGGCATAGGATCAATCGTAGAGGTCCTCTGCGTCGACTGAACGGATCCGATGGAGCTGATGGCCGGATGTGCGTAACGGTGAAGGTGGTATGGAGCTACTCTGACGAACTCTTTGACGAATGGAACTGGGGCTCCCAGCACACGCGGACACCTGCAAAGGAAGGCTTGACTCGGGGAGCAGCTCCGATCAAGGGTTATTCAAACGAAAAGGCATAGAAGCGACGTGGGGCGAGGGTCGATCTCCGACGAAGGCTATAGAGGAGATCAGATCCTTAATCTCGACCTAACGGATGAGACTAAGGGGGATCAGGTTGCAGTGCAAGGTGGAGCGTGCATCGGGGGTTTAATCGGAGCGGATGGATGTAGATAACGGGGCGCCGACCAGCTGGTCAGAGCAGATGAACGTACGATAACGGTGAATGGAATGATTGAAGTAAATCAGAAAATGTGAAGGAAATGGGGGATACCCGAGGTCCTAGATGAGCTCTAGAGCTTCAGGTGAAGGCGGTCGGTGAGGTAATGGCCTCGACCAAGCTGTGAAAGGTCGGGAGGCTGATCGCGGCGGCATACGCCGACCACAAGGCTGAGCAGCGTGGCTTCTCCTCCAAGCTTTAATCTGAAGGGTTCCCCAAGCGGCGGTCACTTAACCGGAGGTGTCTAGGGATGAAGGGTGGGGCGAGGCACGAGCTGCTGCTCCTGGAAGGCGGAGAAGAGAAATTAAAGGGTTCCCTGGAGGCTGGAGGTGTCGGGCGAGGGCACACAACCCTAGGAAGATCCGCGCCTTCCTAGGGATCCGCGAGAGTCCTAGATCTAAGGAGAAGCTATAAGTGAAAAATCGGGGCAAGGGGATGCGTGACTCGACTGGAGAAATTAGGAGAAAACGATCCGGCAGAGATGGTCGGGTCGGGTCAAGCCGTGGAAGAGGGCATTGACCTAGGTCAACTAAATGACGTGGACTAATCAGAGAATTAGAATGTAAAAAATAGTTACAAATTAAATAAAAAATAATAAACAATTTTAAATCAATAGTGTATACAATGAAAAATGCTTGTTATTTTTCAAACTATTTTTCTGTGATAATTATTTATTTTTTTTGAAAAAATAAATTAATCTTTATATAGTATAGTGTATTATATATTGGTATAATATACCTATGTATTTGGTACAATTATTTTTATTTTGTTATTTTTACATAAATACCCTCATTTTATATTTTATTTATTTACAACATAATTTTTGGTGTGTAAAATAAATTTTATTTTATTTTTATTATTTATTTACAGGTATATAATAAATAGAGAATAAGACATATATATAGCTGTTCTGTACAAGGGAAAGAGGATTTTATTTTTATTTTTATTTTATTTTTATGATTTTTTGTTTTATTTTTAGGACTATAAACATGGAGGTAAAAATAATATTTTATTTTTATTTTGTCAGAAATAATTGTTTAATTACAGAAATAATATGTACAATATAGAGTAGGCCCTATCTCTCTCTACTTGTTTTATTTGGCGATCAGGTCAATGCTTGACCTTCTCATGGGGTTCGGGTCACTCTGTATTTATTCTAAATACCTCCTTCCTTTTTCTTTTCCTTTATTCTTGTATTTTGCATAAGTATATGCTAATTATGTAATATTAACAAATGTATGCATAATGCTAACTTATTGTATTTACATCTATTTACATGATGCATTGCCAAGATAAATTGCTAAAATAAAAAAAATAAAGAGTGATGATCAGGGATTCATCCACCCCTATACTTTACCTTTGCTAGTCCCTTAGCAAACACTTATTTGAAAAAGAAGTGAAAAGAGAAAGAAAAGAAAAAGAAGGAGAATCAAGGTTGATTACTAAACTTGTCTTCATTAAATTGGAGTATGGAGCTTAGTCAGACCTTTGGATTATTAGTTTTTCAGAACCTTATTTGAACCTAGGTTTAAGACTCAACTACCTCTAAGTTCCACTAATCTATGGTCAAGACACCTCAATAATACAGATCATAACAAGTCTAATACACAAACTCTAATGACCATGAATCTTTTCTTGTACTGTGTAAGTGATATGTAGCTCCCCACCTCAGAAATGACAAGGCAACAACCTCCCTCAACAAGGTAACTCTAATGCCCTAGTTTGGCATCTATTTCCTCGAGGAGCAGGGTATTCCCTTCTAACTTCAAGTTCAACCGGCTCAAGAAGAGGGGAAAGAAGAGAATGGACCATGACAAGTGTAGTCATGTATCCCTGGGAGCCCAACCAGTGTAGCTAAGTCTCCCTGCTGTAAGCTTCATGAGATGAGAATGGGTAACTTAAGCTTTGATTTATTTTCTATCAGACCCGCCACTTTTTTTGGAGTTTTTCTTTCTTTTGCCCAATTTTTTTGATGTGCATATATACAACATATCTACATGGTGCAACATATATACATAAGGACTTTTTCCTCTTGAGTTAATGGACTATCCCTTTTTTGAAGCATTATTGCAACCCACAACTCCTGTCTTTAGACCTCAACACCACCAGACCAAGTTGAGGTGCACTTCCTTCCCTAAGAGAAGACAAGAGGTTCCGCCTAGAAGTACTACCCTCGTATGCTACCCCAAGACCAAGGAAACTGCCTCCTCACCACCTCATCCATACAGAGCTATGTGTAAGGTGCTGGTGCAACTAAAGCCACTATTTGTGGGAGTCATGTGTGCGTTGTTAAATGTTCTTCTTAGGCTCATCAAGATGACATGTGATCATAGCCTAGTGGACTCAAAGAATTAAGTCACCAAAAGTGTCAACCCTAAATCCTATAAGGTTCCTCTTAGAATTAAGTGGATTAAGGTCTTAACCAAGATCCATTTTCCAATTTAATTCCAGGCTAGTTTAAATGTCAACTATGATTCAGAAGAATGTACAAGTATATACAAAAATCTTTTTATGCAAAAGTTTTGAAAATGTGCAAAATTTTTGAAAAATGTTTGAATGTATGCATGGGTGCAGAAGTTTTGCAAGCTATTTACAAACATTTACACAAGGGTTTTTGCAAACTTTTCTTTTTCAAACATTTTACAAAAATTTTGTACTATATACATAGTTTTGATAACAAAAATATTTACAAACTTTTCACAAATAAAACATTTTTACAAACATTTGTACAAAAATAATTTTTATAGATAGCTAGGTATGTGCAAGAAAGAATTTTATGTACAAGAAAATTTTTTAATTTTTTATGATTTTTAATAGATGATTTTTAGCCATTTATTAACACACTCACACAAAGTACGAGTTATGGGTAACGTATATATGTAATATATACGACACCCCCTATACTTAGCTCGAACGATGTCCTCAGAGTGAACACAGAGCGATGAAGAAGAAGACATAACTCATGCTTAGTACAGGGAAGTGAAAAGGAAAGCTATACTACAACAAAAAATCAAAGAATAAAATGAAGAGGGCTCGGTGTTCCCCCCTATACATACGATCAAATAATCCTAAGTATAGCAGACTGTACATAAAGGGAAAACCGAATGAAGGGATGTATAGGGTCTACCTCCCCTATACTTAGGGTAAAATATCCCTAAGTATAGGCAACAAAACAGAACTATAAAGAATCAAAAGAATAATCAAGAGTCTGACACCCCCTACACTTAGGGTAAAGTGCACCCTAAGTATATCGTAATCACAAGATACAGATGGGGTGTTAGACTAAAGAATGAGATGATATGGGCATCTAGATCTATACAAGGTGGAAGACAGTGATAATCAGGCACAAGATGCAACTGATGTGAGTCAAAGACCTCATCTCATGCAAAATGAATTGGGGTGACGCAAACGATCAACGGTTCATGATCTAGATATGGTTTGAGGTGCTGACCATTAACACGAAAGGTGGACTCAGATGACATTTCAGATATGTGGATACTACCATTGTCATGCACCTTTCGGACCAGGTATGACCCTTTCCACTTACTCTGCAATTTTCCTAGAAATAATCTAAGCCTGGCATCAAACAACCATACTCTCTAATCTGGCTCAAACTGCTTATGGCTAATGTAAGAATCATGCCATATCTTCACTCGCTCCTTATACTGTAGGCTGCTTGAAAAGGCTGTATATCTAAGTTCCTCCAGGGATGCCAATTCTACCTTCCTTTGATCACCTATACTCACTGGATCCAATAATATATCAGTGACAACACAAAGTGACTTGTGCCTAATCTCCACAGGTAAATGACAGGGCTTGCCATAAACGAGTTGAAAGGGAGATGTACCAAAGGAGTCTCGAAGGAAGTCTGATATGCCCACAAGATCGAGTCCAAAAGCTATGACCAATTATTTTAGTCTGGGCAGACTACCTTCTGCAATATCGTCTTGATCTCCCTACTCGATACTTCAGCAAGACCATTGGTCTGGGGATGATATGGAGTGGCAACTCGATGGTCTAGGATGAAATCGCTAGCAAGGGCCTTTACCTCATCATTGATAAAGTGAGACCCCCCGTCAGATATCAATACTCTAGACACCCCGAACTGTGAAATGATATTCTTCCTCAAAAATTTGCAAACAGTCTTAGAATCTGCAGTTTGGGCGGGAATGGCCTCAACCCAACGACTCACAAAATCAACAACAAACAGAGTGTACTCGAATCTCTGACTCTTAGGGAATGGACCCATGAAATCAATGCCCCATGTGTCAAAAACCTCACAAAAGTGAATGGGATGCATCGGCATCATATCACGCTGTCCACAAATGCCCATCCTCTGACAGTCAGTACACCTCTTTACGAATTCATCAGAATCCTTGAAGAGAGTAGGCCACCATAGGCCGAATTGGAGCACTTTCTGTGTTGTTCTCCTTCCAGAGTGATGTCCCCCTATCTCAAGCTTGTGGCAGTATATGAGGACCCTATGGTGCTCCTCATGAGGAATGCACCGACACCAGACACTTTCCCCTACTTCATGATAAAGGATGGGATCCTCCCAGTGGTAAAACTAGCCTTCGCAAGGAAGGTCTCAAGTCGCTGCCTGGGCCAACCTTGTGGAACTTTCTTGGCAACAAGATAGTTCACAATGTCAGCGTACCACGGGAGCGAGGCAATAGCAAGGATCGCCTCATCTTGGAAGGTCTCTGAAATGGGATCAGTCTGCTAAGATTCCTTAATATTCTCTCACCGGGAGAGATGATCTGCCACCACATTCTTGACTCCAGGTTTATCCTTAATCTCAATATCAAACTCCTGGAGTAGAAGGATCCATTTAGTCACTCTCGCTTTGGCATCCTTCTTAGCCATGAGGTACCTGATGGTGGTATGATCAGTAAAGATAGTCGCTTTGCATCCAAGAATATACGATCGAAATTTGTCCAAGGCAAAAACTACTGCTAGCATATCTTTCTCTGTGATAGTGTATTTCCGCTGAGCGGCATCCAATCTACGGCTAGCATAGTGAATGGATAATGACACTCCATCCCTCCTTTGTCCTAGCACAGCCCCTAAGGCAAAATCGGAGGCATCCGTCATGATCTCGAATGGGAGAGACCAATTAGGCGGCTTAAGGACAGGAGCCTCAACAACTAGAATCTTAAGAGTCTCAAATGATGCAAGACACTTATCATCTACAATGAACTCGGTGTCTTTTGTCAGCAAATCAGTCAACGGTTGGGCAATCCACTTGAAATCATGAATGAACTGTCGGTAGAAACTGACATGCCTAGAAAACACCCTAACTATCACAGGTTGGATGGTGGATTGAGTTTCCTGATGATATCCACCTTGGCCGGATCAACCTCTATGCTTCTGTTGGAGATGATATGACCAAGCACCGTCCCATGAGTCACCATGAAGTGACTCCTCTCCTAGGATAAAACAAGATGAACCTCAATGCAATGCTGAAGGATGCGATCTAGGCAGTCAAGATAAGCATCAAACCCATCGTCAAAGACCGAAAAGTCATCCATGAAGACCTCTAAACAATCACCCACCATGTCCAAGAAAATGGACAATATGCACATTTGAAATGTCGCCAGGGCGTTACATAGACCAAAGGGCATCCGTCTGAAACGGACAGGTGAATGTTGTCTAGTCCTAGTCTTCAGGCGCAATGGCCACCTGATTGTAGCCCGAGTACCCGTTAAGAAAGCAGTAATAAATCTTCCCATCTAGACTCTCTATAATCTGATCAATAAAGGCAGCGAGAAATGATCCTTCTCGGTGGCCTGATTCAATAGTTTGTAGTCCACACAGAACCTCCAAGAAGTGGGTACCCAGGTAGCTATCTCCTCTCCAGACTCACTCACAACTATAGTGATGCCCGTCTTCTTGGGCACCACATGTAATGGACTAACCCACTTGGAGTCGGAGACATGGTAGATAAAATCGGCACTCCACCATTTCGAAATCTCCTTCATGACTACCTCTCGAAGATTCGGGTTCAACCGTCGCTGGAACTCATGCGATGGCTTAGCGTCCTCTTCGAGATAGATATGGTGGGAGCACAAGGCTGGACTTATCCCCTGGAGATCAGCTACACTCCATCCTATTGCCTTGCGGTTCTTTTGAAGAACCTCCATCAAAAAAGATTCTTGCTCTCCAGTCAAATCTGTTGAGATAATGACTGGGTACATCTCATGCTCTCCCTTAAAGAATCTATGCTTCAACGACTGCGGCAAAGGCTTCAGTTCTGGACAACTGGGAGCTGACAAATCTGGCTTCTGAAATATCTGAGTGAATACAACCAAATCTGTATGTGAGAACTCTTGCTAATTATGAATATCTGGCGAAGCTGGCTCTATTGGTCTATCTATAATCTGTGCCGGCTCAATCTCCACCCTAGCTGCTGGCTTTGTCAGAATCAAACAAGGAAACATCTCATCAAATTCGGCCCAATCTATATCTGACTCCGAGGGATCAGAATATGAATCACAAGAAATGTAATCTGCCTCGCTATCCTGAACACGGTCTTCAGCCTTGAATGTGTCCTCTGCCAAGAGTGTGATCTCCAAACTCTCCTCTACTTGGATCTGTGAATCTGCAGTATCTGAAGGTGAGAGGAGGGCTCGTGAAATGGGATCAGACCAAGGGGCTTCATCATCAGTGATCACAAAGTCGCAATCCTGGTGGAGGTCTTGCTCTGCCTCTGTCATCTGCTCTGTATCGCTACACTACTATGAGGAAGCTGAATCTCGTTCTCTAGTCTCGTCGATCATCTCTATTTGTAACTCTCGCCTCGATGCGAAAGTACACTTCCCACTATCATGGTCGGACACTACCTTGGCAGTGGCCAAGAAGGGACATCCTAGAATGATGGGGGTATCTGTCACAGACTCAGGGATCTCCATGTCCAACACAACGAAGTCCACAGGGACTTTCAAGCCCTGAATTGTGACGACCACACCCTTCAATAACCTCTTCGGCCTCTTTACAGATCTACCAACAAACTGAAGGACTGTCCATCTCTGTCGAAGAGGGCCAAACTCGAATCGGTCGAGCAAGGCTGCCGGGATAAGGTCGATGGAAGAGCCACTGTCTAATAGAGTCCGATCAAATCTCTTCTCATGAATATGGCATCTGACATAGGGAGCTCCTGCATCTGGCCTATTGGCTGGCAGACAATTCTAGGTGGCAAAGCATATGGAACGAGTGAGCACATGGATCTCTACATTATGGTTCCTCTTCTTCCTGCAGATGGTGGTCTTCTCTCTCAAGTTATTCATGAAGAGAGGGATGTGTTCAAGTGCCTCCTGTAGAGTCAGCTGAATCTGAAATCTATCGATCATCTGCTGGATGAACACTAGCTGCTGATATTTTTTTGGATTTTGTTTTTTATTTTCCTTAGCCAAGCGGAGTGCTCGAGGGAAGAGGATGGTTGGGCCCTCCTTATATAGAGGGCTAGGAATGGGTCCCTGCTGCTGAGAAGGAATAGAATCCATACAAGTATCATCATGCATCACATATGGACTCGATGATGAAGAACCCTTTCCTTTATTAATTTTTTGGTATTTTTTGTGAAGTCCTGGGGTAAAAAAACGGGAGGAAATACAACTGGAATAGAAGGGGTGGCCTCAGCATCGCCCACGACATCACGAACTACGGCATCAACACCACACTCTAGCTCAGCATCCGGATCTCTTGTGGCATCGGTACCATCCTCTGCATCTGGGGATGCGACGGCCTCAATACCATCGGCTATATCAACATCCTTGGTGGCATCAGCACCACTGTCATCATCATCATGAGCGGCATCAACACCGCTATCCTCTCGTCTGGTGCTCCTATATCCTCGTCGTGTCGTCGCTCAGACAAGGCACTGTCTGCTGGCACCCTACCTCTCCTAAGTGTAACAAAGTCAACATAAAATGTATGTGGAGCAATGTCACCCAATAAATCACTAGGAGTGGTAACCTATGTGAACTGTACCTGCTCAGATTTTCTTTTTAAGTTTTTCGGGTTTGGCTCGATCTGAGCGGGTATGGATGCCTTCCCTTTGATGATCTCCCTCATCTCCTGGTGGAACTCGTCCATCTCATGCCTGAATGTGGCATGCAGATCGGAAAGAAGGCAGGTTAGATCATCGAGTGCTGGGTTCTCATAGGCTGGCTCATGAGAACCAGATAGGTTGTCTCTTTGAAAGTGAGCTTGCTATTGGGAAGAATGAGGGGGAAACAAAGAATACTGCTGAGGATGCTGTTGGTGCTACCTCCACGGATGTCCCTGCTAGTAGGGACGAGGACCCGGCTGGTAATGCTGCTGCTGTGGCTGGTGAGGGAACTGGGGCTACTGCTGAGGCTGGCTGTACTGTCCACCTTGAGCTGGAGGCTGCTGCTGGGATGAGGCACCTCCAGTCGACCACCTGAATTCGGGATGATCTCGACGGATACCAAGCTGTTGTCGATCGTACCAAATTCCGTTGACTTCCATCAACGGCTCCTGCTCGAAGGGGGGGGGGGTGGAGAAGGGACTGCCATGGACTGATCCTGCTGGTACACCACCATCTGAGTGTCTTGAGACGGTGATGGCTGAAGGTACTTGTGCTACGGTTGTTGGAACGACTCCGCCTGAACATGATGGACCTGGCGGTACTGAACAGGGTACTGGATCGAGCAGCTGCTACTAGGTTCATCCCGCGACCTAAGACGAGGCTGAGAAGCCGTCTGTGCCTCCTGGAGACATATGATCTAGGTCTTCAGGTCACTCAATGTCTGTGCCAACTGATCGGTCAAGTCATACCCTGACAATGCTTCTTCTAATAATCTCGATGCGGTCCAACTTCTCGCTGATGATGCCCATATCAGCGGCCGATGACTCTGCCTGTGCTACGGCTGCTGAAGAGGTGGTTGGACCCGCATCGATCCATGATATCCTGTGATAGGTCACAGCTTGGGGCTGGGGCTTCCCCTAAGTGTAGAGACAGGTCTGGGACATAACGGTGTAGTTCTCGGCCATCTCCTCATATATTGCTCAAACCTGGTCTTCATCTTTGGCAAAATAAGAACCCCCACAAGAAGCATTCACTAGCCCCTTCAACTCTGGTGTCAGCCCACAAAAGAAACTCTGTACCAAAGTGGGCTTGGAAATCATGATGTGGACACCGGTCAATGAGCTCACGGAATCGATCCCAAGCCTCATGGAATTGCTCGTTGGGGATCATGGAGAAGTTGTTGATCAATGCTCTAGCTGCATTCATCTGGCCGAGTGGACAATACTTGTTCAAGTACTAAGTCCGAAGCTGTTCCCATGAAGTGACGTATCTTCCTAAATGTTTCAACCAGTAGGCTGCTTTGTCGACCAGATAGAACAGAAAAGCCATCATCTTGATGGTTTCCTCGTCCACGTATCCATCGTGGACCATGCTACAGATCATCTTAAATCTTGCAAATCCAGATGCGACTCCTCAGTGGCAAGCCCATGGAACTTTGGCAACAACTGAATTATTTGAGGGAGAAGCTTGAAATCTCCCAGGATCACAGGAAGCTGAATCCAACGATGTGTAAGAGTTGCATCATGGTTATTCAACTCTCTTTAGCATGGCTGGTCAGACTGGCCCCTGTGGCTCCTCTGGCTGTGGTCTGTCTCCTCCTCCAAACTCTGGTATCTCTTCACCACCGGCTCGGTTCTGCTCTCCTTAGTCAGCTCGTATCTGGGCCAATTCTCTACGCATGTCTGCCATTAATACCCCCTGGTCTCTGATTTGTCTCTACATCATCTCCAGGGAGGCTAACAGGGTGTTGTTGATGACTCTCTGATATAAAACATAGGTGGTAGTTCCATTAGTGTGCTCCTCGCTGCTGGCCATCTCTTGGATCTCTGCAAAGGTAAAAGACCCGAACTCAGGTGCCTTCAAATTAATGAATATATGCTCCGGTCTCTACTTGGGCACCTCAGGACTGGAAGAAGGGTGGTTGAGGGGGAACAGGGTGGAATCGAACTCGGGTTCGGAGAGCGGGTCCAAGCTCTCACGAACCAGCCTAGATGAATGGGGCGGAGTGCTCGAAAGCGGTGCAACCAAGGGCTGCCTAAGGGACCTCCGGCCCATTATCATGATGTAGAAAAATGAGGATGGGATCTGGAAACAAAAAAGATTAGCAAACAAATCCTCCATTCACCTACTCAATACTGAGAGCTGATGACCGTAAATGTTCGGTCTTTTTATCTTGTCGATTTTATTTTGGTGACAATTCAGTCTAGCAGGGCGATTAAGCGAGCTGGTAGGAACCTGATGCTCTCTGGAGACTGGCCCAATCCCGAAGCTAGATCTTTCCCAGTTAGTACAAGTTGCGGACCGTTTACCAGCTACCCGATCAACTCGCCTTGTTAAGAATATCATGACCCGCTTTACCAGAGACTGGAGCAATCCTCACTGGAGAACGACTAACCCCAATACCAATAGTATGATGAAAGTCCAGGTATGGTTCTAGCCTAGTGTGCGGGTCACTCTCTCGCACAAGCAAACTAAACAATGAGGGGATTGCTCTCCCAAGATAGATTTTCAAGTCAAGTGTCTTTTAAGGTCAGGTTTGTTTAGCAGTCCCAATTTTATGATTATCACTTTTTTAAGTATTTTTCAATAAGCAAACAAATGGCTAACAGATTTTTTGATCTCATGATTATATAAAGTCCAAAAATGGGGGGAGAAGTCGAAAAAGGCGATGCATGATCAAACACGTTGATGCATGCAAAGTAAGAGATGTGTACCTGACTCCAGCATTCTACATGCAGGGTGATCCGTGCATAAATTAAAAGAAAAATAAAAATAAAAAATATCCTATATGATGCAAGAAGAAAATGACCTTAGACGAGTAGTTTCTAATCGTGAAGAACTGTAGTTAACTGGTCAGAGAGAGAGAGAGAGAGGTTAGAGTCCGATCTCTGATGCCGATCAGTGTCTGCCACAATAGATCTTGCACGCGCTGTATACGACCTCTAGTGGCACGTGACCTCTCTAGCGACCAAGTTAACTTTTTTTTATTAATTTTGTTAATTAGGTCCAATTACGAACTATTGGTGCAGACAAATAGTTAGGGATTAGGCCTTAAACAATTACGTCATAATTAATGAAATTCTTAAATCTAAGGGCCAAATTCTTCGAGAATCAAAATAAAAAAATAAAAGAAAAGGCGAGAAAATAAAACTGACGAAAACTGCGGTGAGGTACCCGGAGCATACCGGTGCTCGGCGAAATAGACCCCAATAAAAGCCAAGTGTCCAAAAATGTCCAAGGTCCATGTATTATTATAATAATAATGAAATGTGCTAAAAAGAATTTAACTACTCTATCTAATATAACTACACTTCTCCTGTCCTCCTGCTCCTCCTCGGGCGCGGGTCCTCCAACTAAAAGCCGCAAAACTCCTCAGGCTGTCCCTCACATAGAAAGTGAAACAGGAATAAGTCAGAAAACAAATATAACAGATATAGGATAAAAATGAATAAAAATGACGCAAATAGAAAAAAAGGAAAACTGAAAACCGACTACTAAGCCGTGCTCCCCGACAACGGCGCCATTCTGATGACAGCCCAAAGCAACTCAAGTTAAGTAGTCTCTAAGGTCGTTGCGATCCGAATCGCAAGGCACAATCAATCAAGAAAATAAAGACCACAAATAAAATAATGAAGCACGAAAATCAAATGTAGCGATCTCCGCTATTTATTTAACATGGTATAGCGACCAGGGTCGAACACAAGAAGCACGAGCGAAGCCTACGAAGTAGTCGAGAATCAGGAAATACAAGGCATAATTTTATGGTTTTTAATTTGCAATTTTTTATATTTTCTATTAAGAAAATGACTAAAATGATAAAGGAAATTAAACATCAACAATTTTTATTAAGACTAAAAATGCCCAAAAATTCGAAATAAAAATATTTTTACACTTAAAAAATATGCAAGTGTTTTTGTTGATTTTATGGTGTTTTCAAATTTTTATATACATTTATAAAAATAAAATAAAAACAAAATAGAAGCACACTATTCAGCCGGACCTCAAGGCAAAGTTAAAATGCTAAAATTGCCTAGAATGCCTAGTGGCTATTTTTTTTTATGAAAAAGTAGATAAAAAGACCTAATTACAGAAACTAGAATTGCATTTTTTTGAATTTTCTAGAACATTTAAGAATTTTTATAAAAAAATGGGTCTTTTGTGATTTTTAGGAGTTTTATAAAATATAATGGAACTAAAATGCTACTGAAGTGAAAAATAAACACACAGAAATTTTTGTGGAATTTTTGGGGTATTTTTATATTTTTGGTATTTTATAAAATAGACAGACATGCTTTTAGGGGTTATTGATTTTTAGAAAATAGTAAATAAAATCACATTGCGTCACAAAAATTATGAAAAATAATACACATTAGCAGGAGCTAATGGTAATTTTTGGCGAAATTTTGGAGGAAATTTGATAATTATTTGATTTAAAACAAATTACACAAGTTGTAGGGATCTATTTGCAAATAACCTAAAGTTTCCAGGTTAAACAATAACACCTCTAAAAAGTCTAGGGATATCAGTGCAAAATTCCCACGAAATTCACGCACATGTCAATGAACCATGCATAGGGGCATAAATGCAAATACATAAAATGTTTCATTCAAATCAGTCTCTTTAAAAAGTCCAGGACAAAATATGCAAAAACACCACAAGGCACGTGATCGTGCACGTGTATTCGAACGGGAAGGACTGAAGTACAAATACTAGAAACATCAGGGACTAATTTGCAAAAATTCTTAACTACAACTTTATTTAATAGATTAGAAAATAAAAGATAAAAAATGCAGGGAAGAAAATGCAATATACCCTCGCAGATGCGTGGGGGACACGCGGTGGCCGTCGGTGGCGCGTGAACGTGCGGCTCAGATGTGGCAGGTGTCATATCTGACACCTCAGGAGCTGTCGAGGACGTGGGGTGCAGATGCGTCAGATGTCAAGTCTAACGGCCCGGAAAGCTACTGCAGTCGGCGGCTTGGATTTGATCTGGAGGAGGGAGGCCAATCCGATGGTGCTAAAGGGGTCTGGAAGAAAAGGGCCGAGGCGAGCTTCTCCAGAGTCTAGGAGGTTATCCTTAGCTCCGATTATCAAACGGGAGGCGCATGATCAATCGTGGAGGTCCTCCACATCGACTGAACGGATCCGTTGGAGGAGCTGATGACCAGATGTGCGTAACAACGAAGGTGGCCTGGAGCTACTCCGGCGAACTCTCTGACGGATGGAACTGGGGCTCCCATCGTGTACGAACACTACAAAGGAAGGCTTGACTCGGGAAGAAGCTCTGGTCGAGGGTTATTCGAATGAGAAGGCAAAGAAGCAACGCGGGGCAAGGATCGATCTCCAGCGAAGGCGATAGAGGAGATCAGATCCTTAATCTTGACTTAAGGGACAAGCTTAAATGGGATCAGGTCGTTGTGCAATGTGGAGCGTGCATCGAGGGTTCGATCAGAGCGTATGTATGTGGATAATGGGGCTCCGACCAGCTGGTCGGAGAAGATGAACGCACGACAGCGGTGAATGGAATGATTGAAGCAAATCAGAAAATGTGAAGGAAATGGGGGATACCTGAGGTCCTAGGCGAGCTCTAGAGCTTCAAGTGAAGACGATCGGCGAGGTAATGGCCTCAATCAAGGTGTGAAAGGCCGGGAGGCTGATCGCGGCTGCGTACGCCGGCCATGAGGCTGAGCAGCATGGCTTCTACTCTAAGCTTTGATCCGAAGGGTTCCCCAGGCAGCTGTCACTCAATCGGAGGTGGCTAGGGTTGAAAGGAGGCGTGAGGCACGAGCTGCTGCTCCTGGGAGGCAGAGAAGAGAATTTAAAGGGTTTCTGGGAGGCTGGAGGAGTCGGGCAAGAGGACGCAACCCTAGGAAGATCCGCGTCTTCCTAGGGATCCGTGAGGGTCCTAGATCAAATGAGAAGCTACGGGCGAAGAATCGGGGCGAGGGGATGTGTGAATCGACTGGAGAAATTAGGAGAAAACGGTCCGACAGAGATGGTCGGTCGAGTCAAGCCTTGGAAGAGGGTGTTGACCTGGGTCAACAAAATGACGTGGACCAATCAGAGAATCAGAATGTACAAAATACTTACAAATTAAATAAAAAAATTAATGATTTTAAATCAAAAAGTGTATAAAATGAAATTTTTTTATTATTTTTCAAACTATTTTGCTGTGATTTTTATTTATTTTTTTGAAAAATAAATAAATCTTTATATAGTATAGTGTATTATATATAGGTATAATATACCTATGTATTTTGTATAATTATTTTTATTTTGTTATTTTAAACAAATACCCAAATTTATATTTTATTTATTTACAACATAATTTTTGGAGTGTAAAATAAATTTATTTTATTTTTATTTTTATTTACAGGTATATAATAAATAGAGAATAAGACACATATATAGGTGTTTTGTACAAGGCAAAGAGGATTTTTTTATTTTAGTTTATTTTTCTGATTTTTTGTTTTATTTTTAGGACTATAAACATGGAGGTAAAAAGAATATTTTATTTTATTTTGTTAGAAATAATTGTTTAATTACACAAATAATATGTACAATACTTGTTTTATTTGGCGATCAGGTCAATGCTTGACCTTCTCGTGGGGTTCGGGCCACTCTGTATTTATTCTAAATACCTCCTTCCTTTTTCTTTTCCTTTATTCTTTTATTTTTGCACAAATACATGCTAATTATGTAATATTATCAAATGCATGCATAATGCTAACTTATTGTATTTACATCGATTTACATGATGCATTGCCAAGATAAATAGCTAAAATAAAATAATAAAGAGTGATGATCAGGGATTCATCAGTATTCGGGTAGCTATCTCCTCTCTAGACTCGCTCACTATTGTAGTGATGCCCGTCTTCTTGGGCACCACATGCGATGGACTAACTCACTTGGAGTCGGAGATGGGGTAGATAAAATCGACGCTCCACTATTTCGATATTTCCTTCATGACTACGTCTCGAAGATTCAAGTTCAGCCATCGCTGGAACTCACGTGATGGATTAGCGTCCTCTTCGGGATAGATATGGTGGGAGCACAGGGCCAGACTTATCTCCTGGAGATCAGTTACACTCAATCCTAATGCCTTGCAGTTATTTTCAAGAACCTCCATCAATCGATATTCTTGCTCTCCAGTCAAATCTGTTAAGATAATAACAATGTACATCTTATATTCACCCGCAAGGAACCTATACTTCAACGACTGCGGCAAAGGCCTTAGTTCTGGGCAACTAGGAGCTGGCAAATATGGCCTCTGAAAGGTCTGAGTGAATGCAACCAGATCTGAATGAGAGAACTCTCGCTGATCATACAAAACTGGTCAAGACTGTCCTATTGGTGTATCTGCACTCGGTGTTGGCACGGTCTCCACCATAGCTGCTGGCTCTGCAGACATCAGACAAGGTAATAAATCATCAAACTTCGCCTAGCCTATGTCTGAATCCGAGGGATCTGAATCTGAATCACAAGAAATATACTCTGCCTCGCTATCTTGAACAAGGTCTTCAGCCTCGAATGTGTCCTCTACCAAGAGTGTACTCTCTAAACTCTCCTCTATTGGAATCTGTGGAATCTGAAGGTGAGAGAAGGGCTTGTGAAACAGGATTAGACCAAGCGGCTTCATCATCAGTGATCACAAAATCGCATTCTTGTTGGACATCTCGCTGTACCTCTATCGTCTGCTCTGTGTCACTGCACTGCTCCGAGCAAGCTGAATTTCATGCTCTGGTCTCGTCGATTGTCTCTATTTGTATACTCTTGCCATCGACGCGAAAGTATACCTTCTCACTATCATGATCGGACACTGCCTTGGCTATGGCCAATAATTGACGTCCTAGAATGATGGAGGTATCAGCCACAAATTCAGGGATCTCCATGTCAAACACAACAAAGTCCATGGGAAATTTCAGGCTCTGAATTGTGATGACCACGTATCTCAACAAACCCTTCGGCCTCTTGACAGATCTATCAACAAATTGAAGGACTGTCCTGTACTATCGAAGAGGGCCAAAATCGAATCGGTCGAGTAAGGCTGCCGAAAGGAGCTTGATAGAAGAGATGCTGTCTAATAGACTACGGTCGAACCTCTGCTCATGAATATGGCATCTGACATAGGGACCTCTTGCATCTGGCCTCTTGGCTGGCAGACAGTTCTGGATAGCGAAGCAAGTGGCAAAGGTCAACACCTGGATCTCTTCCTGATATTTCCTTTTCTTCCTGCGGATAGTGGTCTTCTCTCTCAAGTTCTTCTGGAAGAGAGGGATGTGCTCAAGTACCTCCTGTAGAGTCAGCTGGATATGGAATCTATCAATCATCTGCCAGCTGAACTCTAGATGCTGATCTTTTTTTGGATTTTGTTTTTTATTCCCCTTAGCCAAGCGAAGTGATTGAGGGAAGGGGATGGTTGGACCCTCCTCAGATATAGGGCTAGGGAGAGGTTCCTGATGCTGAGAGGGAATGGAATTTATACAAGTATCATCAAGCATCATATATGGACTCGAAGATGAAGAAATCTTTCCGTTATTATTATTTTTTGGTATTTTCATGTAGTCCCGAGGTACAAAAACTGGAGAAAACACCACTGGAATAGAAGGGGTGGCCTCAGTACCACCCACGTCATCGGGAACTGTGGCATGAGCACCGCACTCTAGCTCAGTATTTGGAACTATGGTGGCATCAGTGCCACCCTCTGCATATGGAGAAGTGACGGCCTCAGTATCGTCGGCTCAATCAACATACTTGGTGGTGTTAACACCACCGTCATAATCGTCATCCTTAGCGGCATCAACACCACTATCCACCTCGTCTGGCACTCCTGCATCCTCGTGGTGTCGTCACTCAGACGAGGTGCCGTCGGTTGGCATCCTACCACTCCTAAGTAACACAAAATCAGCATCAAATGTGTATGAAGTAATGTCACCCAACAAATCACTAGGAGTGATGATCTCTGTAAACTGTACCTGCTCAAATTTTCTTTTTAGGTTATTCGGGTTGGGTTCGATCTGAGTGGGTATGACAGCCTTTCCTTTTATGATCTCCCTCATCTCTTGGCAGAATTCATCCATCTCCAACATGGATGTTGGCCTTCTGGTCAGAGAGTAGGTGGGCTAGATCATCTAGAGCAGGGTTCTTATAGGCTAGCCCATGAGACCCGGACGGGTTGCCTCTCTAAAAATGAGGCTGCTACTGGAACTGATGAGGGGCACGCTGAGAATACTACCGAGGCTGCTACTAGTGCTGACTCCACTATTGTCCCTGCTGGTAGGGATGAGGACCTAGCTGGAAATGTTGCTGTAGCTGATGGGAGAAATGGGGTTGTTGCTGCTGCTGGCCGAACTGTCCACCCTGAGCTGGAGGCTACTGCTGGGATGAGGTACCTCCAGTCGACCACCTGAATCCAGGATGATCTTGATGGATCTAGGGCTTCTTTCGGTCGTACCATATCCTGTTGACTTCCATCAATGGCTCCTGCTCGTAGGGGATGGAGGAAGGACTGCCAGTGGCTGATCCTGCTAATGCACCACTATCTGAGTGTCTTGGGATGGCAGTGGTTGAGGGTACTGGTGCTGCAGCTGCTGGTATGGCTTCTCCTGTATGTAGTGAACCTGACGAATCGGGGCGGAGTGCTGGATGAGATGTACTAGGATCAGCCCGCGACCTGAGACGGGGCTAAGAAGTCGTCTGTTCCTCCTGGAGACACATGATCTGGGTCTTTAGGTCACTCAAAGTCTGTGCCAACTGATTGATCTAACTCATACCCTGGCACTACTTCTTCTCGATGATATCAATGCGATCCGGCTTCTCACTGTGATGCCCATATCAGCGGCCACGACCTCTGCATGTGCTGCGACTGCTGAAGAAGTGGATGGACCGACATCGACTCGTGCTATCCTCTGATAGGACACGGCATTGGGGTGAGGGATTCCTTTGAGTGTAGAGACGGGTCTGGGACATCACTTTGTAGTTCTCAGCCATCTCCTCATATATGGCCCAGACCTGTTCTTCATCTTTGGAGAAATAGGACCCCCACACGAAGCACTTACAAGCCCCTGCAACTATGGTGTCAGCCACAAAAGAAGCTCTATACTAGATTGGGCTTTGAGATGTCATGATGTGGACACCGGTAAATGAGCTCACGGAAATGATCCCACGCCTCATGGATTGGGGATCATGGAGAAATTGTTGATCAAAGCTCGCTGGAGTTCTTCCGGCCAAGTTGATAGTACTTGTTCAAGTACTCGGCCCTGAGCTGCTCCCACGAAGTGACATATCTCCCTAAATGCTTCAGCCAGTAGGTGCCTGCCTTCACAGGGAGAAAAGGAAATTCCATCATCTTGATGGTGTCCTCGTCCATGTATCTGTTGTGATAGTGCTACAGATCATCTCGAATTCTTGTAAGTAGAGATGCGACTCATCGATGGAAAGCCATGGAACTTGGCAACAGTTGGATAGTCTGAGGAGGGAGCTTGGAATCTCCCAGAATCGCCGGAAGCTGAATCCAACATTGCGTAAGAGTCGCACTAGGGTTGTACAACTCTCTCATTGGGCCTAGCTGATCGGACAGGCTCCTATGGATGTCCTCCATCTCCTCCTCCAAACTATGGTATCTCTCCACTACCTGCTCGAATTTGGCTCTCCTCGATCAGCTCGCCATCTGCATCACTCTCTACGCAGCTCTGCCATGAAGGCTCCCTGGTCTCTGATATGTCTCTGCATCATCTCCAGGCAGCCTAACAATGTGTTGTTGATGGCGCCCTGTCTAGAACATACATGGTACTCTAGGGCTACCCATCTATGCGCTCCTCGCGGCTGGCCATCTCCTGGGTCTCTGCAAAGGCAAAAGTCCCAAACTCAGGTGCCGTCAAATGAATATCCGTGCTGGTCTCTGCTCTAGCACCTCGGGACTGGAAGAAGGGTGATCGAGGGGGAGCATGGTGGAATTGAACTCGGGTTCGGAGAGCGGGTCTAGGCTCTCTGGAACCTGCCTAGATGAGTGTGACGGAGTGCTTGAAAGCGGTGCAGCCAAAGGCTGCCTAAGGGACCTCTGTCCCATCATCATGATCTGGAAGAAAAGGCAGATGGGATCTAGAAACAAACAAGATCAGCAATCAAACCCCCAATTCACCTACGCAACGTAGAGCTGATGACCATGAAGGTTCGGTCGTTTATCTTGTTAATTTTATTTAGGTGATAATTCAGTCTAGCAGGGTGATGAAGCGAGCTGGTAGGAACCCGATGCTCCTAAGAGACTGGACCATTCCCAAAGCTAGATCTTTCCCAGCCAATACAAGTTGTGGACCGTTTACCAGCTACCGATCAACTCACTCTGTTAAGGATATCGCGACCCGCTTTACCGGAGAGTGGAGCGATCCTCACTAGAGAACGACTAACCCCAAGACCAGTTAGTCTGACGAGAGTTCAGGTTTAGCTCTAGCCTAGTGTGCAGGTCACTCTCTCGCGCAAGCAAACCAAACAATGCGGGGATGACTCTCCCAAGATAGATTTTTAAATGAGGTGTCTTTTAGGATCAAGTTTGTTTTAGTCATTCTAAATTTGTGATTATCACTTTTTATATATTTTTCAATAATCAAACAAACACCTAACGAATTTTTCAATCTCCTAATTATTTTGAAGTCCAAAAAATGGGGGAGAAGTCGAAAAAGCCGATGCGCGCTCAAACACGATGATGCATGCAAAGTAAGAGATGCGTACCTATCGCCAGCACTCTACATGCAAGGTGATCTGCACATAAATTTAAAGACTGGATAAAACTAACCTAAATGATGGCAAGAACAGACAACCTTAGATGAGCAATTTCTAATCGCGAAGAACTATAGTTAACTGGTTAGAGAGAGAGGTCGGAGTCTGGTCTCTGATGCCGATCGGTGTCCGCCACAATGGATCCTACACGCACTGTATACAACCTCTAGCGACACGTGACCTGTCAAGCGACCAAGTTAACTTTTTATTATGATTTATTAACAAGGTCCAATTACGAAGCTATAGGTGCAGGCAAGATATTAAGGATTGGGCCTTAATCAATTACATTGCAATCACAGAAATTCCTAGATCTAGGGGCCAAATTCTTTGAGAATCCAAGAAAAGAGAAGGCGAGAAAATCAAAATCAGGTGAAAAACTGTAGTGAGGTCCCCTGAGCACACCGGTGCTCAGCGAAACAGACCCTGATATAAGCCAAGTGTCCAAACAAGTCTGAGTGTCCCTGTATTATTACAACAATGATAATAAGGCTAAACAGAAATTAACTACTATATCTAAGATAACTAGTCCTTGTTCCTGCTCCTGCTTCTCCTCGTATACGAGTCTCCCCTCAAAAGCGTCCCCTTGCACAAAAATCGAGACAGAAATAAGTCAAAAAATAGTTATAACAGAAAGATGATAAAAATGAATAAAAAGAAAGCAAATAGAAAAAGAAAGGAAAACTGAAAACCAACTACGAAGCCGTGCTCCCTGGCAACTGCGCCTACACGCTAGGCAACTCAGGTTAAGATATGTCTAAGGGTCGTTGAGACCCAAATCACAAGGCACAATCAATCAAGAAAATCAAGACCACAATTAAAACAATTAAGCACAAAAATCATTGCAATAGTCTCCGCTATTTATTTAACCTGGTATAGCTACCATGGTCAAACACGAGGAGCACGGAAATGTAAGAAGTAGTCAGTAATCAGAAAATAAAAGGCATATATTTTTTTGTTATTTTTAGTTTTGCAAATTTTTATATTTTCTAATTTGAAAACAAGTAAGGAGAATAAGGAAAAAACAAGTTCTAACAAATTTTATTTAGCCTAAAAATACTCCAAATTAGAAATAAAAATATTTTTATATTTTCCAAATATGCAGAGGTTTTTGGTGATTTTAGGTATTTTTCTGATTTTTATATGATTTTCTGAAATTAAACAAGCACAAAACAACAAGGCAATGTACAACCTGGACTGCAGGGCAAATTTAAAATATCAAAAGTGCCTATACATCCTGGTTGCAATTTTTGTGATAAACGAAATAAAAAGGTCTAATTACAAAAATTGAAATTCATTTTTTTATTTTTGTAGAATTTTTAATGATTTTTATAAGATTTTTAGAGTTTTTAGCTTTTTAGTGGTTTTACAATGACTTTTGAATTAAAATTGGTATTGGAAGTAAAAAGCACAAAAATTAGGCCCTAACTTTTTTTGAATTTTTGGAACCAATTTAATATTTTATGGTATTTTATAAAATAGGTAGACACATTTTTAAGAGTTTTTAATTTTTAGAAAATAAAATACTAAAAAAATAATCCCAAAAATTAATATAATTACTATGAGCTAACACGAGTTCATAGGATTTTTTTCGGAATGTTTGGAATTAAAATGATATTTATTTAATGAAAAACCAAACACATAAGTTGTTGGGACCTAATCGCAATTATCAAGTTTCCAGAATAAACATTAATGCATACAAAAAATTCGAGGGTATTAGTGTAAAAAGTCCACACAATACAAACACATGCTAATTAAATCACGCACATGGGTATTTTTGAAATT
The DNA here is from genome assembly GCA_037367405.1 of Ottelia alismoides. Taxonomy (NCBI): domain Eukaryota; kingdom Viridiplantae; phylum Streptophyta; class Magnoliopsida; order Alismatales; family Hydrocharitaceae; genus Ottelia; species Ottelia alismoides. The sequence continues at coordinate 1,082,927 of JAZKJV010000983.1, forward strand.
AACAAAAACCTTTCATTCAAAATATAACAATCAGAAAATGCAGGAAATGATATGCAAATCATCCACATAAGTACGTGGACGTGCACATGTGTTCAGATTCAGAGGACTAAAGTGTAAATACTTGGAACATAAGGGTCTAATATGCAAAAAGTTTGAACTACAACTTTTATTTAATAAAATAGATAATAAAGCATGAAAACTATAGGGATGGAAATGCAAAATACCCTCGAGGGGCGCGTACGGTTGATGAATATGTGATTCATCACTCCAAAAGTTAAAAATAGAGCCTTGTTCCCGAGTAAATAGAGGCATATTTCCCTTTATAATGCATAAATAGCATTCATGCATGCATACATAAAATATGCATTTTAGCACTCCATTTGCATTGAATAAGAAGACAAAATCCCTTGTAAAATATTCACCTAATAAAAATAAGCCCTCCCTTATACTATGTACACCTTAGATAATAATATAAGGAAGAAAGCCAGGAATCTCCTTTGTAAAAGCACCAATAAAGCCCTAAAGCCCTTGGACCATAAAATACCCATAGATCCCTCATACCAACTCCAAAATAGGTCTACACACTTTCAGATTAATACACATTAAAAGACCTTTAAAATGAGACTAATTTCATCCAAATTGGAGCTCGTATGAAAAAGTTGGGGTTTTGGGCCTCTTTGTATACTACATATATGTATATTTGTATCTTTGTATTTTTCTATCATATTTGACCTCATCTCCGTCTTTGGTCAACATGAAATTTGTAGATCTCATCAAGATCTACAACTTTCATGTTTTGAGTTTTCCCAAATTCTGCCTCCTTCTCTCCCTAACTTCATTTCTTATTTCAGCCAATCACAGCCGGCCACGTGGCGCCCTCTGGTTGCGCCACGCGGCCCGCTCCCCTTGCCCAAGCCACCTCTGCTCTCAGCCGTTAGATGACACCCTTAATCCAATGACCACTTGATTACCACGTACGCCTCAATTCTACACCGTCTGATCATCCCCAGGACTTCATCTGACCCGCTCATTAGCACCTCGCCCACAGTGCGCCATGCGTCGCACGCTATGCCCTTGGATGATGCACGCCGCCCTCCATCGCAACCGCTCATCCCGTCTTGCATCCCAACCCTCCGATCTAAGCCCTGATCTCATCACAGCCGCCTGCGCACGCTTCACCCATCGCGCCACGTGGCGACATCACGAGCTTCTGATCAAGCCACCCCAGATGCAATCCACACCGCTCGCGTGCGCTTCGCTCACATCGTGCCACGTGGTCGCTCCACGGCCCTCAGATCGCCTCACCTCAATCAGATCTCGCCCTCTCCTTAGTGATTAGATCTGGGCCGTTGGATCACAAGATCCAACGGCCACGACCTCATCTCCTTATCCTCACCAGCCACCTCGCTACCCACGTCGACCGCCAGCAACGCTCCACGAACTCCATGAACTTCGCCTCCATCCCGGCCGTCTAATTCTACCTATAAATACTCGCTCACCGGCCGACTTCAGCCCTATCCGCCACCCCTGAGAGATTCCCCGAGCTCGGAGCATCCGATTGGTGACAGAGATTGAATGAATCCTTGAGCAAAGACGGTCTTCTTCTCCGGTGAGATCCTCGGCGCCACTGCCGTGTCGCAGCCACTCCTCTGAGTTGCTGCTTGAGCTCAGGGACTTACCGCCCCTTCGAGCGACGATCTGGACCTCGACCTTGAGCTCCAAACCCCAGGTAATCTCCTCCACCTTCGTTTAATCTTCGTTTCAGTTTTTCCTTCGATTTCTCCGAATTTATTCGCCGTCCACCTTCATCTTCACGCTCCGCTTCCACTTCGCCGAGCTCCGCGACGGAGCTCTCATCCTCGCGCTACACTCAGCACCCTCCGACGACGCACTTCGCCCTCCATCAGCTCCTGCTCCGCCACTTGGCTGGAGCACCATCGCCGGAACCTCTTTCCTCCGCTTTAGGCCTCGCCACTCCATCCTCACCTCTCCACTAGCACGCACGAGCTTCGGCTACTCTTCTAACACCTGCAGGTACCATCTCGTGCATTGGCCGGAACATCACCGGAGAGCCTATCGAGCTTCATCGCCAGAGAGCCCCGGCGCTCCTCTCTCCTTCCTGGGATCACCTGAAGCTTCGCCGGACCGCCACACGTCTTCTGGGATATCTCCGACCCTCCGAGAGCTTCACCAACGCAAGGAGGACCAGGCGGAGCCAAGGCCTCGTCGCCGGAGCTCCGCCATCTCCTCCGCAGGCGGCGGAAGACTATTGAGGGAGAAGCCCCAGCTACCGTTCGATCATCTAATCGAACGGTCCTCAGCTCGCCACATCATCGACATCTGGAGCATCACAATAGCTGTAGGATCATCTGTGATCCCACGGACAGGAGCGAGCCACGTCACCACGACAGGAGCAGCACGCCGCCGTTGGATCTCTCTTTGATCCTACAGTCCATAGACACTCAGCCATCGTTGGATCACTCCAGATCCGACGGTCCTTGCTTCACCACGTCGTCATCAACAGCAGCCGTTGGATCACTTTAGATCCAACCGTCCAGAGCACACCACATATCCCTGGTCCGAGCCTCTTCTCCGACCCTAGGTTCGGACCATCCGAGGCTAACCGAGCCTTACTCCAGACCTCCAGGAGCCCCCGAGCCAAGCCCCGAGCCTCTGAAGCCACCCGAACCTAGGCCCCCACGTGAGGAGCACGTGCGGCCTGGGTATTTTGCACAGAGGCCCTGGGAGCTTTTCAAAATTGCAAAAAGGTCCCTGTGAAGCAACCCCCACGTGAGGAGCACGTGCCTAGTGGAGAAATTGCATTCCACCCCCAACATGATAGGTAATTGCATTTAAGTCCCTATCAGCATATTTCTTTTTATGTAATTTTATTTTCTTGTATTGCAAATACACCCCTGTCTTTGCACGCATCCCTAGGTGTCATTTTGCATCATTTTGAAATTCTAAAAGTTGCATGTTGTTGAGTAACTTGTCCTCTATCTTTTGCCACTTGTCACATTTTTGTAACTGCAGTAGATTTTTAAATGAATTAATTGGTTGATTTGTGTGATATTTTGCCCAGTTGAACCTTTTAATTGATAATTAATTCTCTGTAGCTCCAAAAATTCTCAAAAAAATCACAGTAGCTCAAGGATAGTTAACTCAACCTTGCATAAAAATTTCATGTCATTTGTATACATATCGAGGCCTAAATAAATTCTTTAGTGATTTCCTTAGTTTAATTTTAATAGGTTCATTTCACATTACATTTACGGTTTGTCAATTTTTCTAGATTCCTTATCATTAGATCTATCTAGGATAATTTTTGTTCCTGAAAAAATGTGATTTGTTATTTATTAAAATTAAATTAGTGAGAATCACCCTGCCTGCATGTTTAATTCACAGTAAATTCATCTACTGTCGAAAAAATCCAAAAAAATCAGGGTAGTTCATTTTCACCATAATTCATCATATGGCCAATTTTCATAATTTTTGGACTTAATGTGATATCTCAAACTGATTTAACTTTGGATTGGCTAGATTGTTGCATGTGTCTGCACAGAAAATAGAAAAATATAAAAAAATAATTCCCTGAAAATCGAACATTGGACTTTGCTATTAATTCATCTAAGGAGACAGATGCCTCCCTGAGTTCGACCTTGGACTTCACCAAGTAAAAAAAAGAAAATTTCTGTCGCTTGAAATTAACATCGAATCTGATTTAAGTGGTTTTTGATATTCCCTCTCGTATCCGACTGCAACGAACATTGATAAATAAATTGAACATTAATCTGACCAAATTAACCAGGGTGCGGGAGCGGTTATCAAAATGGCGCCGTTGCCGGGGAGGCACAGCTTAGGTTAATTTTTAGTGAAATCTTGATTGTTTGATTTTCTTTCCCAGGGTAGTCTGACCCCCGGTTTTCTTGTAATTATTTTCTCTCGTTTATTTCTTTTCATTATTTTTCGGTGTCACTCTCTGACCTCAATCTTTTTCTGTGTGAGGAACGCGAGGAGTCGAAGACGCTTTGAGGATTTAGCATTTAAAATTATTGAGTGAATGGAGAGGCTTTTGTAATTTGCATTTTATTTCTTTATTTCTTTTTCGCATTATTTCCAGCGGTTCCCGTTTGGGTTCTCGCGCGTGTAAATATAGTGGAACTGTGTCCTTGTGTGCTGTGTGGGTGAATGTAATTTAGCTTGCAATAGCGGCTCCCCGAGCCAATCTAGGAATTGCTTGTGCTTGTAATCATTAGGACCACACAAATCACTTAAAAGACACACTTAGACCGCAGAACTTAGCCAAATTAACATGTTCTTCACGCTAATAGAACTGCTTGTCTAGGAGCGGCTTTTATCGCCTGCATTTGCATTTAGATAAAAAGTTTTCAATTCTGTTTTGCATCCTGCATAAAAAAGCGAAGGGATAACTGTAAGTCTCCTGAACTCAGCATCGCATCATTGTTTTATCTTGCATCGGCTTTTCTCGATTTCCCCCTCTGATTTTCATATTTAATTAAACGGAAATTGGGACTGTCCGATAGGCGTGCTGTGTGGTTGGACTTAATCAGTGAGAACTTAACTTAAAATCAGGACTGCTAAACATTATTGACCAAAAAAAGAAGAATAAAATTTGAAAATTGTTTGCGGGAGATTAATCCCTGACCTTGTTTTCAAGCTGAGTGAGGGTACTTGAGTGTGTGTGAACACCTTAAGGCAGAGCTAAAATCCCCGCCTTCCATATCACGTTCCAACTAATCCTAGCAAATATCACAAGTCAAATAATTTCAGATTCACTGACTAGTACCAAGTAGCCTCCACCTATCTCAGGTAGATAGGGGCAAAATTGCGGTACTTTGCGACAAGTTGCCAGTAACCCCCCGGGGTGAAGTTCCGGCCTTATCAGCCTCCGCCTGCTTGTAGGTAGATAGGGGTGTGGTCTTTGAATCCATCGACTTGGGATAGGAGCGAAGAAAGGAAGGACCGGCGGTATCTTAGGCGACAGGTTAAACATGGAAGACGCATCCGGCTCTGAGCCGACTTCCCTATAGGCCGCGTAATCCTTGCTATCTTGCTTGAAAATCACACTTAAAATCTACAAGATTAATTGGACTCGATTTCGAGTCCTTCGCTGTGTTGAGTGTGAAACCAGGGTTTTGGATTGATTTGTTTGCTTCAGGTAGGAGTACAATCCTATCTTCTTCTCGCCATATCAAGATGAGCGACTGGGGAGATCTCGACTCTTTATTCACCGATCTCTCTATGAGTCCCCCACGTAACTCATCTTCATCGGCCCAAGCGCACCTTGGACCACCCAGGACTCATGACCCTCTTGAGTCTTGGTTCCCTCACACTCAGGGTGGTTACTCTCAAACCAAACCTTTCATCTCCCATGAGCTTACCGAGGAAGACCATCGCCTCGGTAAGAACCCCTTCCTTGATTTGTCCTCTGATACCGATCGTAATTCATACCCAGGACTTGAGGACAAGATGCCGCCGAAGCAGCCACCACCGGATGAGGAACAACTACGTCAAATTCTCAATCGCCTTGCTGAAGCCGAACAAAGAAACACAGATCTCACAGCTTGGATGGGATAGATCATAGTAGCAGGAGGAATCGACCGACCAATGGTCGATGCCTACAACCCAGCAGGAAACGAGATACAGAATTGGTTGACCCAGCGGTTCCTGCCGAAGCATTTGAGCTGAAGCCCCACTTCCTTAGTTTGCTTCTGAAGTTCAACAGAAATACCAATGAAGAGCCGTATACCTTCCTCCGTGACTTCGAGCTGGTTTGCAACAATCTTAGCCGCCCCAATGTTGGCCAAGATTATATTAGACTGAAGGCCACCCCATTTGCCTTAGGAGATAAGGCAGCTCATTGGCTGAAGAACCTAGGGGTGATATGTACTACCTGGATGCAGATTCAAGGACCTATTCCTGAAAACGTTCTACCCTCTCAGTAGGACTAACCAGATGAGAACGAAGATCACCAGCTTCTCCCAAGGACCGAGTGAACCTTTCCATGATGCCTGGGATAGGTTCAATGACTTAGTGCAGAAATGCCCCTGCCACAGTATTTCTAAGGCGATCTTAGTCCAGACCTTGTTCTGTGGTCTAACCCCGACGATGCAGGGGTTAGTCAGTGCCGCATGTGGAGGAAGCTATCTGAACAAGAACAAACACGCCGTATGGAAGATCCTGGAGCAGATGGCAGAAACCGGCAGGTCGCAGGTCACCAGGGCCTATCAGTTGTCTCCTTCAATCCTATCCAACGAGACAACCCGAAGAACTGTAGCGGATCTGACCGAGGACCTCACCCCCAGCATGGGGATGATTGCCGACAAGCTAACCATGGTTGAGCAGATCCACAAGAGGGTCACTGCCCTTGAGTCTCTCTCGCGTCTACCAAAGCAAGTGGAGGAACTCACTGAGAAGGTAGCTAAGATGAAGCTACCTGCCCCTTCTGCACCAGCTGCACCTGTGCACCAAGTCCATCTTGTGCAGGAGCAGGCACCGGGGCCTCACAGTGGCTTGGTGGAGGATCAGACTTACACCCAGCAGGACCAGCATGCACCCCCACAAGTAGAGACCGGATACGAGGAGCCTCCGTAGGTGTTCGAGATCAATGGGCTATGGTACAGCCACGACCCCGTCAGTAGACAGTCGGGGATGGGGAATGGTCAGCCTCACCGACCTTCCCCAGCTTACCAAGGAACCAGTTCCGTCCCCGCACCGTGCTTTCAGTCCAGGCCAGAACAAGTGTACCATCCTCAGCAGCACTAGCAACAGCAACACACATATCAGCAGGGCCCAGCACCGTCCCACCAACAGCAGCAGTACCGGCATGGCCAGCAGGGCCAGTATAGAACCTCGTCCGCGAATCAGCTAGCCCAGCCCACCGAATTGGAGTCCCTCACCTTGGCGATCCAGACCCTGTCTGATAGGGTCCAACAGATGCAGAACGATTATCTGGATATGACAAGCGATATCAATCATGTCTCTCGTACCCAGGACCAGCAAATGGCGCCAAAGACCCCAATTCCCGCACAGGTTCAGGCCAACCCGAACAACATAAACCATGGCAAGAACCGACCTCGTGATCAGATATATTATTCAAATAATTATTTATCTGAACATGAGATCCTTTAGTACGATAATGTAAATCATATGTCTCTCAGGAGCGGAAGGACCCTGACCATACCTGATCGGGCACGGGCACAGAAGGAGCGATCCTCCGAGTCTCTACCTGAGGAGAACTTGGAGGAAGAGGAGGAGCATCACCACTACCATCGCCGGCAGAAGAAGAGGACATCTGAGTCCTCGAAGCAGCAGTCTCGCATCCGCATGGAGTCCGACGAAACCGATGAAGAGCCCGCACCTCCATCTTAGGAGGATCGTCCAGCAGTCGCGGAAGAAGCATCACCGGTTTCGTCACAGCATTTTCTTTTCAGTCAGAGTCAGAGTCCTAGTTTGTTTCAGAGTCAGAGTCATGTAAAGAACTCAGTTCCAGAAGTTAATGAAAATCTTTCAGTTTCCGAACATGAGTTGGAGTCAATAATCCCTTTCCCCCGAGCTCTCAAGGGTGGAAAGAAGAAAATGAAAAAAATTCAAAAAGATGACCCTGAGATGGCAGAGTTCTGCAACAAACACATCAAGGTCACAATCCCTTTTGACAAGTACGTGGAAATGACCCCTGCATTCCAAAAATACCTTAAGGTGCGATGCACACTTACTAGGGTTAGTAGGAAGACCAAAAGCCGTGTTGAGAAACACGTTTTATAAATAGCCACGACTTGTGCAATAAAGAACTCGTTTCCTAGGATACGAAGAAACATGGGTGCACATTATGTAGTGAGTCATGTTGATGACATCGCGTTTGCACGCACTCTCCTGGACAATGGTTCCTCAATCAATCTGATGCCTACAGCCCTCTATGAGCGGCTTAATCTCGGACCTCTTAGGAAATCAAGAGCCCTTCTACAGTTTGCTGATAAATCAACCAAGAGGTCCCAAGGAGAATTGAGGAATATTGTGATCAAAGTCGAGGGGCAGGAATACATGGTGGACTTCACTGTCGTAGATATGGAGACCCCTCGTAATTGGAGAGATTCCTAGATCATCCTAGGCAGGCCCTTCCTCAGAACAGCGGGGGCCTTGTTCGATTATAAGATCGGGAAGATCCAGTTCCAAACTCCAGGCGGAGATGAGGAACTCGAGATGAAGCAGACAAGATGGCAGAGATCGGATTTAGAATCCAGCACCGAGTACTCTTCTACCGAAGCAGACTGCGATCATGTAGACACAGTTGGGCCATGGAGACAGAACCCAGCCAGCACCGATGCGTCCATATCCTCCGAAGATGATCCAGTGCATGAGTCAGTTTGCGAGGTCTTCAGGAATGAGTACAGCTCAGAACATGCATCGCCCTACATCTTCGATGACTTAGAGGCCCAGTTGGGCCTGTCAGTCCTTCCCTCTTTAGGACAATCGGAAGATGAGGATGACGAGTCAGACGAGGCTTTTGTCGATTGCATGGAGACTTTTGACAAACCGACTTCTGAGCCGAACAACTTGGTGGCAGCTATCACAGTGAAAGTTCCAGCCACTTCCAACACTGAGCCAGATCAGATTGAGCCAGACTTCTTAGACAATCACACTATTCCTGAGCTCAAACCTTTACCCACAACTTTAAAATACGCCTTCCTTGCGGGTCAGGACAAGAAATTTCCGGTCATCATCAGTTCGCGATTGACCGAGGAGCAGGAATCTCGCTTGCTAGAGATCCTGGAGAAAAACCGCAAGGCGATAGGCTGGAGCATTTCCGATCTCCACGGGATAAATCCCGCTCTGTGTTCGCACCACATCTACTTGAAGAATGAAGCCAAACCCTCTCGTGAATTCCAACGCCGTTTGAATCCAAATTTACGAGAGGTCGTGAAGAAGGAGATAGAGAAATGGTGCAACACAGGTTTCATTTACCCAATCTCCGACTCTAAGTGGGTGGCCCCAATCCATGTTGTCCCGAAAAAGTCAGGAATTCAGACAACCACCAACGAGGACGGAGAGGAGATCGTGACGAGAGTGCCCACGTCGTGGCGCATCTGTGTGGATTACAGATGCCTGAATGCCGCGACGAAGAAGGATCATTTCCCCTTACCGTTCATTGATCAGATCTTGGAGAGACTAGTAGGGAAAGAGTTCTTCTGCTTCTTAGATGGGTTCTCGGGCTACAATCAAGTAGCCACAGCTCTGGAGGACCAGGAAAAAACCACATTTACATGCCCCTTTGGTACATATGCTTTCAGGCACATTCCCTTTGGGTTATGCAATGCTCCAGGTACTTTCCAAAGGCGCATGATTGTTGTATTCGCCGAAATGGTCGGCGAATTCCTGAAAGTTTTCATGGATGACTTCTCGGTCCACGGCGATTCCTTCGATTCCTGTCTTAGGAATCTAGACCGAGTCCTAAAAAGATGTTGTGAGGTTAATCTGGTGCTCTCCTGGGAGAAAAGTCACTTCATGGTGACAGAGGGCATTGTGTTGGGGCACATCATCTCCAAGAGAGGAATGGAGGTTGACCCTGCCAAGGTGGACGTGATCAGACGACTCCAACCACCAACCAACGTCAAATAGTTGCGGTCGTTCCTCGGGCATGTTGGATTTTATCGGAGATTCATTAAGGATTTTTTAAGATAGCCTGACCGCTAACTGAGCTTTTAGGCAAAGGCATGGAGTTTATTGTTGATCACAAATGTCTTGAGGCCTTTAAGCTGTTGCAAGGAATGATTATGGACGCATCTATCCTACAAGCTCCAGATTGGTCTCTACCTTTTGAGATCATGACGGACGCCTCAGACTTTGATGTTGGGGCTGTGTTAGGACAAAGGAGAGATGGCGTCCCGTTCGCAATCCACTATGCAAGCAAAGTGCTTGACACCGCTCAGCGTAACTATACAGTTACGGACAAGGAAATGCTTGCGATAGTGTTTGCCTTGGACAAGTTCAGATCACACTTAATTGGATCCAAGGTAATCGTGTTCACTGACCACACGGCTCTACGATATTTGATGGAGAAGAAGGACGCGAAGGCGTGTCTTCTTCGGTGGATTTTACTTATCCAGGAGTTTGACTTGGACATCCATGATAAACCTGGAAAGAAGAACGTAGTAGCCGATCATCTTTCTCGTCTCGAAGATCTTAATACTTCCGAAGATTCACCAATTCGAGACTCCTTCCCCGACGAGTCGATTTTTGTTGTCGACTCACTCCCATGGTATGCCAATATCGTGAACTATCTTGACTCCAAGAAGGTTCCCGAAGATTGGCCCAAGAACCTAATTGACCGACTGAAGTCGGATGCTAGACACTACCATTGGGAGGATCCGATCCTTTTCTTCGAAGGACCGGATTGTGTCTGGAGACGGTGTATTCTTCAGGAGGAATACCAGAGTGTCCTTTCTTTATGCCATAGCTTAGAGGCAAGAGGACACCACTCCGGGAAGAGGACCGCATGGAAGGTACTTCAGTGCGGCTTTTACTGGCCGACTCTGTTTCGCGATGCCATCGCCTTCGCGAAGTCGTGTCCGGTATGCCAAAGAATGGGAGGAACCGTTGGTTCTAAGGATGAGATGCCTATGCAACCTGTCATCATTTGTGATGTCTTTGATGCCTGGGGCATCGATTTCATGGGCCCATTCCCTGTTAGCCATGGGTTTGAATGTATCCTTCTTGCGGTGGATTATCTATCCAGATGGGTGGAGGCTATCCCAACCCGAGCCGCAGACAGCAGGACTGTCTGTAAATTCATCAGAGATCATATAATCTCTAGGTTTGGGATCCCCAAAATGATGATATCTGACGGGGTAGCCACTTTGTGAATCGGGAGGTGAAGAAACTCCTGAAGGACTACGGCATTGAACACCGTGTCGCTAGCCCTTACCACCCACAAACCAATGGTATGACTGAGGTGTCAAATAGGGAGGTGAAAACCATATTGCAAAAGCTTGTCTGCCCGGACAGGAAGGACTGGTCTCAGATCCTAGATCAAGTCCTCTGGGCATATCGGACAGCTTACAAGACACCGTTAGGAACCTCCCTATTCCGAATGGTATTCGGAAAGCCGTGCCATTTGCCTGCAGAGTTAGTGCACAAATCAGAATGGGCAATCAAGAAGGTCAACTGGAACACGCACCTTGGGCAGAAACAGAGAGACATGGATCTGAATGAGCTTATGGAAGTCAGAAACCGTGCACATGACAACAGTTTGGTATACAAGGACAAGGTGAAGCGTTGGCATGATAGATATATCAGACGAAAGACCTTTGTTCCTGGACAGAAGGTATGGTTGTTTAATGCTAGGCTGAAGATCTTCCACGGCAAGTTGAAGTCCAAGTGGACGAGCCCATTTGTTGTCCGTACGGTGCATGATAGTGGATGTATCGAGATCTCAGATCTCGCAGATGACGCACCGACATTCCTAGTGAATGGACAACTGTTGAAGCACTTCGTTGAATCCAATGAGCAGTTAGTCCATGTTGCGGAGATTGTATTCATGCGCGAGACAGATTCAGCAGATGCACCTCGAGCCGCGTATGAGACCTTGCGGCAGTGAGCTCCAACCATCAGCAGCATCTTGAAAGATTCAGACCGACTCATTTGTATATATCATCGTTCTTGTACATCCTATCCTTTCTCCCACACGACTCTAGTAACCCATCCCCGCCTCATTACATCACTATCTTGGACTATGCTTAGGATGACCAGATCCTGAGTATAGGGGGGAGGAGTCACTTGAGTCGGTTCTTTGTACATTCTCCAGATCACATTGGTCCTCATACTCACTTCCGACCTATACTTAGGCTTACCTGAGCCTAAGTATAGGGGGGACCGATGCCCACATTGTATATTCATCTACTTCTCTTCTTGACCTCGTCCGCCCCACTTTTTGACTTTCTTCTACACTTAGGCTGCCAGAGCCTAAGTATAGGGGGGCTGGTCGATTTCTATACATTTTTCCCTTCTCTTTAGCTCTCCTACGCTTAGCACGAGCTATGTCTTTTTCCTCGCTCTTCGTGCTCTGAGGACATAGCACACACTATGTATAGGGGGGCGTGTATATATAACATATATACTTGACCCATAGCTCGTACTTTCACGTTCGCGTACTCTTTTGCAATAATTATAGGTCGGTAAAAATTAAATGAAAAAAAACCCCCTATACTTAAACCTTGCTCGTCCCCGAGCAACTAAATGAAATGCAAGAGTGAAATGATTTTGGGTTCCATACCAAGGTCATGAAAAAAAGTTAAAAATGGAGCTTGACTCGACCTTTGGATTGATTGTGTGGCGGAACCTTATTTGGACCTGAACTTAAGACCTAACAGACTTCAAGTTCCACAAGTCTTCTATTCAAGACTCCTCAATAGTCAGGTCAGAACAAATCCTCAAACACAAATTTATGATGACTATGATTTTTACTTGCACTGTGTAAGTGAGGTATAGCTCTCCACATCAGAAATGACTCGGAACCAGCCTCCTCTAACAAGGTAACTCAATAACCCGGTCCAGTAACTCTTTCCTCGATGAGCGGGGTATTCCCTTCTAAGTTCAAGTGCGACCAAATCAAGAGGAGGGGGTAGAGAAAAGAATGGACGGTAGCCAGTGTAGCTACCTATCCCGGGATGCCTGACCAGTGTAGCCAAGTCATCCAGATGCATTTCTTTGATAATATACAGACTCCGACAGGTATTTTATTTTCACTTGGACCTGTCTGATTTTTTTGGAGTTTTTGCATTTTTTTTCAAACTTATACAAGGTGCAGCATGTACATCAGGAGTTTTTCCTCTTGAGTCAATAGACTATCCCTCTTTTGAATCATTATTGCAACCCACAGCATCCCGTCCTTAGATGTCAACACCACCAGACTAGGTTGAGATGCACTACCCTCCCTAGAGGAGGACGGATGTTTCCACCCGTGTGCTACACCAAGCTAAAGGATTCTACCTCCTCACCACCTCATCAATGAAGAGCTACGTGCATAGTGCTTGTCCAAGTTAGGTCATTATCTAAAAGAATCATGTGTATGCACGAGATATTCTACTTAGACTAATCAAGATGACATGTGAACATAGACTTGCGGACTCAAAGAATTAAGTCACTTGACCTGAGAAATCTTAACTCCAGTTCCTATAAGGTTCCTATGAAATTAGGTGGATTAAGGTTAAATCAAGTCCATCCTCAATATCTACTCATAACTTGGTTCAGAACCCACTAGCTTTCCACCTTGCATATACAAGATATGCAGATGAGATGCAGATGTCATGCTATGAAAATGCAAGACTCTTTTTGTTTTCTTTTTGGACGTAGAGATGATATGAAAGAATAAATAAGAAGCCTATTTTTATTTTCATATATTTTTTAATTTTTTTCTTTTTTTTTTCTTTTTTTGGTATACCTCCTATTTTACAACAAATTACAAGAGGTTTGTAAGTATTATACAAGTATATATATATATTATTTTTTTTAAAATTTCTTATTTTTTTTCATTTAATTTTTACCCACCTGTAATTACTGCAAAAGAGTACGCGAAAATACGCGAAAGTACGAGTTATGGGTCAAGTATATATGTAATATATACACGCCCCCCTATACTTAGCGTGTGCTGTCCTCAGAGCACGAAGAGCGAGGAAAAAGACATAGCTCAAGCTAAGCGTAGGAGAGCTAATGAGAAGGAAAAAAATGTATAGAAATCGACCAGACCCCCTATACTTAGGCTCTGGCAGCCTAAGTGTATAAGAAAGTGAAAAGTGGGGCGGACGAGGTCAAGAAGAGAAGTGGATGAATATACAATGTGGGCATCGATCCCCCCTATACTTAGGCTCAGGTCAGCCTAAGTATAGGTCGGAAGTGAGTATGAGGACCAATGTGATCTGGAGAATTTACAAAGAACCTACTCAAGTGACTCCTCCCCCCTATACTCAGGATCTGTTCCTCCTAAGTATAGTCCAAGATAGTGATGTAATGAGGCGGGGATGGGTTGCTAGAGTCGCGTGGGAGAAAGGATAGGATGTACAAGAACGATGATATATACAGATGAGTCGGTCTGAATCTTTCAAGATGCTGCTGATGGCTGGAGCTCACTGCTGCAAGGTCTCATACGCGGCTCGAGGTGCATCTGCTGAATCTGTCCCGCGCATGAATACAATCTCCGCAACATGGACTAACTGCTCATTGGATTCAACGAAGTGCATCGACAATTATCCATTCAATAGGAATGTCGGTGCGTCATCTGCAAGATCTGAGATCTCGACACATCCACTATCATGCACCGTATGGACGACAAATGGGCCCGTTTACTTGGACTTCAACTTGCCTTGGAAGATCTTCAGCCTAGCATTAAACAACAATACCTTCTGTCCAGGAACAAAGGTCTTTCGTCTGATATATCTATCATGCCAACGCTTCACCTTGTCCTTGTACACCAAACTGTTGTCATATGCACGGTTTCTGACTTCCGCAAGCTCATTCAGATCCATGTCTCTCTGTTTCTGCCCAAGGTGCGTGTTCCAGTTGACCTTCTTGATTGCCCATTCTGATTTGTGCACTAACTCTGCGGGCAAATGACACGGCTTTCCGAAAACCATTCGGAATGGGGAGGTTCCTAACGGTGTCTTGTAAGCTGTCCGATACACCCAGAGGACTTGATCCAGGATCTGAGACCAGTCCTTCCTGTCCGGGCGGACAAGCTTTTGCAATATGGTTTTCACCTCCCTATTTGATACCTCAGCCATACCATTAGTTTGTGGGTGGTAAGGGCTAGCGACACGGTGTTCGATGCCGCAGTCCTTCAGGAGTTTCTTCACTCCCGATTCACAAAGTGGCTACCCCCGTCAGATAACATCATTTTGGGGATCCCGAACCTAGAGATTATATGATCTATGATGAATTTAAAGACAGTCCTGCTGTATGCGGCTCGGGTTGGGATAGCCTCCACCCATCTGGATAGATAATCCACCGCAAAAGGATATATTCAAACCCGTGGCTAGCAGGGAATGGGCCCATGAAATTGATGCCCTAGGCGTCAAAGACATTACAAATGATGACAGGCTGCATAGGCATCTCATCCTTGGAACCAACGGTTCCTCCCATTCTCTGGCATAGCGGACACGACTTCGCGAAGGCGATGGCATCGCGAAACAGAGTCGGCCAATAAAAGCCGCACTGAAGTACCTTTCATGCGGTCCTCTTCCCGGAGTGGTGTCCTCCTACCTCTAAGCTATGGCATAAAGAAAGGACACTCTGGTATTCCTCCTGAGGAATACACCGTCTCCAGACACAATCCGGTCCTTCGAAGAAAAGGATCGGATCCTCCCAATGATAGTGTCTAGCGTCCGACTTCAGTCGGTCAATTTGGCTCTTGGGCCAATCTTCGGGAACCTTCTTGGGGACAAGATAGTTCACGATATTGGCATACCATGGGAGTGAGTCGACAACAAAAATCGACTCGTCAGGGAAGGAGTCTCGAATTGGTGAATCCTCGGAAGTATTAAGATATTCGAGACGAGAAAGATGATCGGCTACTACGTTCTTCTTTCCAGGTTTATCACGGATGTCCAAGTCAAACTCTTGGATAAGTAAAATCCACCGAAGAAGACACGCCTTCGCATCCTTCTTCTCCATCAAATATCGTAGGGCCGTGTGGTCAGTGAACACGATTACCTTGGATCCAATTAAGTGTGATCTGAACTTGTCCAAGGCAAACACTACCGCAAGCATTTCCTTTTCCGTAACTGTATGGTTACGCTGAGCGGTGTCCAGCACTTTGCTTGTGTAGTGGATTGCGAACGGGACGCCATCTCTCCTTTATCCTAACACAACCCCAACAACAAAGTCTGAGGCGTCCGTCATGATCTCAAAAGGTAGAGACCAATCTGGGGCTTGTAGGATAGGTTCGTCCATAATCATTCCTTGCAACAGCTTAAAGGCCTCAAGACATTTGTGATCAACAATAAACTCCATGTCTTTGCCTAAAAGCTCAGTTAGCGGTCGGGCAATCTTAGAAAAATCCTTAATGAATCTCCGATAAAATCCAACATGCCCGAGGAACGACCGCAACTGTTTGACGTTGGTTGGTGGCTGGAGTCGTCTGATCACGTCCACCTTGGCAGGGTCAACCTCCATTCCTCTCTTGGAGATGACGTGCCCCAACACAATGCCCTCTGTCACCATGAAGTGACTTTTCTCCCAGGAGAGCACCAGATTAACCTCACAACATCTTTTTAGGACTCGGTCCAGATTCCTAAGACAGGAATCGAAGGAATCACCGTGGACCGAGAAGTCATCCATGAAAACTTCCAGGAATTCGCCGACCATTTCGGCGAATAAAACAATCATGCACCTTTGGAAAGTACCTGGAGCATTGCATAACCCAAAGGGAATGCGCCTGAAAGCATAGGTACCAAAGGGGCATGTAAATGTGGTCTTTTCCTGGTCCTCCGGAGCTATGGCTACTTGATTGTTAGCCCGAGAACCCATCTAAGAAGCAGAAGAACTCTTTCCCCGCTAGTCTCTCCAAGATCTGATCAATGAACGGTAGGGGGAAATGATCCTTCTTAGTCGTGGCATTCAGGCGTCTGTAATCCACACAGACGCGCCACGACGTGGGCACTCTCGTCATGATCTCCTCTCCGTACTCGTTGGTGGACGTCTGAATTCCTGACTTTTTCGGGACAACATGGATTGGGGCCACCCACTTAGAGTTGGAGATTGGGTAAACGAAACCGCATTGCACCATTTCTCTATCTCCTTCTTCACGGCCTCTCGTAAATTTGGATTCAAACAACATTGGAATTCACGAGAGGCTTTGGCTTAAATCTCCAAGTAGATGTAGTGCGAACACAGAGCGGGATTTATCCCGTGGAGATCGGAAATGCTCCAGCCTATCGCCTTGCGGTTTTTCTCCATGATCTCTAGCAAGCGAGATTCCTGCTCCTCGGTCAATCGCGAACTGATGATGACCGGAAATTTCTTGTCTTGACCCGCAAGGAATGCGTATTTTAAAGTTGTGGGTAAAGGTTTGAGCTCAGGAATAGTGTGATCGTCTAAGAAGTCTGGCTCAATCTGATCTGGCTCGGTGTTGGAAGTGGCTGGATCTTTCACTGTGATAGCTGCCACCAAGTTGTTCGGCTCAGGAGTCAGATCGTCAAAAGTCTCCATGCAATCGGCAAAAGCCTAGTCCGACTCGTCATCCTCATCTTCCGATTGTCCTAAAGAGGGAAGGACTGACAGGCCCAACTTGGCCTCTAAGTCATCGAAGATGTAGGGCGATGCATGTTCTGAGCTGTACTCATTCCTGAAGACCTCTTAAACTGACTCATGCACTGGATCATCTTCGGAGGAGATGGACGCATCGGTGCTGGCTGGGTTCTGTCTCCATGGCCCAACTGTGTCTACATGATCGCACTCTGCTTAGGTAGAAGAGTACTCGGTGCTGGATTCTGAATCCGGTCTCTGCCATCTTGTCTGCTTCATCTCAAGTTCCTCATCTCCGCCTGGAGTTTGGAGCTGGATCTTCCCGATCTTATAATCGAACTAGGCCTACGCTGTTCTGAGGAAGGGCCTGCCTAAGATGATCTGGGAATCTCTCCAATTACGAGGGGTCTCCATATCTAGGACAGTGAAGTCCACCATGTATTCCTGCCCCTCGACTTTGATCACAATGTTCCTCAATTCTCCTTGGGACCTCTTGGTTGATTTATCAGCAAACTGTAGAAGGGCTCTAGATTTCCTAAGACGTCCGAGATTAAGCCGCTCATAGAGGGTTGTAGGCATCAGATTGATTGAGGAATCATTGTCCAGGAGAGTGCGTGCAAACGTGATGTCATCAACATGACTCACTACATAATGTGCACCCATATCTCTTCGTTTCCTAAGAAACGAGTTCTTTATTGCACAAGTCGTGGCTACTGGTAAAACATGTTTCTCAACACGGCTTTTGGTCTTCCTGCTAACCCTAGTAGGTGTGCATCGCACCTTAAGGTATTTTTGGAATGTAGGGGTCATTTCCACGTACTTGTCAAAAGGGATTGTGACCTTGATGTGTATGTTGCAGAACTCTGCCATCTCAGGGTCATCTTTTTGAATTTTTTCATTTTCTTCTTTCCACCCTTGAGAGCTCAGGGGAAAGGGATTATTGATTCCAACTCATGTTCGGAAACTGAAAGATTTTCATTAACTTGTGGAACTGAGTTCTTTACATGACTCTGACTCTGAAACAAAGTAGGACTCTGACTCTGACTGAAAAGAAAACGCTGTGGCGAAATCGATGATGCTTCTTCCGTGACTGCTGGACGATCCTCCTCAGATAGAGGTGCGGGCTCTTCATCGGTTTCGTCGGACTCCATGCAGATGCGAGACTGCTGCTTCGAGGACTCAGATGTCCTCTTCTTCTTCCGACGATGGTGGTGGTGATGCTCCTCCTCTTCCTCCAAGTTCTCCTCAGGTAGAGACTCGGAGGCTTCTTCCTTCTGTGCCCGTGCTCGATCAGGTATGGTCACGGTCCTTCTGCTCCTGAGGGACATATGATTTACATTATCGTACGAAAGGATCTCCTGTTCAGATAAATAATTATCTACATAATATACCTGATCACGAGGTCAGTTCTGGCCATGGATTATGCTGTTCGGGTTGGCCTGAACCTGTGTGGGAATTGGGGTCTTTGGCGCCATCTGCTGGTCCTGGGTACGAGAGACACGATTGATATCGATTCTCATATCCAGATAATCGTTCTGCATCTGTTGGACCCTATCAGACAGGGTCTGGATCTCCAAGGGGAGGGACTCCAATTCGATGGGCTGGGCTGGCTGATTCGCGGACGAGGTTCTATACTGGCCCTGCCGGCCATGCCGGTACTGCTGCTGCTGGTGGGACGGTGCTGGGCCCTGCTGATATGTGCACTACTGCTGCTGGTGCTGCTGAGGCTGGTACACTTGTTCTGGCCTGAACTGAAAGCACGATGCGAGGGCGGAACTGGTTCCTTGGTAAGCTGGGGAAGGTCGGTGAGGCTGACGATTCCCCATCCCCAACTGTCTACTAACGGGGTCGCGGTTGTACCACAGCCCGTTGATCTCGAACACCTGCGTAGGCTCCTCGTATCCGGTCTCTACTTGTGGGGGTGCATGCTGGTCCTGCTAGGTGTAAGTCTGATCCTCCACCCAGCCACTGTGAGGCCCCGGTGCCTGCTCCTGCACAAGATGGACTCGGTGCACAGGTGCAGGTGGTGCAGAAGGGGCAGGTAGCTTCATCTTAGCTACCTTCTCAGTGAGTTCCTCCACTTGCTTCGGTAGACGCGAGAGAGACTCAAGGTCAGTGACCCTCTTGTGGATCTGCTCGACCATGGTTAGCTTGTCGGCAATCATCCCCATGCTGGGGATGAGGTCCTCGGTCAGATCCGCTACAGTCCTTCAGGTTGTCTCGTTGGATAGGATTGAAGGAGACAACTGATAGGCCCTGGTGGCCTGCGACCTGCCGGTTTCTGCCATCTGATCCAGGATCTTCCATACGGCGTGTTCGTTCTTGTTCAGATAGCTTCCTCCACAGGAGGCACTGACTAACCCCTGCATCTCCGAGGTTAGACCACAAAACAAGGTCCGGACTAAGATCGCCTTAGAAATACCGTGGCAGGGGCATTTATACACTAAGTCATTGAACCTATCCCAGGCATCATGGAAAGGTTCACTCGGTCCTTGGGAGAAGCTGGCGATCTTCGTTCTCATCTGGTTAGTCCTACTGAGAGGGTAGAACTTTTTCAGGAATAGGTCCTTGAACTGCATCCAGGTAGTACATATCACCCCTAGGTTCTTCAGCCAATGAGCTGCCTTATCTCCTAAGGCAAATGGGGTGGCCTTCAGTCTAATATAATCTTGGCCAACATTGGGGTGGCTAAGATTGTTGCAAACCAGCTCGAAGTCACGGAGGAAGGTATACGGCTCTTCATTGGTATTTCTGTTGAACTTCAGAAGCAGACTAAGGAAGTGGGGCTTCAGCTCAAATGCTTCGGCACGAACCGCTGGGGTCAACCAATTCTGTATCTCGTTTTCTGCTGGGTTGTAGGCATCGACCATTGGTCGGTCGATTCCTCCTGCTACTATGATCTGTCCCATCCGAGTCGTGAGATCTGCATTTCTTTATTTGGCTTCAGCAAGGCGATTGAGAATTTGACGTAGTTGGTCCTCATCCGGTGGTGGCTGCTTCAGCGGCATCTTGTCCTCTAGTCCTGGGTATGAATTAAGATCGGTGTCAGAGGACAAATCAAGGAAGGGGTTCTTACCGTGGCGATGGTCTTCCTCGGTAAGCTCAGAGGAGATGAAAGGGTTGGTTTGAGAGTAACTACCCTGAGTGTGAGGGAACCAAGACTCAAGAGGGTCATGAGTCCTGGGTGGTCCAAGGTGCGCTTGGGCCGATGAAGATGAGTTACGTGGGGGACTCATAGAGAGATCGGTGAATAAAGAGTCGAGA
Source organism: Ottelia alismoides (assembly GCA_037367405.1). Lineage (NCBI taxonomy): Eukaryota > Viridiplantae > Streptophyta > Magnoliopsida > Alismatales > Hydrocharitaceae > Ottelia > Ottelia alismoides. The sequence goes on from JAZKJV010000983.1 coordinate 1,103,444, forward strand.
TCTTTCCAGTCGCTCATCTTGATATGGTGAGAAGAAGATAGGATTTTACTCCTACCTGAAGCAAACAAATCAATCCAAAACCCTGGTTTCACACTCAACACAGTGAAGGACTCGAAATCGAGTCCAATTAATCTTGTAGATTTTAAGTGTGATTTTCAAGTAAGATAGCAAGGATTACACGACCTATAGGGAAGTAGGCTCAGAGCCGGATGCGTCTTCCCTATTTAACCTGTCGCCTAACATACCGCCGGTCCTTCCTTTCTTCGCTCATATCCCAAGTCGATGGATTCAAATACCACACCCCTATCTACCTGCAAGCAGGCGGAGGCTGACAAGGCCAGAACTTCACCCCTGGGGGTTACTGGCACCTTGTTGCAAAGTACCGCAATTTCGCCCCTATCTACCTGAGAAAGGCGGAGGCTACTTGGTACTAGTCAGTGAATCTGAAATTATTCGACTTGTGATATTTGCTAGGATTAGTTGGAACGTGATATGGAAGGCGGGGATTTGGGCTCTGCCTTAAGGTGTTCACACACACTCAAGTACCCTCACTCAACCCGAAAACAAGGTCGGGAATTAATCTCCCGCAAACAATTTTCAAATTTTATTCCTCTTTTTTTCGTCAATAAATTTTAGCAGTCCCGATTTTAAGTTAAGTTCTCACTGATTTAGTCCCACCACACAGCACGCCTATCAGACAATCTCAATTTCCGTTTAATTAAATGTGAAAATCAGAGGGGGAAATCGAGAAAAGTCCATGCAAGATAAAACAATGATGTGATGCTGAGTTCAGGAGACTTACATTGATCCCTTCGCTTTTTTATGCAGGATGCAAAACAAAATTGAAAACTTTTTATCTAAATGCAAATGCAGGCGATAAAAGCCACTCCTAGACAAGCAGTTCTATTAGCGTGAAGAACGGGTTGATTTGGCTAAGTTCTGCGGTCTAAGTGCATCTTTTAAGTGATTTGTGTGGTCCTAATAATTACGAGCACAAGCAATTCCTAGATTGGCTCGGGAAACCGCTAGTGCAAGCTAAATTACATTCACCCACACAACACACAGGGACACAGATCCACTATATTTACATGCACGAGAACCCAAACGGGAACTGTTGGAAATAATGCGAAAAAAAAGAAAAAGAAAAATTATATATATATATATATACTTGTATAATACTTACAAACCTCTTGTAATTAGTTGTAAAATAGGAGGTATACCAAAAAAAATGCAAAAACTCCAAAAAAATCAGACAGGTCCAAGTGAAAATAAAATACCTGTCGGAGTCTGTATATTAGCAAAGAAATGCAGCTGGATGACTTGGCTACACTGGTCAGGCATCCCGGGATAGGTAGCTACACTGGCTACCGTCCATTCTTTTCTCTACCCCTCCTCTTGAGTTGGTCGCACTTGAACTTAGAAGGGAATACACCGCTCCTCGAGGAAAGAGTTACTGAACCGGGTTATTGAGTTACCTTGTTAGAGGAGGCTGGTTCCGAGTCATTTCTGATGTGGAGAGCTATACCTCACTTGCACAGTGCAAGTAAGAATCATAGTCATCAGAAATTTGCGTTTGAGGATTTGTTCTGACCTGACTATTGAGGAGTCTTGAATAGAAGACTTGTGGAACTTGAAGTCTGTTAGGTCTTAAGTTCAGGTCCAAATAAGGTTCCGCCACACAATCAATCCAAATGTCGAGTCAAGCTCCATTTTTAACTTTTGTTCATGACCTTGGTATGGAACGCAAAATCATTTCACTCTTGCATTTCATTTAGTTGCTCGGGGACGAGCAAGGTTTAAGTATAGGGTGGGTCGTGTATATATTACATATATACTTGACCCATAGCTCGTACTTTCATGTATTTTCGTGTACTCTTTTGCAATAATTACAGGTGGGTAAAAATTAAATGAAAAAAATAGAGCCTTGTTCCCGAGTAAATAGAGGCATATTTCCCTTTACGTAGCATGCACTGGTGGTGCGAGGACGTGCGGTTCATATCTTCTGCTGTGTCAAATGTGACGCCCTAGGGAATGTCGGTGTCGTGGGGCGCAGATGCATTAGGCGTCAGATCCTACGACCCAAAGGCTGCTCCGATTGGCGGCTAGGATCAGATCTGGCAGAGGCGGGCCAATCCAATGGAGCAGATGCGGCGTGGAAGAACAGCACCCCGACGAACTTCACTCGAGTCTCAGATGTGCTTTGCGACTCAGATGAACGATTGGAAGGGTCCAGCACGATCGTGGAAATCACCCGCGTCGAATGGACGAGTCCGATGTGGAAGCTACTGGCCAGATATGCGTGGCGGTGAAGATGGACCTGGAGCTACTCCAACGGGCCCTCTAGAGGCTGGAACTGGAATCCCTGCGCGCGAAACACCTGTGGAGGCAATCTCAACTCAGGGCGAAGTTCCGGTCAGGGTTATTTGAGCAAAAATGGAAAAAAGTGATGGTGGGGCGGGGTTCGATCTCCGACGAACATGAGGGAGGAGATCCCGGTCTTAATCTCGACTTGATGGTCGAGCCTAAGGATGACCAAACTGTGGGAGAAAATAGAGGGTGATGTGGCGATGAAGTGGCCTCAACCACAGTACGGAAGACGGGGAGGCTGAACGCAATGGCGGTCGTCGGCCACGTAGCTGAACTGCATCTCCTAGACACTAAACTCCAATCCAAGGGGAGCCTCTGGTAGCTGTCACTCAACCTGAGGTTGCTGGGGGTGGAAGAAGAGTCAAGGAACGAGCTGAGATGCAGTGGAGGCAGAAGAGACGATTTATAGGATTCCTAGGAGGATGGAAGACTCGGGCGAAGGCACGCAACCCTAGGAAGATCCGTGCCTTCCTAGGGAACCGCGAAGGTCTTGGATCCAAGGAGAGGCCACGGGCGAAGAATCAGGGTGAGGGTTGGCATGACCCAATTGGGAAAATTGGGAGAAATTGATCCGGCGAAGGGGGTCAGGTCGGGTCAAGCCTGGAAGAGGGCGTTGAGCCGAGTCAACAAAGTGACCTAGACCAATTAGAAAATAGGAATTTACATTATTCTTACAAATTCAACAAAAAATAGTTTTAAAATAAAAAAGTATATAAAAAAATTATTTATTATTTTTCAAACTAATTTTCTATGATTTTTATTTATTTTTATGAAAAATGAATTAGACTTTATGCAGTATAATGTAATTTATATAGGTATAATATACCTATTTATTTTGTACAATTATTTTTATTTTGTTAGTTCTGCATAAATACCCAAATTTTTATATTTTATTTATTTACACATAATTTTTGGGGTATAAAATAATGTTTATTTTATTTTTATTATTCATTTATAGGTATATAATAAATAGGGAGTGAGACATATATACATATATTTTACACAAGTGAGAGATGATTTTATTTCAATTTTTATTTTATTTTTGTAATTTTTGTTGTAATTTCAGGACTATATACAAGGAGGTAAAAAGAATATTTTATTTTAATTTTGTCAAAAATAATTATTTACAGATACAAGTAGTATATATAGTATAGAGTAGGCCCTATCTCTCTCTACTTTTTTTGTTTGGCGATCAGGTCAAGGCTTGACCTTCTCTTTGGGTTCGTGTCACTCTGTATTTATTCTAAATACCTCCTTCCTATTTTTCCTTTATTCTTTTATTTTTTTTCACAAATACATGATAAATATGTATTGTTAACATATGCATGCCAAATGCTAACTTATTGTATTTACACCTATTTACATGATGCTTTGCCAAGATAATAGCTAAAATAAAAGAATAAAGAGTAAGAATCAGGGATTCATCAATAGGTTAGAAAAAGATAAAATAAAAATACCAAAGATAAGATGTGTACAAAGTATAAGAAGTTAGATTTTTGTGTTTTCTCTTGATTTTGTTTTTTTATGGATTTTAATTCTTGATGACATGTTAGTTAATTAATCAAACAATAATTTAGAGAAAGAAATGCATTAAAAGATGATTATTTACACATAAAATAATAAGCTCAATTAAGGTAAAAAAGTTATTTATTTACAGATTTTAATCCTTAATTTAAGCACAATTTGTGAAGGTTAATTAATTGATTATAAGGATTTAATTGGTGATTTATTAAGAGGCTTTTGCTAAGATGTCCATATAAAGTAGATGAATTATGGATTCATCACACCCCTATACTTAGCTCTTTTCTTGTCCCAAGCAAATTTTAGTGAGTTAGAAGGTTGAATCCTTGACTGTGCGTGTGGAATTTCAAGACTTGTCTAATTAAGAATCTTTGACTTTAATTGTCCTTAAATTCTAAGCTCAACCCGGCTCTAGTCAAAAGGATTCCAACTTCTCTACTTGTCAGACTCTCTGCTTGTACATATAGTATAAAGGATATGGCAATTAATGTGTACTGCAATCATGAGAGTCGAGTCGAAACGTCACTCAAAGTCTTGGTCCAAGAGACTCTCCTTAAGACCCAATCGTCAATAATAGGGAATAAATTAATTCTTGCATTCAATCTACAGTCTCAGTAGTTCGTCAGACTTGAAAGTGTAAATGGCATGCCAGATGATGGAGGTCTTAGGATTGTGTATTTTCTTCTCTCCCTTACTTGGAACAAGAGTCCTCTCGAGTGCCTTATTACTCAACGCATATATATTTTTGTTTGTTGATCAATGTATTCGTCAAGGGAGTTTGGAGTCGTATGCACTTGTTTTCCTGGGAGTACACTTGGGTGTGTCTCTTTTGAGTATCTAAGATAACTTCAACACCCAGACTTGTATCACTATACGATGCAGAACCCTTCTTGGGTGCTAGCCTGGATCCTTGGTCTTAGTAGCTTTGGTCCAAGTGGACACTTTGAAATGTTTGGGAGCGCTCGCCTTAGGTGGAAGATCTTTAAATTTGTAATTGTAATGATAGAGCTTTTCCGTGTATGAGAGAACTTCTCTCAAAATTTATTTCATGGGTTGGCTAGCTCCACTGCTTTTACCAAGAGTTGGCACACACTGATCAATAATTAATTAAATATCATCATATCCTGGCACATAGGTAAATATCAAACAATGGTATGTGAACTTGTTCGCATATTGGCTAGGGTTTGCTGACACTCAGGTTTCTTGAAGCCTTTATCGATTTTATCCCATCCTTAAGTATCATAAAATCAGGTCCATACTCAAATCTCAACTCATCTCATCAATCATGCAATTATGCAAGTGATGTGCTAATCATATTCTTAAGGTAGAGATTAAGTGCACAATATAGCACTCAGATCTTTCAAACTAGGGAAGTTTGGATTATTAAGTCTAAAACCCTAATGACTAAGGCCAATTAACTCTGAATTGAAAGGACGTTAAAAACCCGAGTTTCTTTCATTTCTCAAGTCTCGAGTGATAGTAAAGATGTCAGGGATAAAACCTTAACTTAATTAGTTTTGTTTTTTCATGAAAAAATCTTTTTTATTTTTTATTGATTTTTTGTTGCACCCATTTTTTCCTTTCTTTTTTTGAAAATAAGTATTATATACATGGAAAAATGTTAAGGTATATACTATATAATACTTTTACCCATACCCAGATGTGAAAAACATTTAAAGTACAAGCTAAGAGTAACATATATAGAATATATATACACACCCCCTAAACTTAGTGAGTGCTATGTCATCATGGCACTTAGCGAGTGCTATGTCCTCATGGCACAGAGTGAGATGCATACATAGCTCGTGATAAATATATGAGAGCGTCAAAAATAGGAAGGCGACTCGCCCCCCTTTACTTAAGCTTTTGAGGGCCTAGGCGTAGCAGAAGAGCAAGAAATGAGGTGGTCGTGCATGAGAAGAAATAATAGAAGTCGAGAAATCATAATGTGGTTGGTCCCCCTATACTCAAACACAGGCCAATCTGAGTATAGGAAGTATTTACAAGCGGGAGACCGAGTAGATAAACGGAGTGATGGATATACATAAGAGTGACGAAATTTTTATGGGAGAGCCGGTTCATCCGGACCGCTTAAGTCTTTCATCTAAAATAGTTCCCTGAGTGAAGGAGATCTGCTCAACTTGTACTCATTGCTCACTGGATTCGACAAAATGTTAAGCAGCTGATTGTTGATTATAGAAATTTATGTGTTGTCTACGGTCTTTGAGATCTCAACAAATCTGTTATTATGAACCTCTCTCAAGATGAAGGGTCCCGTCCATTTGGATTTCAATTTGCCTTGGAAAACTTTCAATCTTGTATTAAACAACCACACTATCTACCCTAGGACAAGGCTCTTTGTTCGAATGTGCGTGTCGTGCCATTTCTTTGCGCTGTCTTTGTAAATGGTATTGTTCTCGTATGCATGATTTTTGTCTTTGATAGTTCATTTAAATCCATATCTCTGCTCTTCTTTCCGTGGTGACAGTTCTAATTGATCTTTTTGATTGTCCATTCTGATTTATGCACTAGTTCTACGGGAAAATGACGCGGTTTTCCATATACCATTCAAAACTGGGAGGTGCCTAATGGGGTCTTGTAAGCTGTCCCGTAAGTCCATAGAACTTGGTCCAAGAGTTGGGACCAATTATTTCTGTCAGGGCGGACAAGCTTCTATAAAATTCCTTTGACCTCCTTGTTTGACACCTCGACCATGCCATTAGATTGTGGGTGGTACAAACTAGCGATACGGTGCTCAATGTCGTAGTACTTTTTCAACTTCTTCACTTCTTTGTTGACAAATTGGCTACCACCATCAGATATTAATACCTTAGGGATCCCAAACCCTGAAATAATATGATCTTTCAAAAACTTGCATATAGACTTGCTATCTGCAGCTTAAGTAGGTATAGCCTCCACCCACCTAGATAGATAATCTATCGCGAGAAGAATATATTCAAAACCCTGATTGTTAGGGAATGTGCCCATAAAGTCAACGCCCATGCATCGAATACATCACAAATGATCATTGGTTGCATATGCATGGCATCTTTGGGGCGAAAGGTCCTTCACATTCTCTGACAAACAGGGTACGACCTGACAAAATTGTAGGCATCCTTAAACCCGATTGGACAGTAAAATCCACATTGTAGTATCTTCTCTGCGGTCCTCTTCTCGGAGTGGTGTCCTCCTGCCTCCAAGGTGTGGCATAGAGTGAGGACACTTTGGTATTCCTCCTGAGGAATACATCTCCTTCATATACAATCCGGTCCTTCAAAGAAAAGGATGGCATCCTCCCAATGGTAGTGTCTGACTTTCGACTTGAGTCGGTCGATTCTATTCTTGGGCCAACCCTGGGGAACTTTCCTGGAGCCAAGATAGTTAACCATGTCGTCATACAATGAGAGAGAGTCAATAGCAGAAATTGACCCGTCTGGGAAGGTTTCATGGATTGATTCTGAATCAGGGATTTTGTCTTGTTCAATCTGTGATAAACGATTAGCCACTGCATTATTTACTCTAGGTTTATCTTTAATCTCCAAATCAAATTCTTGAAGCAAGAGTATCCATCTGAGGATACATGCTTTCGCATCCTTATTCGCCTTTAAGTAACGGATGGGTTAGTGGTATGTGTATACTATCACCTTAGAACCTAGAAGTAGAGATCAAAATTTCTCTAAGGCAAAGACTATTGCAAGCATTTACTTTTCTATCACTTCATAATTTTTCTGAGCTGGATCTAAAACATTGCTTGTGTAGTGAATATCGTACATGATTCTATCTTTCCTCTTCCCTAACACAGTCCCTATTATAAAATCAGAGGCATCAATTATGATCTCGACGAGAAGAGACCAGTCAAGAGCTTCTAGGACGAAAGATTCCATGATCTTCTTTTTGAGAAGCCTGAAAGCCTCAAGACACTTATGATATACAAGAAACTCGGTGTCTTTCCTTAAGAGCTCAGTCAGCAGTCGGGCATTTTTTGAAAAACCTTTTATAAATATCCAATAAAATCTGACAAGCCCTAGAAAAGATCGCACTTGCTTAACGTTGGTTGGTGGCTTGTGTTTCTTGATCACATCTACCTTGGCAGGGTAAACCTCCATTCCCTTTGTGGAGATGATGTACCCCAACATGATGCCTTCTTTTACCATAAGGTCACGTTTCTCTAGGAGAGCACTAAATTCACTTCCCTACAACTTTTGAGGACTCGGTACAGGTGCGCAAGGCAATCATGGAATAAATCATCGTGGATAGAGAAGTCGTCCATAAAAACTTCCAGGAAATCTCTAACCATTTCGACAAAAACCACAATCATGCACCGTTGAAATGTGTCGGGGGTGTTACATAGCCTGAAAGTCATGTGCTTGAAAGCATAAGTATTGAAGGGACAAGTGAATGTTGTCTTATCCTGATCCTCAGGGGAGATGGCTACTTGATTGTAACTCGAGTACATGTCTGAAAAGCAAAATTATTCTCTTCCTAAAAGTCTCACCAAGATCTGGTCAATAAATGGCAGTGGGAAGTGATCCTTCTTCATCACGACATTCAAGCACATGTAATCCACACAGACGTGCCATTACGTGGGTACTCGTGTTGAGATCTCCTCTCCCTCCTCATTGGTGACGATATCGAGTCCTGACTTCTTTGGGACTATGTATAGTGGTGCCACCCATTTGGAGTCTGAGATGGGATAAATGAACCATTCTCCACACCATTTCTCTATCTCAGTCTTAACCACTTATCGTAAATTCCGATTCATCCTACTCTTGAATTCACGAGAGGGTTTAGCATTTCCTCAAGGTATATATGGTGTGAATGGAGAGCTGGGTTAATCCCTTTGAGATCCAACAATCTTTAACCTAATGCCTTGCGATTTTTCTCTAAAACTTGTAGAAGGCGGATTTCTTGTTGTTCGGTAAGATGTAAACTAATGATGACATGAAACTTTCCCTTAGGTCCTGCAAGGAAGGCATATTTGAGAGTAGGGGAAATGATTTGAGCTCGAGTAAATATGTATCATTTTAAAAATCTGGATCTATCATTACTGATTCTAATTTTGTTGTGGACTCGTTCTGTGTAACATTATCGACTACCGACTGAATTGTTATGGGGATCGGATCACCAAAGGTATAATGTGGTTTGGCAAAGGTCGTGTCCGATCCGTCTACCTCACTCTAGGATTATCCAGAAAGAGTATGGACTGACAAGTCAAGAGGGACCTTTGGGTCTCTGGGATTGTAGGTTGATACAAGAATGAGCTGGCAGATTAATTATTCAATAACGTCCTCTCCAGATGAGAGTAATTCTATCATTGCAGTCGGGTTCTGTTTCCAAGGCCCAATTATTGATTATGTATTTTCTTTTGCCTCATGATCTGAATTTTCAGACTCGATGCTAGATTCAGTGTCATGTCCTTGAAACCTAGTTTGCTTCATTTCTAGTTTAATATCACCAAATTGGATTTTTCTTGAGGTATAGTCGAATAAGGCTCCTACGGTCCTAAGAAAGGACCATCCTAAAATCTTCTAGGAATCTTTTCAAATCTGAGGGACATCCATGTCAAGCACTGTAAAGTATACATGGTAATTCTGTGCCTTGATATTGATTACAACGTTCCTAATCTCACCCCTGGGTCTCTTAGTTGATGTATCCATAAATTGATGTACAACTCTTGAATTCCTAAGAGGTCCCAGATTTAGATGTTCATTGAGTCTGGTGGGCATGAGATTGATAGAGGAATCAACGTCTAATAGAGTTCTAGAAAACTTGATCTTATTGATCTTTCTAGTCACAAAGTGTGCACCCATGTCTCTCTTCTTCCTTGCAAACTCATTTCTGATTAATTAAGATGTAGAGATAGAGAGGATATGCTTCTTTGTTCGGCTTGAATTCTTTCTTATTGTCCTTATTGGTGTGCATCTCATCTTAAGGTATTTTCTAAAAGTAGGATCTCTTTCAATCATCTCATCTAAAGACAAAGCAGCTCTGATATTTTCTTTGCATATGCGGGCCATCTCATCATCAATTTTTATTTTTTAATGTTTTCTTCTTTCTAGCTGTAAGAGTACGGGGGAAAGGAATTGACTGATCATGATTGAAAACATCACTTTTACTAAATGAACAAAAATTATCTACAGGAGTGAACTGACTAAACCAAAAACATGGAAATAGGTGGACGATTGTTGCTGCTACTGTTGTTGTTTTGGTGATGCTTCTTCTTTAGATTCCGATCCTGACTCTTCTGAGTCCTTAGTCGTACAGTGCTCGACGAGTGGTGTGGGTGGGACTTCTCCGTTCTTCTTCTTGTGCATCTCTTCCTCTTCTTCCCCAGAATTATGTGAATTTGTAGACACTGGGTCTATGTCACTGTGTTCTTTTGCTCGATCAGGCATGGTTACGGTCTATCTGCTCCTGGGAAAATATGATATGTGTCATCATATGAAAAGATCTCATATTCAGGCAAAGATCATATAGAGACTAATACCCGATTCTCTCCGAGGCTATTCAGAACTTGCACTGGAATCACGATTTGGGGTGCAGTCAACTCATCTCTCCAATGAGAGAGTCAATCGATGTCAACTCTATATCATGAAGTTCATCCAACACTCGTTGGAGTTTGGGAGAGATCAAAGAAGAGGAAAACCACTGGCCTTGGTTAGACTGAGGCTGTTGGTGTTGTCTGAATTGGCCTTGATAGCCCTGACGTTGATACTGTTGCGGTTGCTGAGGTTGTAGGTTCTGATAACCCGGACTGTACTGTTGTTGCTGTTAAGGCTGGTAGAGGGGTCGTGACGGTGATGAATGAGGGTTTGGAGTAGAGTTTGTATCCAATCCATTGACAAGATCGAGGTTATACCATACTCAATTTATCTCCAAGACCGTTGGAGGTTTCTTGTAGATGGTTTGAGCGGAGGTTTCTTATGTTTGTAGAGAAGACTTGGTCTCCTCCCGTTGTCTTGATTTCCCTATCCCTTGCCCTTAAATGCAGTGAATTTGGTGAATGTGGTCAGGGGGTGAAGTCAGGGCTGGTATCTGGATCTTGGATACCCTGTCAGCCAGCTCCTTCATTTGGTTAGGTCGTTTAGCCAATTTATCCATATCAGTTGATTTATAGAGTTTGTACACTTCTTACAGATCTGTTCGACCATCGTCGTCTTATCATCTATTATTCCCATGTCGGCATTTTGATCGGTTGACAGATTATTCACTGTCTTCTTGGAGCCGGTTGCGTAAGCCCGGCTGGTGGTCTGTTCTCGGCTACATTCCACTAGTATCTTGAACACCATGTAGATGGTGTCCTTGTGAAATCCCATGTAGCTTCCTCTACATGATGCACTCACTGACCCTAGTGTCTCAGGGGTCATCCCACTAACAAGACTTTGGACCAACATCATTTTTCTTATCCCATACCTTGAGCATTTCTGGATTAGGTCTGTGAACCTTTCCCAAGTTTCATGTAATGACTCTCTCGGGTGATGGGTGAAGCTTCTGAGCTTGATCCTCATTTGATTAATTCTACATAGAGGGTAGAATTTCTTGAGAAACATGGTCTTGAAGGTTTCCCAAGTGGTGACCACTTCCCCTAAAGTTTTCGTCCAATAATATGCCTTATCAATCAAGGCGAAGGGGACAACTCTCAGCCTTATGTAGTCTTGACTAACCCTAGCGTGGGATAGGTTTTTGCATACTAGCTCGAAGTCTCGAAGGAAGACATATGGTTCTTCATGATTATTCCCTTCGAACTTTGGCAACAATGCGAGGACATGCAGTTTGTGCTCGAACACATCCTCAGGAGGTACATGCCTCAATAAATTGTAGTCTTCATCTATCTTAGGGAGGTATGTATCTTCCATTGCAACCTCTCCTAGTTGCAGTTCTACCATCTCTGCTCTAAGTAGTGCATTGTGTTGTTCGGCAATGGTTACCCTAGCTAGAAGTGTTCGCAGTGGGCCATTGTCGTTCTATTCGTAACCAAGGTTCTTCTTTGGAGGCATCGTGACTTCTTCTTCTTCTTCTTCACCTTCAGATGTAAGGAGTTCAGAATTATGTGCTGAAGGATGTGAAGTTTTACCAAGGATAATGGTTTCCTTGGCAGAGGAGTAAAATGAAGGGTTAGTCAGGGATTGACTGAACCCTTAAGATGGTTAATTAATCTTTGGGAAGAGGAACATCCCAAGACCAAGAGGAGTCGAGAAGAGAGTCATCTCGAGAGAGAATACACAAAGCAAACACAAATCCAACTCTGCAATTCACCCACTCAACACTAGTGAAGGCACGTTAGGGCTCGGTCACTTATCTTTTCAATTTTAACTTAATGATAAAACAATCTTTTCAAGATTAAGAGGGGCTGATAGGTGTCGAAATTATTCACAAAGACTGCCCCTAGTTCATAAAACTAGTTGCGCCTACTTTCAGCCAGTAGAGGTGTAAGTACGGATATTAAAATAGCTACCCATGTTACTTAAGGACAATGCCTTATGCAGTGGCCTTTAAATCACCCACAGTGTTAAGGGAAGTGATGAATCTCCATTTCATCACCTTGATTCTATCATTTTAGCCTTAAAAATCCAAGCTAATGCATGTATATAACTTTATTTTGTACAAATTAACATTCATTATTTGTTAAATTTATTGTGAATAAAATATTGTTTTTTATGCCGAAATTATAAAGAAAAGAAATGAAAAAGAATAAAATATCAAATGTATTTTATGACCATAAACCCTAAGACCTAGGCATTTTGATGACTGGGTCGACAAGGAATAAAGTAGGGGGAGATAAAGCCAATAATGAAGGATATGGAGAAATCCTCAAGCGCATCACGGAAGCGTGAGCGTCATATCGGATACGACGAAGAAGGACTAGTCATACTAGTTGTTCGGTGCAGCGGAATTTAAAAAATTTATTCAATGAAACCATATGATCCAAGAACAATTCTCGGATCGTTTCATCTATAACCACAACAAGTATAATGCAATAACTCTTGAAGCGTGGTTGATCGAGTCTCTAAGAGAAGAGACCTCCTGTCTCAAGTCCGATCGTCGGAGAGATCGCTTGCGAGCGTGGGGATGAACCGCATAGTCCTCGCAATCCAAGAAGTTGATCCAAGCACAGTTGCTCCTGATCTCATCGCACGAGATCGAACGTCTCCTTCGTGGGCGAAGCACTCGAAGTAGACAAAGAACCGCAGAGCGTCGAAGCGGCCGCACGAAGGCGAGGGCGACGACGATTCTCTCCACCAAGGTGGACGGCCACCAAGAAGAAGGGGGAGAGAGGGCTGTCGAGTATGGAGAAAGAGAGAGAGAAGAGTGCTACAATAGCATGTAAAGAGAGAGCCAAGTATGCCTCTCTATTTATAGGGTTTTGGGATCCATGGATCTCAATCCATGTGACATAAAAAATCAATGGTTGAGATTGATTTATGTCAATCCAATGGTCATGATTGTTGTTGGTAAAAACCAACAACTTCTGATTTAATTTTGATAAAATATATTTGATAAATCAAATAAATATTAATACCAAATTAAATCAATCAAATGAGGAGAGAGAGAACAAGGGAGATCAACCTTCTCCTTTGGTAAGGGGGGACGACCACCAATTCCACAAGGAAATTGGTGCCGTCCCCTCCTTTCCTAAAGGGAGGGCAATCTCATGGCAATCGATGAGATTGCACATCTCCTTGAATTTCTCTCTACTTATTTTCCAACAACAATTTGTTGGTATTTTAATTCACCAAAATAATTCTCAATTAATTTTGGGAATATTACAATCTTGACATTGGAATATTGTGAATCATATTCACAACCCAAAACAAAATGTAATTTACATTTTCAATTAATTAGACAATGTGTATCCAATACACATTAATAATTAATCTACTAATATAAATTATATTTAACTCTCTCTAATACATTATAAATCACATTTATAATATATTATGAATAATTGGATATTGCTATCCACATTATTCTTATCCATAATAATTAAATCACATTTAATTATATTGGATAATTCTTCATACATCATGATAATTAAATCACATTTAATTATCAACTTCTCTTTGCTTAGATCTTATGGAATTTTTCTTAAACCATTTAAGAACAATGCTATTTCTCCTTAGATACTTGGAGATAAGGACAGGGCGATTGTATTGTTCCACGTATAGTGACTTGGATATTGAGATCACATCTCAAATCCAGATCCCATGGACCTCTCATAGATGCTTGATTAAATCAAGACCGTAAGCCTAATCTTCTCATTGCATCTGAATCTCATCCAGACCAATGTCCATTATATGGACTAAGATTAGGTCGCTTCTCTAATGAGAGGAGTCACTAAAATCCAGACCTGTTTCATCACTCCCTCGGAATGGAAGCGTCATGGTTATACAATCGTTTATGATCAAATCACCCTTCAGGTATTCCCAATACCTGCACATCCTGCATACTGGAAGACTCATGATCATCATGAAGATAAAGATCACTTTTACACTGTCATCTTCATAGTCTGATCATTAAGTTTCTCAATCTTGGTCCTTGGGATATGGTACAGATCATATGCTTTCACAAAGCATATATCTTACCTTCAAATTCATATCATGCTTCTAAAGCATGATGACCATGCATGGAATTTGGTCAATCCCAATACCTCATGAGTGAGCTCATGTCTCCCGGTTCACAAGTGAACCTGTATGATCCCTTTGAGAGATCATATTACTCATATGTCCTTACATGCACACCAACTCGCCGGTGTATAGACCTTGATTAGGTCATCAACCTATTGGTCTGCCAAATGTACATACTCAGACATATAGCAATACATCTGTCTCTGGTCAGAGGATGTTTGCCTGTGATGTGACAGTATTCATCATAGATCTTTGGTTATCTCGATCTCGTTAAGTCAACTCATTGACTCAACTAATCTGATACCTCCGAATCAATATTCCTATGCAGAGGACCTGCATCAAGAGGTCGATCAGATATCAATCTATTGAGATGGGATTGCCATCTCCCACTCAGACTGGAGATCACTACTTGTCAATCATTGATGATGCTTGACGAGTCCTCTATCTAACTCCTTAGATATTCATCCAAGCATCAGCCTCTATGATTCAATTAATGAATCAACAACTGTATGATTATCAAGTTGGCCATGGTACATAACCCTTATTGTACAAAGGGACCTTATAGTGCATTCATTCATTCAATATCAGAAAGGGAGTGAAACAAAATCAATAACTTTTATTGATAAATCATTTATTACAATAACTTTTATTGTAGGAATGGTTCGCCTCGGGCTCACATTGCTAACAAATAATACATAAAAAATTCCATTCTTTAGCTCATCAATAAGTCCTTTTTGGGACCTATTTTATTTTATATTATTTATTACATCAAATAAAGAAACTTTTTACATGAAAGTTGTAGATTAAAACACAAATAAAAATACAAAATTTATTTCATAGAAAAATAATATACAGTGTACATTTTATACTCTAAATAAAAATCCAAAATCCCAACTCCTCAGACCCATATCTCCTAAATAAAAACTCTAAATGTATCAAAATCACTTTAATTGTATATAACTTTTAAGAAGCTATTTAATGAAGGTATTTTCATATTTTTTGGAGTTAAGGTGTGAAAGTTAGGTTTTGGACCCCTATTGCACAATATACCCGAATAAAATATTCATTTTATTTAGTCTTTATTATTTTTATAATTTTATATTTCTATAATTTTTAAAATATTATTTATAATATATGTAAATATTTAAAACACAATAAGACCATAAATAAAACATTAAAATAAAACAATATACAAAAATATATAGATGAATATACAATACTTATACCTATACAATTAATACCCTTATTTATTTAAGTATACATAATATATCAGAAAAATATAATAAATATATATAAAAGTTATAAATATATAAAATAATAAAATAAAATAATAAAAACAAATAAAAATAAAAATAAAATGCGCAAAACATAGATAAATATACCTATAAATGGAACCCTAAAAAGTAACTTGTAATAAATAAGTTCAAATAAATAAAAATCATATTAAAATACTACATAAAAAATAAACATTTTTTTATAACTTAAAATTAATAAAATCATTTATTATTTATTATTCATTTTACAAAAAAAATACCACGTGGACTAACTGGGTTTTACCTCTAGTTGACCTCGATCAACTCTCCGATCGAGGCTTAGGTTCTGACAGACCTAGTTTGACCCGCTTTTCTTTGATTTTTTTAGCATGAATCTTGTGATTTTTCATATCATTTCCTCTTGTAATTTTCTTCCTCGATCAACCCTCTTATACTCCCGCTCGTCTCCTCGATCCTTGCATCACTAAATTCGCTCGTTCTTCCTCATCTTTTGGAGCCTCCTGTCACTTGTACATAAGTCTCCTCCGACCCTTCCATCCATTTTCAAATTGATCTTGGCCCCGCTTTGACACCTCCTCTTTTGCTTTGGATTAAGCCTCGTGATAGGAGCGTTGTCCACCCAGTTGCAGTAAAGATAGGCCTGGCTTAGGGTTGATTCCAACCACCTTCGTCGAAGCGACACCATCGAGGTACCATCTCGTTGGCTCCCACCGACTTGAGGTTTGTTTCCGTGCTTTTTAATTATTTTTAGTCTTAGGAATTATTTCGTGCATTTAGTTTAGCAATTAATATACTGTTTTATCGTAGAAACCTAGATTTGTAGTTTGTTGGAGGCTAGCTCGGCGAACCACCCAACCGTGCTCTCGACCTGTTACGACCGGCCAACCACCATCATTTCTTTCCCCTTAACTTCTCCTACATCCCGACGTAGCCCATTCATCTTGCTCCCTTCTGGAACAAGCTACCAAACCTCGATTCCTTCACCTCATTGGATGTCAGCCACCATGCCCCATTTTCCATACATCTCCATAAATAAAGCCCCCATGACCCTACTTTTTCTTGTGTGTGCTTCTCTTGCAGGTCCTGGAGGCTAAGGACTCCTTGGGGTGTCGATTTTAAGAAGAAGAAGCTACCTGGAGCCCCAATTCTTCCTTGGGCCTATTTGCGGTCAACAGAGCTCCAGGACTCACCAGAGACCTTTATCTGAAGCAGAGGAGCCCCAGCTCCATTTTGCCACTTGACCAAGCCTCTCAGGCGACAGAGGAACGAAGGAGAAGAGATCAAACTCACCCTCGATGAGTTCTTGGCCTGTTCTTCCAGAGCCCCTTCCGGCTGTTGGATCATCCACCTGCTTCAGATCATCTAGCCACTGTCCAATCTTCATTCTCCTTGACCGCTGATTCCAAACATGTGATCTTATCTACACTGTTGAGTGCGAACCGTCATCGCGCAATGTGGAAGCAATACGTGGAAAGTGATACACATCGTCATCCGATCGTGCTTAGTGGGGGTAAAATTGCATATCTGACTCTTTATTTTTTTATATTTATATTTAATATGCAAACTTTCATTTGTAGCTGTAAATTATTTTGGGTAATTTGCAAGTGGGACCTTAGATTATATGGTATTGTATATTGGTTCCTTGCCAGCAAGGCTCATGTATCTCTCCACGTGGGTCTGGCTATTTTGCATCGAGGCCTTCCCGAATTTCATTATCTGTTATTATTCCAAGAAATTTGAATCGTAGTTATATATATTTTTGGTATATTTGCACATTGGCCCTTAATCTCTACACTATTTACATATATGTCCCTTCTAGTACATTGAATTTTGTGTGTTTGTTTCATCTATTGAAAATAGTGTCCGTGCTATAAAAAATCCCCAAAAGTAGGATTAGGTGCCTGTTATTGTTTAGATTGGGCTTTAATTTTTCTTTTATTTTTAGGCACTTCAATTATTTTATAAAATTGAAAAGAGCACATTTTTGTCATGTTTGACTTAAAAACCCCTAAAAATATAAAATCATTTTGAAAAATTCCCCCAAAAATATATTTAGTTTATTTAACTATTTTGAGCCTTCGGACCAAAAATCACTAAAAATAGAAAAAGAATATACATAAAAATTAAAAGCTACAAAATCCTTTATAAAATCAAAACAAAATTCTAAAAAATCCCAAAAATATCTATTTATGTTTTATATTTTTTACATTATTTATTACATAATAAAATTGATTTGAAGAAATTTTAACATCATTTGTTATTTTTACTCTTCATTTCAATTCGGCATACTTAGTTAATCCCTTATTTGGGATATTTTTGATTTTAAAATCCATAAAAATTAAAAAAACTTAAAAATTTAAAAAATAGTAAAAATTATTTCAAACAAAAGAACAATTTTTTGTATTTTGTTTATTTTTATTAGTATTTATATATATTACTCTATAGTGTATATATAGCTGTATATATCCTTATATCATATATTTAAAAGAAAAAGGAAATAAAAATCAGAAAATATAAAAAGAAAATATAAAATATAAAATTAAAAACAATTAAAAATATATAAAAATGTATATAATTAAAATGTGAAAAGACACATAGACAAGAAGAACACACAATTTTGCGCATTAATTTTCCCCATTCTCCCATTTGCTCCATGAGTTCAACCTCTACAATACTTGCACCTATACACATCCTTTGTAGAGTTATAATAAATTTCAACTCCACATATTTTGCTTTTCATTGCTTTATTCATATTGTAGGTTGATTGTTGATTGAATTAGGGTTTCATGTGAGGTCACTTTGATGACTGTAGATCTGCCTTGTGGATTGACAAGATCTCCGTTGAATCTATATTCATCAAATGGCACCATTACCGAGGAGCAACGTCGTGTAGATTAGATTTTTACCCTTGTCTTCTTCATGGTCTATATTTCCTTTTATTCATTTTTCATTTATTTTATATTATATTGTTGAGTTGTCTAATCACCTCTTCTTTGTTGACTTTGTTGTGAGGTACCGCAGATCGAGGGAGGCTCTTCTAGGAGCATTTGCACACCCACGTGAGGCGGTGTCACTTTTTTTGACCTAGCTTCTAGGAGAGAACACTAAAGGAGACTTGGAGGGTTTTTGAAGAGCTCACATTTTTTGCCTTTTATTTTATTTGTAATTCAAGTGAGAGAGAGAGATTATTTAATTGTAATATTCACGACTCTCAGGAATCTGCCATACTTCACGAGTTCCACTACCTGAGGGATTGTTCCCTTGGAGGCCTCATCATTTTTGACACATTTTTCTAGCTTTTCTTTTTATTTGTTTCACAGTCTTATTTTCTTTATTTTGTGTAATTGAGCCCTAGCTTAGGATCTGCTTGACGATAGATAAGGCCAAACACCTAATTGCCCTTGCATACACTAATATTTCCTGTGTGTACTTATTCAAATTTTGAATTGCTATTTATTTGGACTTGAGACCACCTACCGAGAGAGGTCGCATACAATGCGTGTAGGACCCATTGTGGCGGACACCGAATGGCATCGAAGATCGGACCTTGGTCTCATTTCTAGATAATTATCATATTGTTCTTCACGCTAATAGTATATTCTCATCTAGAGTGATTTCATCAGCTTTGCATTTGCATATAGATAGGTTTCAATTCTTTTTAGCATCCTTGTACGAAGAGAGCTGAAGGCAAGGTAAGCATTTCTACTTAGCATGCATCATTGATTTCACTTGCATTGATTTTCCCACTCTCTCCCTCTTATTTTGATAACCTGGGATCTAAAACGAATTGATTCTTCATTAAGCTCATGAATTTTTGTTAAAAATCCAAAAAAGGTGATAACAAATAAAATTGGGACTGTTAATATTACTCGACCCTAAAATGAATAAAAAAGAAATATCCTTATTTTTGGGAGAGTAACCCCCTCATTGTATTCACTTTTAATTTGCGCACGTACACACTAAGGTTAGTACCCCAATCCCAGGTCTCCTAAGTGTTTGTACATATTTGTATTATCACCTAACTCTAAAAGTAAGAAGATAAAAATACCGAACTTTTACGGTCATCACAGTGTTGAGTAGGTGAATTGAGGGGTTTGTTTTGTGTATAATTGTTTGTGATTGTTTGTGTTTATACTAGATCTTCACTACGCATTTGCACCTTTTTCTCACATCTCTTGGTTTGACCATCGTGCTCTCCCGATCATTTTCCTTTTGTTTTGGAGATGGTTGACTGGAGTGATTTTTATCCGGATTTTGTGGATCCCTCATATCCTCCAACTGGTCCACCTCCATTTTATCAGGAACGACTTTGCTCCTGACTTTTCTTTTTCTATATATCCGCCTCAACCATGGTGTCAGACCTCATATTTTTACCCACCACCTCAAGCCTCACATCTTCCACCATTCCACTCATATGATACTGACATGTTGGAGTCACTTCTCATGGAGTTCGCTCTTAAGTACGTGACCCATTTAATGGATCAAATGAATTCGAGGATGGACGACCTCACTTGCCTAAATTCATCTTCTGGATTTATGGGTTCATTTGAGGATTATGAGAGCTTTCAATCTCCAAACATACAGAAAATGAAAAAAAATTAAAAATACAAAAAAATCGGGATACACATTGTTGGTTCATTTTGTGAGGAGAGGGCACCTTTTCCAGACCATTTGTCCACACATTCATTCACCCCATATCCTACCTTCGACCCTAAGGATGACACTGTATAGATTACTCTTAGTCATCCCTGTGTACATGCTTACTTTGATCTCCTCCCTTGTATGGAGGAGATCCAAAAATTAAAAAAAATATTGATTGAACTTGAAGTGGTGGCCGCTATTCATGATATCATTAAAGCCTAAATTCACCAGGTCATGACCAATTTATCTGCTCCTCAACCCAAGAAGAGAAAGCAAAGGAGCAAATATGAGCGTCATATCTTGAGGCAACTATCCATGCCATTACCCACCACCCTTCTTCTAGAAAAGGGAACACTGCTACACCATTCATTAGATGCAGCATCTCTTACTATTTATGTGATCACACTCTCCTTGACGATGGTGCTTCAACTAATATAATACCCTTCTCACTGGTATAGTCTATCACTTAGGGCCTCTCAAGAAAACTCGGATGATCATTCAATTTGATGATGGATCAATAAAGAGGCTGAAGGGTATTCTCAAGAACACATTCATTTGGATTCAGGGCATGAGCTACATTGTTGACTTGCCCATGGAGACCCCTACCTTTGGGGAGCACACTCCAATCATCTTGGGTTGACCCTTTCTCGCCTCTGCGAGAGTCGTTATTGATTACGAATTAGGAGATTTGCTTTCATCCTGATGAAGGGAACACTGTAATCACCATTACACCTAATGTCGACCAGAGACCAGCACGTAATGCGACTACACATGTCTTAGCTGACCCCGAGGCCTATGACCTATCTATTGATATCAGAGAGGTTTGCTTTATGACCAATGACGAGACCCAAGAATTTCTCCACAGGGAGGAAGACTCGAAAAGCATAGACGTTGGAGTTCCCTCTTCCTGTGATTGACGCTGTGTTGATCACATCCGCAGGATTTAGACGATTGATATTTTAGAGCAGAGGGTAGACATAGTAGAGACTGAAGAGGCTAAATTTGATCTTATTGCTTTCATTAATAAATTTGAGCCTTTTGTTGATGATGATGATGTAGTTGAGACCTCACAGGATGAACTCGACCTCCCTACTTCCATATATGAGTTCGTTTCCTTTGGTTTTGACCTAGATGAGACTCACCAGGTTGGATTGACATTACTATTTCCATAGATGGGTTCACCCCATTTCATTTTATTTATGACCTAGTGGAGACTTCCCAGGCCGGACCTAGCGATACTTCTTACACTAACCAGTTTGTGCCTTTCTGCTTTGAGATTACTGAGGATCTTCACCAGGTTGATCTTGATCGGTTTGCGTATGTTGATGACTCCGATATCGACCTACACCTTGTCAGATCCACTCCTCAGTGATCATGCAAGAAGGTTCACTTTCTACCTTCTTGATCCTTTGTATCTCCACCTTTTGTATATCAGCTTTCGTTTTACCTCTGTCCATTCACTGTTTCTCTCATTTACCCCATTTCTATGTGTTGCCTTGCTTAGGATGTACTTTGTCCTAAGTATAGGGGGTTGCATAAGCTGAGTGTTCTTTCTTCATTCTATTTTCATCACTCTTGTTGTTGCATATACTTAGGGCTCTTTTATCCTAAGTATAGGGGGAGTGAAGTGTACATTCTCTTCACATACCTTTTCTACGAACTTTTTTTCTATCTTCATCTGTCTTTTCTTCTTTTTATTTTTCTTTTTCTACAAAAAAAGGTGTTACCCTTTTTAACCACTGATATATTTAGAACGTACTTTGTCCTAAGTATAGGGGTTTACACCCCGAGTTCATTCATTCTTTGATTCCCTCCACTGTCTCCTCTTCTCGTCAATACATAGGGATATCTTACCCTAAGAATAGGAGGAGAAAATATGAGTACGATTTGTTCATTCCCACCCTCGACCCTCCCTACCTTGTGTATAGACTGTTGTACTTAGAATTAGTTGATCCTAAGTATAGGGGACGATCGACTTCTCATTCATTTATTTCTGGATTCCTTATTCCTTTATTCTTTAGACTCTTTTATACTTAGTACGAGTTATGTCTTGTCTTTTTCTCTCTGATCTATGAGGACATAGCTCAAGCCAAGTATGGGGGGTCGTATATACTTAGCCATAACTCATACTTTCGTCTTTTTAAAAAATAATTATGGATAAAATAATATATACTACAAAATTCATTAAATCAATTCCTAAAAAGATGAATATTAATCCTCAAATTCTTTTTGTATATACTAATAAATAAATCATGTAGAAATATCTTTTTGCAAAATGTTTGAAAAATAGTTTGAAAATCATTTTTAAAAATCATTTGAAAACTATTTGGAAAATATTTTGTTAAATATTTTAAACCTTTGTAAAATGTTTTTTTTTTAAAAGTTCTTTTCTTTGTGTGAAATAAAATCTTTTGAAAAACTATTTGCAAATAGTTTTGAAAATGGTTGCAAAAATATTTGAAAAACCTATTTATATTGTTTGAAAAACATTTAGGAAATTATTTACAAATGTTTGTGAATGCTTGTAAAAAATTATTTGCCAAAAATATTTTGAACTACAGTTTTCAAAGTTGTTTGTAAAGTTTTTTCAAATAAATTTGAGGAATATATACATCACTCAAATGAATAAACATGTTTCACCAACTATATATATTTTTCTATAAAAAGAATAACATATCCTTTGTATAAATTCTTAAAAACCCAACTCTTGTAAATATAAGATGTGTCCCTGTGTAGATATATGTACCTAGTTTTCTTTTCCAAAATCTTTTGGGTCTCATGCTCCAATCAATGTTAATAATAAAAAGAAATAAATAAATTTTGAGATTATCCATGAAGTATGCACATTTAGATTTCTAATTTACCATCATGAGTGTGTGCATGGTGGGAAGGAGGCAGCATGCTGCCATCTCGAGAACCATCACATTGACTTGAGATGCTCCTTTTAGATGAAGAGTCGCCTCTCATTATCTTCATTGCTTCATTGTATTAAATAAATATATTAGCACTAAAATTTCCATTGGATAGTAAATAATTATATGAAATTTAAAATAGCAAATGATAGATTTGCTTTCATCTTTAATCTGTTTCTTGCCCACATGAGGCACGTAACATATCTTCTCAATCTGAGACGTCAATGCAAATTGATCAAACCTCCTTAAGTATTTTTATGTAATCACCTCAACTATATCATGGGATGGGTCTAGTTCAACTCCTAATCGGGGATCAAACTAGTCGCATGAAAACAAGTAGAGGCGATTTGGTGCTGGAATATTGTACTCTAACTCAATCACCTCTCGTAGAATCCTAATAGCTCAAGTTATCTTCTCCATAGCAAGAACCTGATATCATGACATCCGAGTTATATGTAGACAATCCTCTATTTCCTTCGATCGAGTGGAACTTAGACCCATTGGCATAGAAATGATCATATGTTCTAATCATGTAATTCAAACCCAAGGTGAAGTCTTATAAAAGCTTTAACTTCCTGTCAGTCATGTTTAATGGTCTGACATGCTCTCTGAACCATCAAGCAGATGTCTTTCAAAACTCATAAACCATATCATTATCGCTAAATGTTTGATTATTTGATAGTATCAAGCTCATATATTCTTTATATTTTGAAATAATACATTAAAATATAATAAATAATGATTTTTTAAAAGTTAGGGCATACTTGATAAATGGTGAAACTTCTTTTGTGTTGTCTGTAATACGTATATCTCCATTGCCTCTTTTTGCGACAATCCATCATACGTGACTTTCCTTTTTTAAATGGCCCCCACATGAACGAAAAATAGAAAGCAAAACATCTTGAAGAACATTGTTTCTCCCTATAATTGATCAAAGAGATCATCAATTCGTGCTAGTGGGTAACGGTTGCCGATCGTTCCCTTGTTCAGTTGTATGTAATCTATGCATAGACTCAAGGATACATCCTTCTTTTCATGAAAAGGACTGGTGCTCCCCACTGTGATGTACTGGGGCGGATGAATCCCTTCTCCAATAGTTCTTTTAGCTGCACTTTAAGCTCCTAGAGCTCAACTGGTGCTAACCTGTATGGAGGGATAGAGATTGATTATGTGTTTGGAAATAGCATGATCTCGAACTCTATCTCCCGTAATGGTGGTAGTCCAGATAAGTCATCTAGAAACACATCAGGAAACTCACGCACAACTCTTACATCCTCGATCATCTTATCTTGTGCTGCTGAGTCTACCATGTAAGCAAGGTAGCCTACACAACTCTAGTTGAGACATTGGCATGCCCTCAACATAGATATGCATTCAATCCCACCCTCAGAAGTATGTCCGTCAAACTGAAATGGTGGCACTTCATGTAAATGGAAGACTATCATCTTTCCAAAAAAGTCTAGGCATGCGTGGTACCTCTCCATCCAGTCCATGCCTTAGATGATGTCGAAATCCTCTAACTGAATCAACAGGAGAAATGTGGGCATCTCATGCTCACCTATCTGCACGACTACATCCTCCACTGTCTAGTAGATGATAAATAGTCGGTCCTATGGACCCTTGATGTAGTACAAGGAAGAAATCCTCATTAGGATCTTTCCCAATGTGGACAGCATAAGATGTGCAAGGAAGGAGTGTGTAGCCCTTGAATCAAACAATTAATGTAGGGACATCCCACGAGCTAAAATCATACTCTAATGACCGATCCAAAGGCATGGGCATGCTCCTATGTCACTGCATTAAGTTTTCCTCATGATGGTGCGCTAGATCTCGCAGCACTGATGGTCTATTGTAGGGAACTCTGAAAGTAACAACCTCCACGTCGAAATCATGAGCCCTGAAACTATCTGGAAGACCCATATGATCTTCAACTATGTTGTTGTTGTGTGCCCGAGCAGCTGGTATGCAATGGGAATTGAGCCTTGAAGTGGCCTAGTTGTTTGCAATGGTAACACGTATGGCTTCATGTCTGCGACAAGCTCCCTCCAGAATCAAAGTTGTGGCCCCCAGGCCTACGACTCTATGTCTGTATAGGGGGACAAGAAAGAGACTGAACCACTACATGCCAAGGCTTGCCCCAAGGAGGGTATGGTGTGAACCTGCTAGCTGTTGGTGTCATCATTGTCGAGTAGTAGCGACAATCTCTACAAAATCGAGAAAAGTCCTGATGTATGACTCTACTAGGTTGGGGTTGAGGCAATAGTGGCCGACCTCCTTGTAATCAACTCTGTATAGCCTTCCACTTGATCGCCTCTATAGTATCCTCCTTGATGGAGGTAAGGTCCAAAGTAGAGAGTCTCTCTTAGAACCTTTGCCACATATGCCATCCACAACTTTGCATCATCAAGGGCAGTGGTACCGAAGAACTGCGGTACCATCATCAGCTTGTATGTAGCATATGTGCTTTGATGCTTCTGCAAAGCATCGACATCCTCCATCTACTCGGGCTTTATAGAAAATGATAGATTGACACTCTCCTCCCTCCATGAGAGAAATAGTATGAGGAGTCATCCTGCTGCTGGAGCCGCTGGTCGATTGCCTCATTGCACTGCTGGATGTCCTATACCACATGTACAAGGAAGGCCAGATGTTGCACCACATCTGGATCTACACGCGGCAACATGGTTCTGCATAAAGAACCAGAGAATTAATATTTGCTTACTTAAGAGATATATTGACATGGATATAAAATATACAACCCTCCTTCTGATTTTTGTTGGATCAGAAGTCTCTCAATACAATCTTGTATCTCGAACACCAATGAGGAATGATATGTGTGGAAAGGAATGGAGTACCACTGCTCTAATACCAAACTATGATGTCCATCTCCCTTAGGATCCTAGTACTCAGCAAACCGATTTCATGCACATACCATTCCATAATTGAAATACACAATGTAATATTAAGTAGGAGAAAATAACCATTAAATTGGCACGAGAAGGGATAACTATTTCAATGAGACCTGGTGATAAGTGAGGATCGAGCAAAGGTGCCTAATGTCTGATCTTGGAGGAGCATGCAATATCCGACAAGTCAGATCTGATAATAGTTGTATCGGCCCTCTCTTGGCTCTTAGCACACATCTCAATCAACTCAAATCAATAATCAAGACATTATATATAATAATGAAAACAAGTGAGGTGAAATTTAATTTAATTTAAAAACACATAACTAAAAGTTATAGTTCCCTGTGTTCGACCTTGGTATCTTGCCAAGTAAAAATAGTCCACAACATTCGAAGTTTGTGGTTTTTGATCAATCGTAATCTGCCTCCTATGCTACAATATCGGATTATTAAAGAGGTATTTTCACGGTTAATCAATCAACAAACCAATTCCATGAACATACCATTCAACAATCGAAATACACAATGTAATATTAAGTAGGAGAAAATGGCACACAATACTGGAACTAAAAAATTTTCATCCATTCGTAACATGTCCATCATTCATTTCATTACAATCCATTTCCGCAAAAATATATTACAAGTTTGCATCAAAAAAGGTGTCCATACATACATTATACATCCCATGTCTCAACTAAACTACAAATAAAGAAAGAACAATAAAGATAAACATGTACAAAGAACATCATGTAGCTACACAAAAGAAGTAACACCAAGCAGACAATGATCGCTCACTATTGTGGCTTCTTCCGAGAATCTGTGTATCCACACATAAGTACGTTATGAGCAAAGTTGTCCAGTATGATATAAAAATTTCAACAAGAAAGATATAATTAAAAATCTACAAAAGAAACAACTGGGTAAATCGTCCTCATAGAGAATTAAATTCTATTCATTATTATTTGATATAGATCACCCAAGTTTGATGGATAGTCTGTGGTCCTGGTTTAGGTGAGATCTTACACTATGACTCTAAGGTAAGAAGAAGACCTTAGGGTTGGGGTACCTCTGTAGGCATGCGGTGGGTACAATACATCCTAACTAAGTTCCCAACACATCCACTTGTCTTCACTTATAAGATTATGACTCCGATCCCAAAGCAAATTCCAACCGCGCAAAGCATCGCGAATCGCCCAAGTCTACTACCCACATGTAAGAGTCCATTGTGGTGTAGGGCACGAGTCAGAGCACTGATTATCAAGATCATTCTTATCATAGTCCGAATTACCACGACTAACTCAATCCTCCTTATGCATAGGAGACTTGTGTCTCACTCCCAACTTCATTTACCCATACTTTCTGGAATTCCCCTCTTACTGCATCCACCCGGAATACTAATCAATGTGGCCAACACTTGGCAGTACACGAGTGTTAA
Organism: Ottelia alismoides; assembly: GCA_037367405.1. Taxonomy (NCBI): domain Eukaryota; kingdom Viridiplantae; phylum Streptophyta; class Magnoliopsida; order Alismatales; family Hydrocharitaceae; genus Ottelia; species Ottelia alismoides. The sequence goes on from JAZKJV010000983.1 coordinate 1,131,124, forward strand.
CTCTAAGTAAACAAGCGAAATACTAGACCACCAACCACAACTACTTGGCCCGCACTCGAAGCACTATGATAAAGGCACACAAGTACTGAGACTGAACACCGAGTGGTGACCCAACAGTGTGCCAAGGAACATGTCCTCCAACCGTCGTAGCTACATAGGGATCGCAACCATCTAGGCTTCTACTCGAGGCCCCAAGGATGTATGCCCAATCCCTTGAAGCGCCTACTCCAGATACCCGAACACCGTGCAATCTCAATCATGAAAATCTTATGGAACTACGAGGAATACAATATTCAGAAGCAGTGCAGAGGCATTACGCCTAGAACTTAATCATTAGTGAAAAATATCAAGGCATAATATCACTTCCAGTGAGTTCTTTGAAACACTAATCTAAGGGAGATGCAATGGTACTCAAGGACCATAATCCCAAAATAATACAAATAGAAGATGACATGCACCATTACCATTGTCACAACCAGTGCACACTTTACAAAGAAAGTTGATACGCCGTCAAACCAAAAATGACATGGAAGGAAATGTTCATATGTGCTTCCTCTCGAAAGGAGTGCAGTTTAGAGGACAGCTTCTTCATAAGAGCTTACCAAAGTAGGACGTTTTTTTCGTAATTGCATGACTTTTGGCACCAAAAAATAAAATAAACGGGAAAAAGAAGAAGTAGTTTGGGTTTCGGTAAATATACCTGATATGACCAGGATTCATATTTACATGTACGTCTCAATTGGAGAAGTTCAAACACCTGTTGAATGGTGGTTAAATCCGTCTTGCCCAATAATGCATAAGCAAAACCTTCTTCATTACGATAATATATATTCCTCTTTGAACAAATATGTTTACCAACAGTATTTACGTGACATGTGTAATTATTACCTTGTTTCATTATACTAAGCCCCTTTATTAAGTACCTACCTCAGTTTCTGTGAAGGACTTAAACGACGGTTAAAGTATGGAGGGGGTTATGAAATAAGTAGGGAGGGTGAGAAGTGGTAAGAAACGGTGCCAGCAGTAGGGTCGACCTCCCTTTAGGTGCTTTGTTATTTAGTATCCAATAATCCAAGTATGGAATGGACAAATTTGAAAAGGAACCCATTGGTGGCCGGAATGTCTTACCCATGCGAAATCTGGATATAGATCGTATAGATCGCATATAAGCCATCCACACTAGAAAAATTCCAACTCTGATTCCTCTAAATATCACGGCCTTCTACATCAAAAATAACTTTCAAAGAAAGCAAAATAGTAGAAGATTACTCCAGAACTGTAAGAACATCCTTACTAATTTATTATTTATAGTCAAAGCAGGAAGATGGACCTGTCCTCTTGAGCACTCAAAATATATTTCTCAAGGAAATAATCAAAATGTAGCTGTATTTATATAGTTAGAGGCATCCACCGAATCAAAGGTTTAATGCGGTTCGGCTTGTAGATCAGCCACTGGTTTTTAAGATAGTTGAAACTTCAAGCAACTGCATCCTTAGCCACTAAATTGGCAAGAGAAGGGAGAACTATTTCAATGAGACCTGGTGATAAGTGAGCATCGAGCAGAGGTACCTAATGTCCGGTCTTGGAGGAGTATGTGGTATTCGTCAAGTCGGATCCGACAATAGCTGTATCGACCCTCTCTTGGCTCTTGGCACACATCTCAATCAACTCAAATCAATAATCAACCCACAGTATATATAACAATGAAAACATGTGAGGTAAAATTTATTATACCCTATTAAATGTATGTATATTAAGCAAGTGTAGGGGTCGAACCACCGAGAGTAGGAGGAGAGGTAAAATTATTAATAATTAATAATGATTATTTCTATACTTGTTATCTTTTTTCTGATTTTTGTATGCTTTTAATTTTAATTAATTTTTATGGATTTTTATTTTTTTTATAATTTTATATTTATAATTTTTTATTTCTTTTTGATTTTACAATTTTTTTCTGTTTGATTTTTAAAATATATATAATTATATGTAATAATAGGAGAAACTTCAAATGAAGTGGGATCTCACAATAAATATAGTGAGCCACCATCAATTTTGACATCTTCCCAATGTATTTAACAATTTCTTATTTCATAGATTTAATAATAAATATTAACACAACATGTATAGTGAAATATATGAAAATATTATTATATTAGATGAAATTGTAAATTTAAATTTAGATACTATATTTTACAAAATCAGTTTTTTCAACAATGTATAATTTATACTTTTACAAAATTGTTACATAGTTTTTACTAAATTGATAGTGGTCTTTACAATCTCAGAGAAGACCCACCTCATTTGAAAGTCCCCTACAATAATAATATGCATTATAGAAGTAATATAAAGTATATGTAATATATATGGTTTTATATTTTAAATATATATAATTATACTTAAAATTCAAGAAAAAATGTTTTTGTTTTTTTAATATTTTTCTCTATTTTTGGTAATTTTTATAAGATTTTTGCTAATTTTTATGTATTTTTAAATTATTAAAATATACAAAAGAGTGAATAGAATAAATAGCCCGTATTGTTTTGGGCTTTAAAAATAGATAATAAGTTCAAAAATTCCCAAAACTATTGTAATATATGCTATTTATAATAAAGAAAATATCGAACATAAAACTTTTTTGGATTTAAATTATTTTTTTTCTGATTTTTATAGTGTTTTTAGTGTTTTATAATTTTTAAGGTTTTCCTTTTATAAATTTTTTGTGATTTTTGTTCTGAAGATAAAATATAAAATAATATAGACACTCTATTTTTTTAGAAATTTAAAAGTATTTTTATAATTTTTTGGATTTTTATAAGCAAACATGGAATACATAGCTTTTTTGAATTTTTAATAAATAGAATAATACAATAAATACACAAACTAAAAATCATGCATGAATAAACATGATATTAGACATTTACTATGGTTTTCCCATAAATTTTAAAGCAAAGAAACCATTTAATAAAATAAAATGCATGAAATAATAATACAAACTAGCAGGGACCTAAACACAATTTAAATAAAATTAAAATGCTTATAATAACAAGTCAAATAAGTAATGATGTATGCCAACAATATTTCCAAGGCCTCACATCTTGCTACATGTGAGGCATAAGGGCCACGATGCATTATTAAGAAAGTTCACGGGGTCCTTGCAAATTTTGCAGAAGTATTTAAACGCTACTCCATATTTACAGACCATTATATTAATAAAAAGGCAGCATGGGTTCTATGAAATTTACCCACTAAGGCACCATCAGATTGCTAGGGTGCCTCCATGTAGGTGCCACTTAAGTGATCTAACAACTGGGGCACCCAATGCTTCACCTCGACTTTAATATCCATATTAATTCTGGTCAGACATGTAATCCAACTGTGATGGGGGGCCCTAGACGAACTCGTAAGAACAACTCCATGGGCTTGCTTCAATCAGTGAGATCTCCGCGCTCTAGCCTCCTCCTTCAGCTTTGACAAGCCCAAAACACTCCTATCCATTTCTGCACATGCAGTTACCTTTTAATGGCTTGCAAGTCGCAGCGATGGGGACTAACGGGTCTTCGAGCTCAACGGCCTGGAGGAGGTGTTCCTCCCTTGACTTTGACTCCAGGTGCATCCTCAATGGTTATAACCTACATAAAACTTATCATTGGCTCAGGGCAAACCTCCTCGACCCAAAATAAAGCTGCTGCGCTATCGAGTGGATGGGCAGTGGAGCTCCGACGAATGGTGGAAGGAGGAGCTCAGTGGAGCCAGATCCTTGCAGGATTATGATGAAAGGTTGCGTGGAAGGTGGGGAACATGATGAGGGAGGAAATGAAGATGTTGCCGTGTCAAGTAGCCGTCAGAGGAACATTGAATTAGAGTCAGATCTTAAAGCTCCAGTTTTCACCTTAATTAAAATTAAAGCCATCCTACAACCCAAAGATTGAAATTGAAACCTAATCTAAGTTAATGGAATGAAATTCTACCTAAAAACCTAAGTTATCAGCTCGTACTTGACCTAGATTAGGGAGTAGCGAGCTTTCATCGGAGCAAGATTCCAACGATGGAGGACCTCGTCATCAAAAAATCAAAAAGGGGATTGGGTTTTTATTTATATATAGAGGTTTTGGCATGGTTTGATCACAAGATTGTAGTTGATTGTGTGTATGTACGATGATTCCATAGGTAAAGCAGATGGAGGGGAGTACGGGGAGCAAGTTTGGCTAAGAAATCATGGTTCCTCGAGCAGTGGTTCATCTCCAAAAAATTGAAGAAGAGTGGGGTATGCATGGTCCGACACGGGCGACTGGGGAGAAATGATAGTTGACCATATGGTCAATAATCCCTGGCCTCTGGTTGGTCCACGTAGACCAACTAGAAAAAAGGAGAAAAAACTTCCTTATTAAATCGATAAAATTTAATAAATGAATTTATTAAAAGTCAAAACATGAAAAATATTTCTCATTTTATGTACAATTTTATGGATATTTTAATTTATTTTTATAAGCTTATTTAGTAGGTGCTAATTTTACAACTATATACATGGGTATAAATACTTGTATGTGAACTAATTTATTTTTATTTTGTATTTTTAATTTTATTATTGTATGTATATACTTTATATATTTATAACATTTTTAAATACACATTTACATATTTTTATTTTATTTTACTAATTTTATTTTATGTACATAAATATAGGGGTAGATATTATAGCTATAGTTTACCTATATATTTTAAACCGTTATTTCTTTCAATGTATTTTTACCATTTTTTATTTTTTGTTTATATTTTAAATATATTTCACATAATATCTGAAAGTATTTAAAAATATAATAAAGGTAAACATATAAAGAATGAATATAGTGAATAAAATATACAGTTATATGGGATAATGAGATTCTAGAAAGTCGGTTTTTTCATCTTAACTTCATTTTTAATGAAACCACCTTCAACATATAGATAAGTTGGTTTTAAAAATAATAAAGATGAGTTTGGGTGAATTTGAGTCCATTTGGAGAATATACAAGTGTGTGAAGTTTGGTTTGCAGCTTTTTGCTCTGTGTCCCAAGTACATTGTATGTTATTTTTCTGTGCAATTATTTTCATATTTTTCTATATATTTTTATTTACAATTTTTCTGTTGAGGGTTTATTATTTGAGGTGTGTATAATGGAAAATAAAATAGGTGTAAAAGTTACTATTTATTGATGAATTAAATTAGGGTTTGTGAGCGTTTTCTATACAATTAATCACCCTCTCTCCCCCTACTTTTTTCCTACTCAACCAAGTCAATATTGACTTGGTTTCGAGGTTTGGTATCATTCAATATCTATGATACTTCATTTCCTTTATTTTTTATTTTGGAATTACATACATGTATTTATACAATATTTATAGGTCAATTCTTGAATGTTATTTTGTTTAGTTTAATGATATTTACATGCATTTAACTAGGGATTTAAGGCCAAAACGAAAGAATAAAGGTTAGGAAATGGAGATTAATCACCTCTTATACTTGCCTTTGCTAGCAAAAATTTATGATAATAAGTGCAAAAAAGAAAATAAAAGAAAAGAAAGAAGGAATAATTTTTACTCTTAAACTTGTCTTGATAAAATCAAAGTTTAAAGCTCGGTTAAGACCTTTGGATTACAAGTTTGTTCAAAATCTCATTTAGATTAGGAATTGTGTCACAAAAACCCTTAGGTTCCATGTTCTTCTATTCAGTTCAACTCAACAACCTAGTCAGAACCGTCCTTTCAGAAGTATACTCTCGTAACCTTAAAATGATAGGTATCATGTGTGTAAATTGTGTTAGCTCTTCCAAGACAAATAGCTGAACTATAAAGTGGTCTCCTCCTCTAATTATTCGTCCTTGGGGAGATGGATATTTCATTCTGAGTTTAGGTACCTACTAGTTCACAACGAAAGAGGGGGAAGCTAGAAGAAAGGGAAGAGAAGTGTAAATAAACTAGTGTAGTTGTATTTCCTTGTGAAGCTCGGTTAGTGTGATTCATGAAAAGCCTACTGACTAGGGTTAAGTTATGAAATTAATAGTGTCGTTATCACCCCAGAAATCTGGCTAGAAATCGAGAAAATTTATTCAACCACAAAACGAATCAAGCAAGTAAAGCAAGTGGTCCAAGCTATTATTTATTAACCTAGTATAGCTTCTGGGTTGAACACAAGGAGGCAACTATTATTAAATGAGGGTCAATCAATTCAATGAAAAATCAAAGAAAAGAAAGAAGGAAAATCAAAGCAAATTGCTCTTAGATTTTTGTGATTTTTAACTTTTTATCTTTTATGGGATTTTATTTTTATATTTTTTGTTTTCTGATTTTTAAATTTTAATGGTTTTAAATTTCACAAAATTATATATTTTTAAGTTTTCAAACAAAGCACAAATAAAAACAATGAAATAAAATGTGCGTGCACACACACACACACACATACTCTCTCTCTCTCTCTCTTTTTGTATTTTAAAATATGGTAAAAATAACCAGAAAAATCAAGTAAAAATATTTTTAGGTTTTTGACACTTTTTACTTTTTTGTAGCTTTTTTGGGATTTTTATATTTTTTAGAATTTTCAAAATAATTAAAATAGTGAATAAAGAAAACCGAGCATAGCCAGTTGTATTTTCAAAGTAAAAACATAAAATAGGTTTGAAACTCCTGGTTGCTTAATTTATCAAAAAGTATAAGTAAATATCTACAAACAAAGATAAGAAAAGCAATTTTTGGGTTTTTAAAATATTTTATATGATTTTATGGTGTTTTTGTAGGATTTTGCAAAATTTTAGATTTTATAAAATCAAATAAGATGGAATTTATATAGTAATTAAAAATAGTCAAAGTACAACTACATTTATTTTTCTAGAATTTTTAAGGCTTTTTTCAAACTTTTATGAATTTTCTAAGGTAAGCAAGGATTTTTTGTCTCATTTTTGAGTTTTTAATAATTGTAAATAAAATAAATAAATCCAATGAATATTAAAACAGGAAGAACACACTAGCATGTGCTACTACCAATTTTAAGGGGACTTTTGGGTTAAGTTTTATATTTATTGCAAATAAAAAGAAACAAAATAAAATGCTGGATATAGGAGGACTTAATAACAATTATTTTAAGTCTTAGGGCCAAACAATAGCATGCAATAAAAATGTAGGGACCAAAATAAAAAAATCCCAGCTCGAACCTATGTTTCCCATGATTTCAAGCGTACAGGGGCATAAATGAAAATTCCAAAAGGTAAATCGATTTCATTAACACATAGAAGTTCTGGGTAAAACAAGAAAAATACCCAAAGAAAACACGTGAACACGCACATGAGTGCGGTTTGATAGGACTAAAGTACAAATATGAAAAAACATGAGGTCCTTACTACAAATGCTCTAATTAACTTTTACAATTACTAGACTAAAATGAAACAAAAGAAATGGCAGGATATAAAATGAAATATACCCTGTAGGCACATGGGGTACACTTGAGGCTCTGACAGTTCTAATCAAGCGCATGAAATATCTCACGTGCAGGGACATGTCGCTAGCGTTCGGCTCTGATGGACTGATGCTGCAGATCGAGTGATCAGGTGAAAAACATGACGTGCATGTCTAATGCACCCATGGAAAAGACCTCACAGTTCTGAAAGGGGTGTGAATGGGTGGTGCAGATCTAATCTGGTGCATGTGGCTCCATCCAACGACTATGAGGGGCGCTGGATGAACAACAAGAAGGGGCAACCGACTGAACTTCGATTGTAAATCTCTGGCACTGCTATGGTCTTATAAACTGACAAAGAGGTCTAGCGGCTCATTGGAGTGGATCTGCATCGGGTTGAGGTCTCCGATGACATGGGGTGCAGCTCGACGAAGATCTGGAGAAGAAGGCACCTGGAGCTGCTCCGCCGACTCAATAGAGGGTTGAAATGGTACTCCCTTGCATACTGGACCTGCAAGGAAACTCGTAGCTCAGAGACGAAGCTCCGACCCTGGTAATTTGGATAAAACAATGAAGGAAACGACACAGATGGGTGTTTTATTTACGATAAACGTGGAGGAGGGAGGTCAGATCCTAATCTCGCTCCGATGAGCGAGGATTACGATTACCAGAGTATGATACGAGATGTAGGGTAATACAACATAGATATCAGAGCGACTGGATGTGAGAGATGAGCCTTCGACACGCTGGTCGGAGTCTTGAAGATGGACAGTGACAGATTGATGAAATAAAAAAAAGAATGACAAAATGGAAGAGATTGAAGGTACCTGATGCTTCAGAAATGGAAGGCAAAGAACGGGGAGTGAACGGAGGGTAATGGCCTCAAATAAAAAAAAGAACGATAAAATGGAAAGTGAGTTTGGTTCAATTTGAGTTCATAGGGAGAAGGTTTGATCATTTTATTCTTGTTTTGCATCTTTTTCTGAGTATTGTATCTTCTATTCTATACACAATTTATCTTTGCAATTATTTTTATTATTTACATCACATTTTAATGTACAAGTTTCATTAGGGGAATAATTTAATGTAAGGATGTTTAATTGAGAAATAAAATAATACAAGATATATACAATATACATAGTGATGAAAATGCACATAAATTATACAAAATAAATTATGAACAATATATACAATGTATATTTGGGTTTTCTGAATGTTTATAAATTAAGGACCCTATCTCCCCCTACTTTATTCCTTGTCGACTATTCCAATGCTTGGCCTGGTCTCGGGGTTTGGGTCAGTATGTACTTATTACATAAGTACAAACTTCTTTTATTTCTTTTCTTCTATATTCTTTTTTTTGAATAAATAAGTGTTCATTACACAATATTAAAAAAACATGCACAATGCTAATTGATTGGATGTAATATATATTTACAGGTATTTTACATAGGTATTTCTGCTAAAATAAAAGAATAAAGGATGTGAATCATGGATTCATCATTCTCCTATACTTTTCCTTTGCTAGTACCTTAGCAAACACTTATTTGAAAAAGAAGTGAAAACGAAATAAAGAAAAGAAAAAGAAAGAAGAATAATGTTGATTATTAAACTTGTCTTCATAAAATTAAAGTATGGAGCTCGGTCGGACCTTTGGATTATTAGTTTGGTGGAACGTTATTGGGAATAGATTTAAGACTCGACAACCCTTATGTTCCACAGTTCTATTGTCAGGTCGCCTCAACGGTCAGGTCAGAACAAGTCTACATACGCAAATTCTGATGACTATTATCTATACATGTACAATGTAAGTAAAATATAGCTCCCCACATCAAAAATAGCAAAGAAACAACCTCCTCTAACAAGGTAACTCTAGTCCCTCGGTCTAGCAACTCTTTACTTGAGGAGGGAGATATTCCCTTCTAAGTTCAAGTACAACCAACACAAGAAGAGAGGGAAAGAAGATAATGTACCATGTCCAGTGTAGCCACATATCCCCTGGAGCTTGACCAATGTAGCCAAGTCTCCAGCTGCAAGCTTCCATGAGATGAGATAATGAATCACATAAGCTTCGCTTCTTCAACTATATACACTCCGACAGATAATTTATTTTCAATCAGGCCTATACCATTTTTTGGTGTTTTTGCATTTTATTTAACATATATACAACATGTACAACATGTACATAAGGAGTTTTTCTTCTTGAGCCAGTAGACTATCTCTCCTTTGAAGATTATTGCAACTCTACAGCATCCTGTCATTAGACCTCATCGCCACTAGACCAGGTTAAGATGCACTACCCACCCTAGATGAGGACGAGTATTTCCACTAGTTGTAACACACCCGTGTGCTAACCCAATCCAAAGGATTCTACCTCCTCACCACCTCATCCGTGTTGATCTACATGTAAAGTGTGTGTCCAAGTCAAGCCACTGTCTGTAAAGCTCATGCACGCCTCGAAATATTATACTTAGACTAATCAAGATGACATGTAAAAATAGCCTTGTGGAATTAAAGAATTAAGTCGCTAGACATGAAAAGTCTCAACTACAAATCCTATAAGGTTCCTCTGAATTTAAGTGGATTAATGTATTAACAAGGCTCCCTTCTTCAATTTTATTCAAGACTTGTTTGAATGTCAACAATGATTCTAAAACATGCATATGTACATGCAAATAAAGATATTTACAAAACATTTGAAAAGAAAATAAAAGACAAAAATCATTTTTTAAAAGTTTTTTCAAATAATTTCAAGTTTATATGGAATTTATAATTTTTTCAAATTTTTAGGTATTATGGAAAAGAAGGAAAAGAAAAGAAAGTGTTTACAAACATTTGCAAAGCTTTGTACATATTTACACAGATTTTTATACAAAAACTACGTACAAGATATATACACATTTTGTACAAGATTTTACAAAGACAATATTTACAAGTTTTTTGTACAAGTTTTAAAGTGGATTTTATCTACAAATTTTTTTAAAGAATTTTATATACAAAATAATTTTATATACAATTTTTAATTTATAAAAGAATTTTATTTTATGAATAATTACAAATAATCATGGCTTTTATACACGCGTGGACTTTACAATTTTAGGAAAATAATTTTTATACCCATTATTTATAAACCACGTGACAAAATATTTTACAAAAAAATTTCAAAACATTTTACAAAAGTCTTAAAAATCATTTTTCAAAAACATTTTTCAAACATTTTTCAAAAAATTTTCAAAACATTTTTATTCCAAATTTATAAATACTCACCATATTATTAACAAAAAAGTACAAGTTATGGCTAAATATATATACAATATATATGACACACCCAATACTTAGCTCGAACTATATCCTCATAGTGATCAAACAACGTCAAAGGAATACACAACTCGAGCTATGTGTAGAAAGATGAAAAGAATCCTATACTGCAATGACTCAAAGAATAAAGGGATAAAATGAATAGAAGTCGGTGATCCCCCCTATACGTAGGATCAAATAATGTATAGAATATTGTACAAGCGGGGGAAGACCGGGGAAGAGAATATACACAAAATCAACGACTCGACTTGTCCCCCCATACTTAGGGTAAAAAAATCCCTAATTATAGAAAAGAATATCAACAATTGAGGGACAAGTGAGTGAACAGAAGAAACTAAGACGAATATATATAAGAGAAAAGGAAACGACATCTCTCCCCCTATACTTAGGGTAAAGGATCCCTAAGTATAGGCAATAACAGGAGTAATGAAATAAAACGAAAATGACAAACTCGGTATTTACACCCTCTATATTTAGGTTAAAGTACATACTAAGTATAACAAAAATCCTAAGAGAGACCTAGGGTGTAGAAAAACAAAAGAAACAAGGAACAAATCAAGACGAAACACATATATACAAGTAGACAATGTTAAGATGCCACTCAACAAGCGTTAGAGTTTATGCCCCTAGCTCGGCGCAAAGGCCAAGACAACGCAGTATGAGGTTCAGGATGGTATCTGTAATGCGAATGTTGTACTGTCATTGTAGTCTCACTGTGAGAGCAATAATGAAATCAACAGAGTAAATGATGACACCCAAATAATCAATCAGGCGAGTGTCTGCTACCGGGAAAATAGATGAGAAAATAAAATCAGGATCTGGTAGTACAAATGGAATCATCGGCTCAAGATTAGAATAAAATGAAAAGGTAGAGACGAAGAAATTGAAGGTGGAGAAAGAAGGATCAATAAGAGAATCCTCCACGTCAATCACCGTCTCAAAAAGGTATGTAAAGCCATGATTAGAAGACTTATTAAGAAAAACGATATCCAATACATATAATGGAGAAGGATAATATAGATCATCGGATATCTCAAAGATATGGTCCATCCTTGCGAGGGTCGTCGAGGAGAGACAAGTCAAACTCATAAGAAGCTGGAGACTCAGTCTTGTGATCCCACAGATCGAATGCACTCTCAGGAAGTGAAATCCTAAGTACAAAAAACAATGGGCATCCTCCTACAGATAACCCTCGGGGAGTAATGCAAACTCATCAATAAATACAGAGGAATCAAAGTTGACTTTGGAATCTGCGCCACTATCGAATACCCACTCCTCGCACGAAAGAGACTCATTAGCTGTGAACGACCTCTGAATACTCTAGAAATATGAGACAGTATTGGTCAACAACGTGGATGTGGTAGAAATCTTTAAATCAAATCCTCGAACTACAGTAATGCTGCACTTGGGCCCTCTGAAAATGTATCAGTCTCATCAAATGGGAGGACACAAGGCTCAAAGACATGACTAACTATATTTGGAATCTCAAAATGGTGTCCCTCATCGAGCTCTGTCTACTAGGATGGATCAAGATATCCACTTAAAGCTGAGAAGATCCTGTGAAGAGTAGAAGCCGACTGATCTAGACATTCAAACTGAAATGGCTCGAATGACGACTGAAACAACGTGGGCTCCTTCTCCATTTCTTGGAATACCAAAAGATATGGTATCCATGACTCCTGAACTGAAAAATGCAGAACTGGCTCAAACTCTGACTCGAAGACCAATAGGATCTCGAGTAGTGTATGGGTATGGAAACTCACGACGACAATTACCTCGTCCATCGTCTGAACTGCAGTAGAATCCACATCCTCTGGATGGTGTGCAATCTCTAGATCAACATGAAGTATAAAACACCTAACTGGTACTTCATCTCCCTCATGTGTTGTCTCAACGAAATCATCTTTGGATGTCTGAAGGCTCTCCAGATATGGTCCAAAGTGAATCCATGTCGAGACTGTGGTGTGAACCACTAAATGAGGCATCAACCAGTGCAATCTGCTCTATGGTCATCCCCTTAATGAAGATCTGAACAAGGTCAGTCTTCAATATTCCATGATCTCGAAACCTCCTCAAGAGGTCAAGAGACCTCATCCATGAAACATGCAATGACTCCTGGGAATATAAAGTGAAATCTCTTATAAATGATCGCATCATATCTGCTCTACGACGGGGATAGAATCTCTATAAAAACTCTAATCATAAACCTTCCCATGTAGCAAATTTCCTTCCCAACCTTTCGTGCCAACTCATGGCTCTGCCCAAAGTGAAAATGGGAATGTCTTCAACATCAACTACTGAGAAGTGATATCTGAATATGCCCGAGTCGCACATAACTCCTCAAACTTAGAGAGATGGAAATATGGCTTCACATGCACATCCTTAGAAAATATCTATAGTGCTTGAATGAAATCTAAATCCAGAATGAACAGACTCAATGTAGAAATTGTATGAGCTCCTAAAACTGGATGCTCGTCTCCTAGTGAATGTCCTGTCATCCAAGAGAAAAGATCATCTGACGCTCGTACCTGCTCACTCTGATCACCACGGGAGGAATGCACAATCATCTCAGCAAAGTGATCGCCCAAGTGTAACATCTGCTTGGTCTGAACTCGGCAGACATCAACTCGTAACATAACATGCCCGTAGATAAGAATGGAGAAGAACGAGAAGAGAAGGACGGGAGACCAGTCAGAGTTTAGACCTCACAAAAGAGTGAACGAGGATGATGGAAATAAAAAGAAGAAGCCACAAGATCTGGCTGAAATGAAGTACGAGCCATCATAACGATTGAGATAGAGAAGAAAAGACAAGAAAAGTCAAGGGTGGGAGGGTGGAAAAAACAAAAGCAAAACAGAGGGAACATGAAAAGAAGACAATTGCTAATGATTCAGGGAAGGAACGCAACCAACTCACGCCAAAGACAAACAAACACAAAGGAAACCCCTGATTCACCTACTCAACACATCGAAAGCTCAATCATCAATCTTTTCGATTTTAGAGTTACGTGATCAAGCAAATTGTTTAGGAAAATCTCACAGGTGAAGTCTCCTAACATATGGCCTAAGTCAATGGGCTTTGGGCTATAATCTTTAGGAGTACGTGCCTCGCTCTGGAGTACTTGCGTCCAAGTGAGGCGATTATTCTCCCAAATCAAGGAATGATCAATTATGTTTGATTTTAGTCATCATGTTCAACTAGCAGTCCCGAGTTTAGTTGGTTATCATTTTTTAGATCTTTTTCAATACACAATCTTACGAATTTTCCAATTTCCTTTTTATTCCCAAGTCTAGAAAACAGAGGGAGGAATACGGAAAAGACAATGCACAAAAATCTATGAATGCGTGTACAACATAGAAGGCGTACCTTGCTCCAATAGTCTACATGCAATATTATCCATGCATAAATATTAAACTAATCTATGTGGATGCAATGCAAGAACCATCCTAAACAGAAACTTCTATTATCGTGAAACACCGATTTATTTGTCTAAATCCAAACGAGTTCTATAGGAACAAATATTCTGTTAGGGGATTTAATGCTACCTAGCTCAATCAAATAGAAACCTAAGTCTTGGGGCTCAAGCACAACAATTCTGGGTGAAACAAAATAAAAATAAAGGCAATGAGAACCCAAATTCAGTGAGGTCCCTCAAGTACACCAAAACTTTACGAAACAGACCTTGCAATCCACATGTATATAATGGCCTATAAAACATAAAAAGGGTCAGTGCCAAAAATCGTTACAAATTTATACAAAAATAAAATAAAATGACTGAAAAATCTAGAAACTAAGACGATCTTATTCTTCTTTTTCTCCTCCTAGGCTGCTCTCTCCATCCGGTCAGTGTAGAACGCCCAGCCTCTGCCTCGCTCAGGTGCGTTAAGTCTCATAAGATAGCTTCCCTCACTCTGCAGGCCCTCACAACAAAGGTGAAACAAAAGATGCATCAAATAAATGTTAAGAAAAATATAAGCCAATAAAAAGAAAGAAAATAAAGAATAATAGTATGCACAAAACATAAAAGACAAAAATATATAGAAATAAAAGAAACAAATGACAGAAATATAGACAAAAGGAAAAGGGAAAAACAAGTATATACTCAAACCAAGAGCAGAAGGCATAGAATACCTAATTACCCTCACCGTGCCTCTCTAGCAACGACACCTTTATGATAATTAGTCGATATGACTAGGGTTAAGTTATGAAATTAATAGTGTCGTTGTCACCCCAGAAATCCAACTAAAAATCGAGAAAATTTATTCAACCAAAAAATGAATCAAGCAAGTAAAGCAAGTGGTCTAAGCTATTATTTATTAACCTGGTATAGTTCCTAGGGCAGAACACAAGGAGGCAACTTCTATAAACAAGGGTCAATTGATCCAATGAAAAATCAAAGAAAAGAAAGAAGGAAAATCAAAGCAAACCACTCTTGGATTGTTGTGAATTTTTATCTTTTTTAATTTTTATGTGTTTTTAAATTTTATTTTATTTTATGTTTTCTTATTTCTAAATATTTAATGATTTTTAATTTTGCAAATTTTTATATTTTTAAATTTTCAAACAAAGCACAAATAAAAAAATGAAATAAAAGACACACACACACACACACACACACACACACACACACTTTTTGCACTTTTCACATATGGAAAAAATAACAATAAAATACAAGTAAAAATATTTTTGGTTTTTGACAATTTTATACTGTTTTTGTAATTTTCAAGGATTTTTGGATTTTTAGGATTTTCAAAATGATTAAAAATAATGAATAAAGGAAATCGTGCACAACCAGGAGTATTTTTCAAATTAAAAATAGAAGAATGGTTCAAAACTCTCGGTTGTTAATTTTATCAAAAAGTATAAGTAAATATCTACAAACAGAGATAAGAAACACAATTTTTGGATTTTTAAAAGATTTTATATGATTTTTATGGTGTTTTTAGGGTTTTGCAATTTTTTAGAGTTTTATAAAAGCAAATGAAATTTATATAGTAATCAAAACAAGTCAAAATACCACAACAACTATTTTTTATGAATTTTGAAGGCTTTTTTTATTTTCTTTGAATTTTCTTAGGTAAACAAGTAATTTTTGGCTTGTTTTTGATTTTTTTTTATGATATTATATAAAAAAGTAAATCAAATGAAAATTAAAATAGGAAGAACACACTAGCATTAGCTACTACTATTTTTTTGGGGATTTTTGGGTTAAGTTTGATATTTATTGCAAACAAAAAGAAAAAAAATAAAATTCTGGATATAGGAGGGATGAATCTACAATTATCATTCTTTATTCTTTTATTTTAGCTCTATCTTTTAGCAAAAACATCTATAAATACCTGTTAATATAATAAATTAACATTGTGCATGTCATTGTTAATAATACATAATTAAGACTTATTTCTCAAAAATAAAAGAATAAAGAGAAAAGAAAAAGAAGGATGTATTTAGAATAAATATGGAGTGACCCTAAACCCCAAGAGAAGGTCAAGACTTGACCTGATCGCAAAATAATAAATAGAGAGAGATAAGGATACACCGTGTATTGTACATACCACGTATACTTGTACATATGATTATTTATATTTATTTTAACAAAATATAAATATCTTATTATTTTTTAAAATACTTTAATACAACCATAATAATAATATAAAAATAAAATAAAAATCTTACGACATAAAATACAAATAAAATACCCAATCCAATTTACAAAAACGACATAGATATAATACAATACCCATTTATTTTAAAACGTTAATTAATTTATAAAAATCAAATAAAAACCATTTTGTATTCCTCAAGTTATTTTGTAAATAAATAAAATAAAAATATAACATAATTTTGTAAAAATAATAAAATCAGAATACTTGTACATAATACATAGGTATAATATACATGTATATAAAACATTATACTGTATATACCCTATTTTATTTTTCATAAAAATAATTAAATATTATAGGAAAATAGTTTTTAAAATAATAAAATTTTTTATGCACTTTTTATTTTAAAATTATTCACTATTTTATATTTAATATTCTTTCATTTTTGTACATTCTGCATTCTGATTGGTCCACATAGGATTGTTCACCCAAGTCAACCTCTCCTCCCTAGCCGGATCGACCCGATTCCAGCTCGTTGGAGCATTTTCTCGGATTTTTCCCAATCGAACCCGACCTCCTTTTTCCTCGATTCCACTACCCAACTGTGCTCCTAAGATCCGTGATCATCACAAATATCTAGGCACAATCGGATCTACTTAGGGTTTCACATCCCTCATCGATCCTTCTAGACCTTTGAGCATGCCTATATAAACTATCTTCCACCTCCAGTGCATGTCAGCTCGTTCCTAGCCACCCTTTTGCCACCTAGCTACATCCATCTGAGTAACAGCTGCCTGGAGCAACCATCGGAGCTCAGATTGATGCTGAATCAACGACACTCAAGCTACGTGCCGAGACCACCGCAACGTGAAGCCTCCATGGTCTGTCGCAACCCAGTTGAGGCAATTACCTCGCCAACCACTTCTCTTGGAGCCCCTGAGCTCATCGGTATCTTCAGGTATCCATCATATCACCCCCATTTCCACTTTCATTTCAATTTCGCCCTCCATCGTCGCCACAGATCACCCACTCCGATCAGACGGGAGGAACCCCACATGAACCATCTCCCCACACAGATTGATTCCCTGAATCATTATCCATCTCCTAGCGTAGACTAACCCCCTTAGATCGGGATTAAGGCTTGACTTCCCTCCTCCATGATCACCGGAAGTCGACCCCTCATACACCACCACTTCCCTTCTTTATATCGCAAAATAACCGTGGTCAAAGCTTGGTCTTCGAGCTGGTAGGACACCTGAATGTCTGAGATGCGCGGGGAGGACCATTTAGAGCCCCAACTGCTTAGGCAGAGTAGCTGCAGGCGGAGGACCACTGTTCCATTCATCTGACTGATCATCCCCTCATATGAGCTGCTTACTCAACGTGGAGAGATCCCACGACCATGCTGGACTCCTCAACAGCTTCATCGGAGCCATGGATCATCCTTCACGCTTAGGCGAAGTTTGACAGATGCCTGTTCTTCCAACCACCCTTTCTGCAGTTCAATCTAGAGTTTCGTCCCAGACTTGATCCGAGCCTTTTGTTAGTGTCTTATCCTGATGCTGGAATCATTTCTAGACCCCTCATCTGAGCTACCTGACAAGCAGCCTTGCAAACCGTTAAATCAAGTCTGATGCAAAATATCTGACCGCACGTCCCCGACCATCTCTGAGCCATCAGATTCTTTTGCAGAAGACCATCAAAGCCGTCAAAGCCCCCAGGTGCGCCTCACGTACCCTTGGGGTACATTTCCTTATTATCCTTGCATGTTTTCTTATTTTTGCTTTAGTCCAGTAAATAAAATGTGTAATTAAAAACATTTACAGTTTGGACCCTCTAGTTTTTTAATTTGCATTCAGTCCAATCAAATCTGAGTCACATGTGTCCCCACATATTCTATTAGGATATTTGCAAACTTTATCCGGAATCTTTTGGCTGTTACGAAATGAATGTCAAGTTTTGAATGTTTGCATTTATGCCCCTGACAGCCTAGATCACGTGACGTGCATGATTTGTCTAAAATAATTGCATGTTTGGCTCTGTTCTTTGTGCCCTGGAAAGTGAAATATTTACATTTGGATCCCTGTAAACTGTTTTTAACTTCTTGTATTTTATTGGGTGAAATAAATAGCAAATTAGCCCTAAAAATTCTACAAAAATAATTATTAGCTCTTGCTTTCTTATTATTTACGTGGTAATTTTGGTTTATTAAATTTATTTTATTTTATATTATTAAAAATTCAAAAACAAAGTGCCCTATTTACATTATAAAAATTATAAAAATTGGAAATATTTTAAAAATTCCACAGAAATTTCTATAGTTGTGTTTTTCCTCCAGTATCATTTTTGTTTGAGAATTCCTTATAAAAACCCTAAAAATCACAAAATTACCAAAAACATATAAAAAGCGTATAAAATTAAAGAAAAATCCAAAAACAGTGTTTTCATTCTCTGTTTGTAGATTTTTACTTATAATTTATTATAAAAGTACCATCTAGGTGTTTTGAACATTTTATGTATTTTTATTTTTCAAATTACTCCTGGTTGTGCACTGTTTATCATTTTTACCACTATTTGATTTTTAGAAATTAACAAAAACATCTGAAAAATTCATAAAAATTATCAAAAATAATATAAAACCTAAAAAACCTGAAAAATATTTTATTACAATTTTTTGAGTGTTTTTGACAATTTCAAAAAATACAAAAATAGTGTAGCGTGTGTCTTATATTTTGTGCTTGTTTATATTTTATTGAAATTAAAAAATTGAAAATAAAAAACATCAAAAATATTTGTTTTCCTGAAATTCGACTGCTTAGTTTTTCAATCGTGCTCCTTGTGTTCGACCCTGGTCACTATACCAGGTAAACAAAAAAGCAAAGCCGCTTACATTAATTGATTGATTTTATGAGTGGTTGATTTTTCTCGTTGATTGCACTGATTAATTTGGGTCACAACGACATTCGATTAATTTCATACTTAACCCGAATTTATGAGCCGATCATCAGAATGGTTCATTACCGGGGAGTACGTCTTAGTTATTTATTTTGTTTCTTTTTGTATCTATCTTTTATAACTGTTTTCTGACCATCTTCTATTTCGCTTTTTGTGCAAGGAACCGCCTGGAGGTTGAGCCGGTTCTCTTTGGAGTGGCCCGCATCTGAGGAGGAGCAGAGAAGCCGAGGAGCTAGTTATCATAGATAGAAAGATTTATTTTTGCAAATATTATTGTAATAACTTAGAATTTTCTAGACTTTCTGTACACTCTTGGATTATTCGGGGTCTGTTTTGCCGAGTGCCGGCACACTCAGGGGACCTCACCGCCGTTTTCATGTTTTTTCACATTTATTTTCTATTGTATTCCCGAGGATTTGGCCCCTAGATTTAGGATTTCTATTTGCTTGAGCTCGGTATTTAGCTAGGTCCAAACACCTTAATAGACTATCTGTTCCTGTAGAAAATAATTGGACTTAATCAAAATAAAAGAAAAAGTTTATTTGATTAGTTAAGAGACAACACACTTAGAGAGATTGTATACAACGCTGGCAGAAACCACTGTGATGGGCAACAATTGACCTCTAATACCAGACTCAAGACTCTTTTCTGGTCAATTAACTACCAGCTCTTTCTGTTAAAAGTAATTACTAATCTTAGGGACGATTTCTTCATGCATCATATAGATAATTTTATTTCTGTCTTTTAATTTATGCATGGATCACCCTGCGTGTAGAGTGCTGGAGTAAGGTACGTATTTCTATCTCTGCATGCATTATCGTGTTTGATCGCGCATCGTCTTTTCAATCCTGTACCCCTAGTTTTCTTGGACTTAAATAAAAAGGAACTCAGAAAATTCGTTATACATTGCATTTATTAAGAAAAATACATAAAAAAGTGATAACCAAAATGCTAAAGAAAACTTGACCTAAAATCGACCCACACTTAAAATCTTTGTTTTGGGGAGAGTCACCTCCTCATTGTTTGATTTATCTGCAGCGAGAGAGCGAGCCACTGATGAAGTGCTATCTACATGTATTAATATAGATCCATTGTAGCACGACACTTAGCATCTCATACAGAACCGAGAGGAATCTCAGTGACATGGTTCTCGACCTAAATTTATAACTTGGGAAGTCCAAGGTCGAACACGAGGATACGAGACATAATACGATCATTTAGGTGTTAAATATTTAGGCAAAGTTATTGATGATTCATATAGGTCTAAACACACAAACAATGCAAGCAAAATAATGCAAGATAAATGCACATAACAAATGTATGCATGGATGACATGAACTATGATTTATCACAATAACGCATGTTAGACCAAATGAACATAATGAACAGATCGACAAATTCAATTATACTCACAAATATGCCTAAGAATGAATCATCGAATTTAAGCTTAATTCTAAGTGCAATTTATCAATGCAATGTAGAGTGATGTTTCATTTAATAAGCATATATGCGTAATATAGACTCTGACAAATTAATCTTCCATTTATAATCATCTCAGAATATAAATTATGTCAGATCAAAGACAATTAAATGATGATCAAAATGCCACTGAAATCATTTTAATTGGATAAATGATGCTCTAGATATTCAACTTAGAGTTCAGGGGAATAAACGTGATAAAACATAGTTTAAAACATGACAAACATGTGCTTCAAGGGGCTGAAATGCATATACAAGAAAATGGGATTGAAATTTATGAAATACCCCTACACTGGGGTATTTTTGTTAATAGAGATAACCTGCGTGGTGGAAATGCAAATAACCCAAGCTCGCATGTGCAGATCATGCGCGACCAAGGTTTGGCATGCGCTTTGTGGCTTGGGCCACGTGTTTGGTTGCGGTGCTTCGGCTGTCGGTCTGGATTATCCAAGTCTGCAGGTTCGGCTCCAAGGCTGTAGCTCTGAAATGCACAACGTGGCCTCTTATCAACTATCAGATCATCCCTAAATTAGGACGGTCTGACGATAATTGTAGCTTCTCCTATAATGAACATCGTCGTGAGCAGTGGCGCAAGAACTAGCCTCTGACGAGACCTCCTTTCCTCCGCCATGCTCCTAGAGATGCTTTGAAGGTAGGTGAGGCTTTTTGGATGGCTAGCGAAGGTGGAACATCGATGGCGAAGATCTTAGACTGGTCATAAGATGGTGGCGATAGAGTTACATCAGGAAGCATGCTCCAGATCGGAGCTTCATCACGAACTCCGGCCATTGGCAAGAGTGATCACATACATACGTTAGACGTACAAATAGCTGAAGCAAATATAATGTATGCATGCACAGAGGTGAGAATGGAGTGAAATGAAGACTATAGACGGGTGAAGAAGGTGGAGCCTAGTCGGTTCTTCCTTCATGGGAGAAGGAGGAGATGAGTAGAGGTGGTAGGCATGAAGGAACAAAAATCATAAAGGATAATCCCTTCCACATGGATCAAGGATTTATAAATAAGGTCAGGGATACTTTGATTCTGAGAATGGATGGTTTACACATCTGGGAAAAATCAATGAAAACAAGATAGGAATTAAAACCTAATCTAACCTGAATCTCTAGATGAGAGATGGATGAGTTTTTGGCTTGGGTTTGAGGCACCTTTGGCCTCCGGGCCTTCGTGTCAGTAGGACAACCATGCTTGGAGCTTGAACAGTCGCTCGTGGAGCGCTGTAGCTTAGCCATTCTAGCGAAGGGTCTCACCAAGACGGAGGTCATTGCATCGTCAATCCTCCATCTCCCTTTCATGGAGAGGAGGAGAGACACTGGGCCTCACCTGTGTAATTGTGGACAACCACTTCTTGAAGGCGGTGGCTCTTTGAAGAAAGGATAGTGGTGGTTGCAGATGGTTTCCAAGGTAGTTTCAATCACCACACCAATTGGGTAGTTAGGGTTTTAGATAAACTGAAGGAGATGGCATGGATCAAGGGAGTTAGATGAAAGGATTCACGGTGGAAATCTACGGGAAGAGGAGGTTGGAAGAAATCAATGAAGAAGGCTGTTTGAGACGATGGCATAACTGGATGGAGGTTGAAGAAGCAACTCCAACTGTTGGATTAAATGATCTAACGACTATCAGTGAGGCTCTAATATGCAGCCAGATATGCCTGATCAAACAATGGAAGATCAAGCGCTAAGAAACGGTTAGATCTGTTTGATCAAGAAACAATCAGATGGCGAGGAGTAGGCACTGGTGGCGTGAAACGAGCTGGCCACGTGGTGCAATCTGAAGGCGCCATGTGGCCCAATTAGAATAAAGTTAAATCAGAAAATCAAAGTTAACTCTAAAAGAAATAGTTAGACGACGAATTGGAAAAAGCAATGAAGATGAAAGTTGTCGATCTCGATGAGATCTAAACGTTTCATGAAGAAGTCAAAGAGATCAAAGGTCATCTGTACATAAATAAAAATTAAATACTATTAAACACTATATAGAACATTTTTCTTTAATTTTTCTTTTGTTTATTTTTTTGTATTTTTATTTTATTTTATGCAAGTTTATATACAATTTTATTATAATTTTTATTTGATTTTTAATAAGAAAAAATATATAAAATAGTATACCATATTAATATATAATATATAGTGTTAATTACATACAACACATAAATTAGCTATTAGTGTTAATTAGTCAATGAATCATGTTATTAGCTTAAGTAAAGGAGATAAATATGTAGAATAAAGCTGATAAATATGGGATTTATCACCCCCTATACTTAAGCTATGCTCATCCTCGAGATAATAAAGAATTGGTTAAATTAATTAGTGAGATCCTTGACATGTACAGGCGAGTATACTAGCTTGATTTGGCCTAGAACACTAAGTTTTTGGAATCTAAAACTCTGAGTTGATCCAAGTCTTAATCAAAAGGAATTCAACTCCTCTAATTGTCAGACTCTCAATGTATACATAAATATAAGGAATATGACTTACTGTTGACTGCAACAAGAGAGTAGAATAAAACCATCACCAACAATTCTAATCTTGGAAGCTCTCCTAAGGACCCAACCCTCAACTCTAGGGAATAAATCTAGTCTTTCTTCAATCTACCATCTCTTTAGTTTGTCAGACTTTAAAAGGACAAATGGAAAGCCAGATTATGGAGGATATATGATTGTGTACTTATTTTCTCTTCCTCTCATCAGAACAGGGCTCTCTCTATTACTAGAATGCAACACATTTTTATTTTGATTTTTGCCAATCAGTGTGTCTATCAAGAGAAATTGGAGTCGTCTGCACTCGTTTTCCTGGGAATACACCGGGGTGTGCCTTTTTTGAGTATCTAATATACCTTCTACACCCAGACTTGTAGCATTTACGATATAAAGCCCTTTTTGGGTGCTAGCCTGACTCCTGGTCCTAAATAGCTTTGGTCCAAGTGGACACATAGAAATGGTTGGGAGCACTTGCCTTTGGTGGTAGCTCTTTGATATTTGTCTTTGTATGGAGAGAGCTTTTTTCTTTATCATTTCTTTTTCTTTATTTTTGGCTAGCACCACTGGATTTACCAAAATATTTACGCACACTAATCAACTTATTAATTAATGTTGTCCCATCCTAGCTCTTTAGGTTTGATCAAGAGATAACATGAGAACAAGTCCCATACTGGCTAAGATGCTGACACTTAGGCTTCATAAAGCCGTCATTAATTTTATCCCATCCTCGTGCATCATATAGATCAAGTCCAAACTCAAACTTCCAATCCCAGTTTACTTATTGATACCTTGACTCATCTCAATCACTAATGCAGTCGTGTATGTGAGTGAAAAGTCAAATTCTTTAAAGGAAGATTAAGCATGGAATATCCATATATTCAAACTAGGAGAGTGTGATTTTTTAAGTCTAAGACCCTAATGGTTAATACATGATAACTCTAAGTTTAGGGACTCCTTAAACCAAGTGTTGAGGATCATCTCCAGCCTTGAGTGCATAGTGAAAATGTATCAGGGAAAGACAACAATTACTAAGTTAATTTTTATGATTTTTTTCAATTTTTTAGAGTGTTAATTGATTAGACTCATTTACACCCTTAGCTATGAAAAAGATTTTTGAAAACTATTTGTAAACATTGTCATATATGTATAGAATTTTTCCAAACACTTTACAAAGATTTCTCAAACCATGTAAAATCTCAATTTTCAAACCTAAGTAAAACATTTTGCAAAACAATGTCACATAAATATGTAAATTTTCAAAATATTTTACAAATGATTTTCCAAACATGTCAAGCTGATTTTTTGCAAACCATGTAAAATATTTTTGAAAATTGCATCAAATAATATAATTTTCAAAATATATTTTCAAAACATTTTTACATAAATCAGTTTAAAAAATATGATATGCATAACCCTGATAATTTTGAATTGTTTTTAAAATAAGAGTGATGGCTAAAGTATATATGCAATATATACGGTAGACCCTCCTATACTTAGCTTTTTCTTTGTCCTCATATCATAAAGTGAAATGAAGCCATAACTCGTGCTAAGTCTAAAAGACTATACATGAACTGAACTCAGACTCACAGATGCATCATGAGTAAAAGAATCAATTAAAGGACAACATGGACTCAGGTCCCCCTATACTTAAGCTAATAAATAGCTTAAGTATAAAGATATGAATTAAAAACTTGGTGACCTGAGGGGAATAATAAGAATGAAATTGGACCCCCCCTATACTTAGGCTGAAAATAGGCCTTAGTATAAAGAATAGGAAATTCAGTGATGAAGGGATAAGTGTTAGCTGAATCTCAAGATGATGAGTCTTAGGTGATGGTAATGGAGCTTAAGTTTTTAGGAGGTGAAGAATCAAACAAGATAAAATAACCCAATTTCCAACAATACACCCAATGAAGATCATAAATATGGTCTAATTATCTTGTCACTTTTATTGGTGATAATACAAAATTCGCGTTCATTACGAGCATGCTTAATTAGGGTTTGGGCTCTATCCTAGGGATACATCCTCACCTCTTAATGAATGCTTACAACTGCAAGTAAAAAGAAGGGCGTCTCTCCCAAAAATAAGGTGAATTTAGCTCCATTTTATTTAAATCAACTTGCATTAACAGTTCAATTTTTTAAATATTAGTTTACAACTTTATATTAAATCTCTGAACACATAAGTCATCATCTACTGTCTAGTCCCTTTTCCATATTATCCTAAATGACAAATCATGAAAGGTTAAAATCATGTGGACGTAAAATCATGATGTCATGCTCAAGAGAAATACTTACAGTGGCTCCAGCTCTCTTCATGCATATGCTACACTGAATATAAAATTTTAACTAAATGCATGCGAGTCGATAGAAATCCACACCAAATCATGCGTCTATTAGCGGGTAGATAATCATTTTTAATTTGGCTAAGTTCAACGTAGATTACATGTGTCTCATGAATCTTAGAGATGAGTGAATCTCATAAGATGATGTTAGTGTGCCCTATACTACGATCCGAGCACTTAAAGATATAACAACGAAAATAGCTCTAGGAGTCGAGTTCCTAAATCCTAATATCGGTCACTCAAGATGAATCGCACCCACATGAGGGTGAATCAGACTTATCATACACAAATAATAAAGTCCTGTCCAAGATTCTACAGTAAGAATATCAACAAAAAAATCTTTGAGAAACTCGATGGCTTCCTCCGCAGCTCTCTCAGTAAGAACTCCTTTTCGAGCTCCTACGTCCATTCTCCACAAGCATTGTTGAGAAATGGGATTCCCTACCACAGAAGAGAAAATATTAGATGATTCAAAGATTATCAACAAATATATATAATAATGTAGATAACATCACATCAAGGTTTTGACCTGGATAAGATAAAAATCAACTCAACCAAAATATAAAACCTAAATAATTATATTAATGAAGTCGTGTCTTCGGCAACGGTGACATTTAATGAAGCGCTAAATGCATGTATCAATATAGATCCGTTATAGCATGGACACTTAGCATATCATACAGAACCGAGAGGAATCTCAGTGACGAGGTTCTCAGCTTAAATTTATAACCAGGGAAGTCCATGGTCGAATACAAGGACACGAAATATAATATGATCATTTAGGTGTTAAATATTTAGGTTAAGTGATTGATATTTCATATAGGTTAAAACACACAAATAATGCAAGCAAAATAATGCAAGATAAATGCACATCACAAATTTGTGCATGGAAAACATGAACTATGATTTAACACAATAATGCATGTTAGACAAAATGAACATAATGAACAGATCGATAAATTCAATCATGCTCACAAATATGCCCTAGAATGAATCATCAAACTTAAGCTTAATTCTAAGTCCAATTTATCAGTGTAATGTAGAGTGGTGTTTCATTTAATAAGTATAGATGCACAATATAGACTCTAACAAATTAATCCTTCATTTATTATCAACTCAGAATATAAATTATGTCAGATAAAGGACAATTAAATGAGGGTCAAAATTTTAGTATAATCATTTTAATTGGATAAACGATGCTCTAGATATTAAACTTAGAGTTTAGGGGCATAAACGTAATAAAACATAGTTTAAAACATGATAAAAAGGTCTTTTAAGGGAGTGAAATGCAAATACAAGAAACCAGGATTGAAATTTATGATATACCCCCTGCATAGAGGTAATTTTGTAAATAGAGGAAATCGGTGGGGTGGAGATTCAAATAGCCCAGGCTCGCTTGTGCAGAGCACACACGACCTAGGTTTGACAGGCGCTTCGTGGTTTGGGCCATGTGTCTGGTTGTGGTGCTTCGGCTGGCGGTCTGGATTATCCAAGGCTGCAGGTTCAACTCTGAGGCTGTAGCTCTGGAAAGCGCGACGTGGCCTCTTATCAGCCATCAAATCATCCCTAAATTAGGACAATCTGACGGTTACTATAGCTTCTCCTATAATGAGAATCGCCGCAAGTGGTGGCGCAAGAACTGGGCTCCGAGGAGACCTCCTTACCTCCACCGTGCTCCTAGAGATGCTTTGAAGGTAGGCGAGGCTTCTCAGACGACTAGCAAAGGTGGAACATCGATGGCAAAGATATTGGAGTGGTCCCAAGATGGTGGCTATGGAGTTACATCATGAACCATGCTCCAGATCAGAGCTTCATCACAAACTCCAGCAATTGACGAGAGTGATCACCTGCATAGGTTAGACGTGCAAATAGCCGAAGCAAATATAATGTGTGCATGCATAGAGGTGAGCATGGAGTGAAATGAAGATTATAGGCGGGTGAAGAAGATGGAGCCTAGTCGGTTCTTCCTTCATGGCTGAAGGATGAGATGTGTAGAAGTGGTAGGCATGAAGGAACACGAAGCACAGAGGATAATCCCATCCGCATGGATCAAGGATCCACGAAGAAGATCAGGTATAGTTTGATTCCGAAAATGGATGCTTTACACATCTGGGAAAAATCAATGAAAACAAGATATGAATTAAAACCTAAACTAACCTGAATCTCGAGATGAGAGATTGTAGAGTAGATTTTATCTCTTTTACTTGCTTAGCCATTTTTTATTATCTCTCTTTGCTTGACTATTAATTTTGAACTATCTGACGTCTCTTTTCTTGTCTTCTTGTAAGGGAACGTGGACCAAGGAGAATCACTTAGGTGATTCTACGCAGCCTTGGGACGAGGAGCCGGCTATTCCGACCTAGCCGACAGGAGAGAGCAGCAGTCTCTCTCGCTCTCTCTCTCTCTCTCTCTCTCTCTCTCTCGAGAGAGAGAGAGAGAGAGAGAGAGAGAGAGATTGAGAGAGAGAGAGATAGAGGATAGTTTAGGGTTTCTACTTTTTGGTGAGAAGAGAGATTTATTTTGATTGTTAATTTGTAATATCGCAGGTACTTTGGACTCTGGATATTTGAGCCCAATTTCCAAGTGTTTGTTCACTTGTGGGCTTACCATGGTTTTCCGAGCTTTCATCACGTTATTTTCCTTTATTTTTCACGATTTGAGCTTTCCGTCCTTTCTTCTATTTGGTTTGTGGAATTAGCCCTTAGTATTTAGGCTTACTTGATAGTGTAGTCTAAGGCCAAACACCTAACTATTTTACATGCACCTATAGTCTTCATGTTTGGACTTAGAATTAATTAATTGCCATAGTACTCAATCTTGAAACCGTTTGCCAAGAGAGGTCGTATACAACTCTTGTAGGACCTATTGTCGTGGGCACCGATCAGCATCAAAGACCTGACTTAGGTTTCATTCTAAGTACTTAGCATTTGGTTCTTCACGTGTAGCAATTGACTGCTTAGGACGGTTTCCGTGTGCATATTGACATTTAGTGTAGGTTTGGAAATTCTTGTTTTGCATCCCGTATGGAGATATTTGGAAAGCGCTGCAAGTCTTCTAACTGAGCATTCATCATTTAGGCACTAAGGTGAGATTTCCATTTTAGTGTCACCTTGCATTGCTTTTCCGTCCTTCTCCCTATGTTTTTGGATCAAATAGGACTCAAAGAAAAGACAAAAATGTTAGGCGCTTGTGTTGAATTTACTCAAAGCAAGTGATAACACCGAAAAAAATAAAAAAAGGACTGCTAAAAATACTTGACCAAAATAAAATTGACTAATTGGACTCATTGCCTTGGGTGAGCAAAGCCCTCATTTGTTTTCAGGTTGCATAGGAAGGTTTCCTTCCAAGTGAGAGAAAGGATTAGAGACCAAAACCCGATCTGTGGCTACCTTTTGCATCGCTTGTATTTCTAAAGTATTGGCGCTTCTTCGTACGTAGACGAATAGGGCTTGGTCAACAATGATGTTCTCTATTGTGTAGGGCATTGACCTTGTCTGAAGTATTGAGCATAGGCTACGCCTTCACGGGGGTGTCTGTCTCATCGTCCTGCGTCTGAGTAGGTTCTCACACACTAACGGGTGATTCTGTTGCGAGCAAGATCCAAAGTATTGGGTTTGCCTATCGGCTTCCTCCCTATGTTTCTTTGGTTGAGTAGGGATACAAGAAGGGTTACAAGGACCTTAAAAAGTGCATGCTACATGTTACAAAGGAGGAAGACAAGTACATGATACTTTTCTGGCAGTACTCTCTCTCCTATAGGTGTAGCGCTCTAAGGACTCGTGAAAAGATTAATTGCCTGAAAATCAAATCTAAAAATTACAAAGATAATTGCCGAACCTTCACGGCTCCACGGGTTGAGATGATGAACCCAGTGCTTTGTGTTTGATTGATTAACTTTATTAAGATACAGATAAATAACATTGGGCAATCGCGCAATTTTGCTTCCTTCCTTGATTGACCCTCACTCACTTTAAACCGTTCTATTGTTTTGCACCCCTTTTGTTTCTCATTGTCCTTTGTATCTTTCACCCATATCGATCTTCCTCTTGATCTCCGAGATGGAGACGAATGGGCAATTTATTCGAAACTCTGTCGACACCCACATCAGTTCCATACACTCACCTTCTCCAATAATTCAGGGCGATTCTTGAGAACCCGATTCGAACTATGTTAACTGATCTCTAGACTCCCCACCTTCTTCAATAAACCGGGATCAATCTTGTCCCGAAGTATGCCCTTTTTGGATGGCCATTGATTTCACTCCTTATACATCGCCATCCCTAACAAAGTTCTGTGTTGACCTTAACACATAACACTCCTCTCCATATGATGCTGCAATTCAGACTGATCAGGGCATTCTTCCATGTGCATACCGAGAACCTGATTTTGATCCAGAAATCCAAGCAGAATCTGAGACGGCCAGTGGAAGAGGAAAGGGATCGCAACCCCAACAAGAAGAAGAAGTCAATCCGAGGGAAGGGAAATACACCACTCAGAAAAAGGTCAATAGTCAACTACTCGCATCAATACAAGCAATTCAACATCAGCTGACGAACCATGCCCTAGCCCAGACTGCTTTCCAGGATATGTTGAACGATCTGAGGAGGAGGGCTGATGCAAAAGATGGCAGAAGAGAGGATGGACCATATCCAGATCAAGAGTTCAATCCTGAAGGCGCTGGAGATGAATTTTCAGTGGGTGGACCAAATTTCGAGGGAAGGGACAACGGATCGCCACCGTCAAAGCCTACATTGAAGCAGACATACATCCCTGGAGCAGGCCCTATCACCAAGTGGATCCAAATTCCACAAATCCATGCCTACTTTGAGTTGAAGCTGTAGTTTTTGTCCATGCCTCCCATATTTCATGGGAACACCACTGAGGAACTATATATCCATCTTAAGAAGTTCAGCCACATCTATGCCACTACTTACTACCCCGATATTCCATTGGGGGTAGTCAAGATGATTGCTTTTCCCTTCAGCTCAGAGGATAAGGACTTGCATTGCGTCGATCACCTGGGCAAGGTAGTCACGACCTGGGAGAAATTAATGTCTGCATTTCTCCACAAATTCTACCCCCTTGATCATCTGAATCAGATGCACGCTCGCATCTTTAGTTTTCGCTAGCAACCCCACGAGACAATACATGAAGTGTGGGAAAGATTCAAGGATCTACATGAAAATTGTCCCCACCACAAGATTCCAAAGACTAGTCTCGTGCAACATTTCTTTGGTGGGCTGACGCTAGAAAGACAAAAGCTCGTTGATGGTGCTTGTGGTGGCTCTCACTTCAACAAGGACGAGGACGTTGTCTGAAATATTTTTGAGGAAATGGCTGAAGGAGAAGCCGCTCAATCCTCGTCACGTGCTTACATGAAGATGCCGGCCACCATCAGCAAGCTAGTGGAACATGACCACTCACATTGAGGACAAGGACGAGAGCTCCAACCTAAGTATCATAGGGTGCCATCTGTCCAAGGTAGAAATCATAGAGAAGAGGTCACTGGACCTCAAAAAATTGTCAATGATTCAGAAGATGACCCAAGGCATGGAGAAGCTCAACCTGATTTCCCAGCAGCTGGAGCAGATAGTCCAAGATTTGAATTCCAACATGTGCAACTCTGTGTTTGCCACTGCCAAGACATCCGCTGAGAAGAAGGGACAGTCACTGAACCAAATGCCCCAGCTGATCCACAACTTCCCCAATCTATTCAGCACATATACTATGTGTAGGTTTCGGAGCAACCTCCGCAATCCCAATAACATATGGTTGTATATCAACCAAAGACCCAACCAACTTATTTCGAGCAGTTCTCCCAACCTCCGTTGCTGATCCATTAAATGAATGGTGTCTGGAGTAATGAAGCATAGCTGACCTGTCCTCAGGGACATTCTCTGGGTCAGAACATGGGAAACCATCCCTATCACCAGCAGCAACAGGGTGGGAGACCATTCCATCCCCTTTATCAGCAGCAGCCTCCGTTTAAGGGTAACACTTAGAGGAAGAACTATCGGAATGGCCCTCAATAGTCCAAATATTGCAATCAAGGGCACCATCAGCAGCCAGCTTCCCAGTATCGGCATCAGAACTCATAGTATTCCTTTAAACCTCCTCCTCACTAGTTTTCCCAGTGATACAAACTACAATCTCACCCGCCATATCATCAACCGAAGATCCAACACGGGGACTCTTCTGAGATTGTGCCAGTCAACCCAGCCCTTGCTTGCCTTGAGCGGTTAATGAAAAATATGGTTGAGATGAACCAGAAGATCGACGATCTGACAGCTATAAAAACAGCCATTCCTGCTCTGGTCGAAGCTAACCTGAACAATTTCTGATGCAAGGAGTAGGTAGCGGGTAGTGTCCAACCCAATTTTGGTGAATTACATTGCTTTTTATCTAATGTTATTACTCTTAGGAGCAGTAGGACACTCCAGCCATTGACGACGGTGAAGGGAAAGCATCTTGCATCTGACGTGGATTCGTCAGTCCAGTCAACGCAAGAGCCAAGGAGCATTTTTGGAGCAGCACCATCAACAGAAAAATCACAAAAAATGAAGAAAATACAAAAATACAAAAAGATAACAGCCGCCTCGGTGGAGACAAGCCAGCATTGGAGACGCCTGCAAAGAGCATAAAATCGATTTCAGCATTGAAGAATCGTGAACCTACAGTGAAGCCAAAACCAGCACTAGAAGCTAGGCCTGCAATTTTTGGTCCGCACATTGTAGATGATTCTATACCTTTTTGCCATCTAACTTTAAACAATGATATGGACACAATTTTGAATGAAATTATTGAAGATTATGTAAATATTCCTTTTCTAGAAGTAATGAAAAAGAACAAAAAAATGAAAAATATGAAAAATGCTTTGTCTGATCCTGCTATTGTAGAAATTTATCCAGAATTTTTTTCTTGAACATGACATTGATGAAAGCTCTTGAGTACATGCAAGGAAAGGATTAAAAGATGCATGTACAAATAGGCGTAGGCCTCATCCTCACAACTCCAAAAGCAAAGGTGGCAAGTCTGAAAAGCATATTCTTACAATGGCCACAATCAATGCTATCAGCAACCTCCCGGACAAGAAGCCTGATAAGGGAGAACCTCTTGTTCACTATTAGATGTTCAACCAGGAGTTCGAACGCACTTTGCGCGACAACGAGTCTTCGGTCAACTTGATGCCAACCTCACTGCTCACAGAATTTGTGTTAGGACCACTGAAACCCACAAAGATGATTTTGCAATTTGCGGAAAAATCCGTTAAGCGACCTAGAGGGTTGTCAGAGGACATAATCGTCACTGTCTATGAAATGCAGTTCCCTGCAGATTTTGTCATTCTAGATATGGACGTCTCCACAACTTTGCTCCTTACCCCGATTATACTCGGATAACCGTTCCTACGAGCAACCAATGTAATGGTGAACTATGGTACTGGAGAGATCACCTTTGGCTTCAGAGATAGAAAAATGAAGATAAAGACCTTATCTGATGCACGGTTGCCCGAGGGAACATCTGCAACATGTGTAAGGGTGATCGATCATTCCAAAGATTGCGACTTTTTGGTAGAAATTCAAGACACCAACCTCTATATGGATGATAAGGAGATCCATGAACTCCTCTGCCTCGACGAGAGATTGGAGAATGTAGTTGAATTTCCCCTTATCGATCAGGATGAGGTTCTAGCTGATACACTTGATGAGATCCCAATGGGGATGATGCGCCTTCAAGACCAAGAATAGAGTATGGACGAATCCTACAATGAAGAAGAAATTATTAAAAAATTTTGTGAACTTTTTGATATCGAAGCTGAACAGTGCATAGTGGACACTAAATAGATGAATGAACCACCACCCGCTCTAATAGCTGAAGTCACCACTGAAATAGCTCCGACTCCACCCGAGCTGAAGCAACTGCCCTCCAATATGAAATATGCCTTCCTTGCGGGTGAACCAAACATGTATCTGGTCATCATGAATGTGCATCTGACGGAAGACTAAGAGTCTCATCTGATGGAGGTTCTTGAACTTAACCACCCAATAATAGGCTGGAAAATTTCGGATCTCTATGGGATCAATATGTCCTTATGCTCACATCACATTTTCCTAGAAGAAGACAACAAACCCTCCTGAGAATTTCAGAGAAGACTAAATCCAAACCTGCGGGAGGTTGTCATTAAAGAAATTTAGAAATGGTGCGATGTGGGATTCATATATACCATCTCCGACAGTAAATGGGTGAGCCCTCTCCATGTAGTGCCAAAGAAACCAGGGATCACTATGGTAAAGAATGACAAAGGAGATGAGATTGTGACCAGAGTACCCACTTCTTGGTGAGTGTGTATAGATTACAGAAGTCTCAATCTCGCCACCAAGAAGAACCATTTCCTGTTGCCTTTCATTGACCAGATTCTCGAGAGACTGGAATCAAAATAATACTTGTGTTTCTTGTATGAATACTCCGAGTAAAATCAAGTTGCTATAGCCCCTGAAGACCAAGAGAAGACCACGTTCACCTATCCCTTTGGTTACATACGCCTTGAGATGAATGCCATTTGGGCTCTGCAATTCCCCAGCCACATTTCAAAGGTGTATGCTCGCAGTTTTCGTTGATATGGTGGGCAATTTTCTCGAGGTCTTTATGGATGATTTCTCAGTCTACGGGGATTCCTTTGACCAATGCCTTGTCTATCTAGACTGAGTATTATGGAGGTGTTGTGAAGTGAATCTGGTGCTCTCGTGGGAGAAGAACAACTTCATGGTGACTGAAGGAATTGTGCTCGGTCACGTTGTTTCTAAACGTGGCATGGAGGTTGACCCAGCCAAGGTGGATGCAATTTCTAAACTTGATCCACCTACAACCATCAAGTAGGTCATGTCATTATTGGGCCATGTCGGTTTTTACCGGTGATTTATCAATGATTTCAGTAAATTGGCCAGACCATTGATCGAGTTACTAAGCAAGGAGAATGATTTCATTGTGGATGATCGCATGTTCCTTGCCTTTAATCAATTGAAGGAACTTATTACACAGGCCCCTGTCGTACAACTGATGAATACCCATTCATCACTCTTTATTCTTATATTTTAGCTACAAAAACCTTTGCAAATGCATGTAGATATGTGTAAATAGGAATAATTAGCAAAATCATGCATTGTGTAAAATCCTATAATTAGCATGTTTTTGTGCAAAAATAAAAAGAATAAAGATTAAAAATAAAAAGAGGGAAATATTTAGAATAAATATTGAGCAACCTAACCCACGGGAGGGCTCAGCATGGGCCTGACCGCATAAAAGCCAAGTAGAGGGAGATAGGGGCTCTTGTGTATATATTTATGTAAATAAAATAAAAATGTTTTCCTCACCCAAAAATATGCTTGTAAATACTTGTATATATTTATAAAAGATAAAAACAAAATAAAAAGTTAAAAATCAAAAAGATTAAAAAGACCCCTTCATCATGTACATATATCACATCTATGTATTTATTTGACCTTGTAAATAAAAAAGGTTATTTTCCAAACGTTTTGTAAATATTCTATGCTATATATTGTAAATAAATAAAATAAAAAGAGTCAAAACAAAAATCAAATAAAAACAACAAAATTAAAAATACAAAAATACATTGTACATATGCCTTGTATATAGTTGTACATAACTATTTATTTTACCTATGTATATAAACAATAAAAATAAAATAAAAACACCCTTTTATTCCTTATTTTATACTATAAATAAATAAAATATAAAATAGGAATAAAATTGTAAAAAAATAATAATTAAAAATCAAAAATTAAAAACCTACATATTGTATATATATACCTATATATAGCTATATAATGTAAATACCTTATTTTTATTTCCAAAAATTAATTAAAAATCACAAAAAAATAGAAAAAAATAAAATAAAAATATTTCATGTTTTAAGTTTTTGTAAATTCGGTCATTTTCTAACCTAAAATAAAGAAATAAAAATTCAATATTTGGTGGCTCCTGATTGGTCCGCGGGGGTCTGTTGACCCCGGTCAACTCCCTCCGCGGACCTTCTTCTCCCGCGAATCACGCGCCCGACCCGACTTCTCCTCTTTTTCCGCGCTCGATCCGCTCGCCATCTCCGCGAACCCCGGGTCCTATCTCTTCTTCTTGCATCCGAGACCCTCGCCGGGGTATCCACATCGGGATCCGCGCTTCTCACAGCCCTACCCGACCAGCACTAGCCGGACCTGCACCCACTTAAATACCCAGCTCCGCCACCCATTTCAGGCATCTTTGGCCATTCGCGTAGCTTTCCAGTGAGCTCCAGAGAGAGAGCGAGGTGACAGCTCGCCGCCCCACCCTGTTGCAACGAGGAAGGCCGGCGAATCCACTGATCCGGCGATACCCCCGCCGTAGCTCCGCCACCTGAAGCGAGCTCGAGCCTCGGGCAGAGACACCCCTTGAGGCGACGACCGGGAGCTTCCCCAGCTCCAGCACAGTCTACCCATCCACCCAGGTAGTCCCTTAGCTCCTCCATTTCATCCAATTTACGATTAGCCCCAATTCGCGCCGCCATCGATTTTCGCTGATTCCGACCGTCTCACCCTTTCGTTCGACCATCGGAATCCACCATCGTCTCCGCCTTCCTCCCACGCACGTTCTCCGCACCTCCGTTCAACCCAGCTCGCACAGGAGCTGGGGATTCGAGCTCCTCCGTCCATCCCCTCGCCGGAGCTCGACCACTTCGCCTGCCCGACCACTTTCACCTCGCCTAACGGGGTCGAGGCACTTTGCCCTCGACCCGCGAGTTTGCTGGCACACTTTGCAGGTTCATCCAAGCCCATCTGAGGGCTTGGACCATCTGGTCCAGCTGCTCCGCCTCCGCCGACCTCGCCGGAGTTCCCCAGGACTCTGTTGGGTCATCGGAGGCCTCCATTAGACACAGAGGGCCCGCAGCTTCCTTCTCCGATCTTCAGCGAGCTTCCAGGAGGAGACCAGTGCCGTCACGAGCCCGGCGAAGTTCGCCGGAGCCCTGTTCGTCCACCATCCTTCTCCGCTGTCCGATCGACCCCGAGCTCCAGATTTGATCACGTTCGTCCATTCGAGGAGCAGCATCGACCGCCAGATCCTTCGAGGGTCGATCTCCACCGTCGATCCAGTGAGGCTCAGCCACTACTCCCGTCCACCGTTCGATCTTCCACGTGGCAGCGCCTGGACCGTCTGATCAACGTCGAGGATCCAGCCTTGGGCGCCACCCGTCCCCAGCCGTCCATCTACCCACGTGGCGCCCATCCGTCGGCTCGACTTAATAAAGGGTATTTTACCCTTAGGCCCTTCCTTATCTTTTATTTCGTTTTAGTCCTGTAAATGTTTTAGTCAGTTGTTTAGTTTTAGGGTAATTTGCATGTTGGACCTCGTGCTTTAGATATTTGCATTTATACCCCTGCCTGTGTGAGCCATGTGCTTCGTCACGTGTTTTGTTGGTGTATTTGCATTGATGCCCTTGTAGTTCTGGATGTTTATGAATGAATGAAACTTTTTGATTAATTGCATTTATACCCCTGTGAATGGTTTAATTTCGCATGTGCGTTTATTTGTGGGCAATTTGCAACATAGCCCCCTAGACTTTTGGTACGAGTTACCAATAGGTCCTCGGGACTTGTTTTCTTTACAAATAGGTCCCTGAGTGCCCCAGGCACGCGCTTGGCGCGTGATTTGCTGGGTTAATTGCACCTGGACCCCCAGAACTTTGGGTATTTGCATTTCAGTCCCTGTGCACAGTACCCTTTTGTTATTTTTGAATAAAATATCAAACCACCTCCAAATTCGACGAAAATTTGGCACATGGCTCCTGCCATGGTGTAGGATTTTTCTGAATTTTTGAGGACATTTTTGATTTCGTTTGTTATTTTTAAAAATTCAAAAACCATCATTTTTGTTACTGTCTAGATTGAAAAATCATAAAAAAATACAAAAACTCCCCTAAAAATTCTATAAAAATTAGC
Organism: Ottelia alismoides; assembly: GCA_037367405.1. Classification (NCBI taxonomy): domain Eukaryota; kingdom Viridiplantae; phylum Streptophyta; class Magnoliopsida; order Alismatales; family Hydrocharitaceae; genus Ottelia; species Ottelia alismoides. The sequence continues at coordinate 1,168,737 of JAZKJV010000983.1, forward strand.
CACTGTTTAGTTTGTGTTCCTTTATTTTCTAGCCAATTTTGGCTATTTTTCACCACTGGAAAACCTTAAAAACTTAAACACCCCAAAAAACCCCTAAAAATTCTAATAAATACATTAAAAATCCAAAAACAATAAATCTGGTACCTAAATTTTCCTTATTTCATCTATTTTACAGGAAAATTACCTCCAGGCATTTTTGAGGTCCTTAGGTATTTTATCTAGGGACTTTAGGCTTGGCTGGACAGTACCCCTTGTGTTTGTCACTGTTTGATTTTTAGAAATTAAAATAAATATCAGAAAAATCCCAAAAATTCACCAAAAACATAAAAAATCATAAAACACATAAAAATATTTTTGTTTTAATTTTTGGTTGACTTTTGATGCATTAAATAAATTGTTGAAGTGTGCTTGTTTTTGTTTTTCTTATTTTCTTTATATATTAAAAATCCAAAAAAATATAAAAACAATTAAAAACCACTAAAAACATTTTCCTCTTTTATTTTATTCGTTTTTACTACTTCATAGGCCTTCGGCCAACCCGTGCTCCTTGAGTTCGACCCTGGGTGCTATACCAGGTTAAACATATAGCAGGACCGCTACCCGTGTTTGATAGATTTTATTTTTCATTTAGTGGTTCATTTTTCTTGATCGACACATCCGAGCGATTGAGGTCACGACGACCGATTTAGCTACACCTGATTGCCTTAGTTGCTCTGGTTCTGTGTCATCAGAATGGCGCCGTTGCCGGGGAGCACGGCTTAGTAGTTTTTCTTTTCTTTTCATTTTGATTTTCGCGGCTTTTCGCGGCTCTTTCAGAGCTCGCGGCTCTTCGCGGCTTTTGTTTATATTTTCTTTTTGTTTTATTTTGCCTTATTTTCTTTTTCTTTTATTTTTGTTTTTTGTCTTATTTTGTGTGTTTATTTTATTTTTACATTTTGCATATATACCCTCACTTTTATTTTCATTTCTTTTTCCTTATTATTTGATTACTTTTGCTGGTCTGACCACTCATCTCTTTTTCTTGCGAGGGCCCGAGGACCGTGGAGGCGACTTTCGAGGAGCCGGTGCAACCGAGGAACTTGGAGGCGGCTTCATTCTCTACGAAGCCGCAGGAGAGAGCGAGAGGGAGAGAGTTGAGTGGGTGAGGTTAGATTAGGTCTTTTACTTTATTTCCATTATTATTGTAATTAATACAGGACCATTCTCTGGACTTAGACTCTTCTACCGTAGCGGGTCTGTTTCACCGAGCACCGGTGTGCTCGGGGGACCCTTAGGACCTTCGCGGCTTTTCGCGGCTTTTTCGCGGTTTTCTTTTCCTTTTCTTTCTGCCTTTTCCGGTGTTTACGCGGTTTTTGCTCGAGCCCCTAGACTTAGGAATTTCTGGTGACTGTGCCGTACTTAGTAGGATCACACACCTAACTGCTCATCTGTTCCTATAGATCGTTAATTGGACCTACTTAAAAATCATTAATAAAAATAACCGATTCACTTACCTTCATAGCCTACGTGCCGCAGCCCGTCCTGTAAAGCGCTTACTCCTACCCTCGATTTGTCGGACAGAGGAGGGACGGGCCAAGACCGGACTCTTTGGCTTGGAGGTCGGTGACCGGTTTAGACGGTTCATCGCTAGAATTGCTTGTCTAGGACTCGGCTTTCCTCGTTGCATCATATAGGTAGTTTTCTTTCTGTCTTTACTTTTATGCGCGGATCATCTTGCATGTAGAGTGCTGGAGACAGGTACGCATTTCTTACTCAGCATGCATCATTGATTTATCGCGCATCGGCTTTTTCGTCTTCTCCCCCCTGTTTTGGACTTAATAACCAGGAGAACCGAAAAATTCGTTAGGCCGTTTGTTTTTATTTGAAAAATACTAAAAAGTGAAACCATAAAATTGGGACTGGCTAATCTTATTGATCTTAAAACCCACTCACCCTAAAAATTCTGTCTTGGGGAGAGCAACCCCCTCATTGTATGGTTTGGATGCGCGAGAGAGTGACCCGCATCCTAGGTAGAGCCCCCGTTGCTAGTCCCGACTGATTACCGACTTTTCCGTGCGGGCCAGTCGGTTGGGTTAGCATCGGATATCCTAACAGGTCACGTAAGAGCTCTGATATTTGTGTGTTCACCAAATAAAATTGACAAGATAAATTGACCGAACTTTCACGGTCTTCAGCTCGCGTTGCGTTGGTGAACCGGGGGTTTTGTTTTCTGATCATATTTTTCCATATCTCATCCGCACTACTCGCCAGATCAAGATGATGGGTAGACGGTCTCTTAGGCAGCCTCTGGCTGCACCGCTTTCGGGCGCGTCTACCTCATCATCTAGGTTGGCTCGCGAGAGCTCAGACCCGCTCTCCGAGCCCGAGTACGATTCCACCCTGTTCCCCCTCGACCCCTTTCTGTTCTACCTGAGAGACACGATCCCGAGGAGAGACTGATTGATTTGACAGCACCTGAGTTGGGCTCGTTTGGTTTTGCAGACGTCGCCATGGCCGGCAGTTCTGAGGATCGTTCCCGTACAGAGCACGTTGTGATGGATCAAGGAGCGATCAACTCCACCTTGATCGCCTCATTAGAGACAGTTCAGCCGCAGTTACGCGATCAGGGAGCATTCATGATCGAGATGAGGAGAGAGTTGGAGCGCCTCCGAGTAGAGAGAGATGAGCAGAGCGAGCCTGAGGACGGACCAGATGCAGAGGCACGAGCCGCAGCAGCAGCGGCAGCAGCCGCAGCCGCCGCGGCAGCAGCCGCTGGTGGAGGACCACCTAGACCGATGCGGGAGTTGCACAACCCCGGATCTACACTGATGCACCATTGGGTGGTGGTACCTGCTATCGTGGGGGACTTCAAGTTCCCCCGAACACCCTGCAGATGCTTCCCTCGTTTTCACGGACTTGCCACTGAGGAGCCCCACCTCCACCTCCAGGAGTTTCTGATGATCTGCAGTACTGTCCACGACCGGCATGTGGACCAGGACACGATCCGGATGATAGACTTCCCGTTTTCACTGGCAGATAGAGCAGCCACCTGGCTGAAGCATCTTGGGGAGGTTTGTCTACACCTGGGAGCAGCTCCGCACCAAGTACTTGAACAAGTACTATCCACTCGGGCGGACGAATGCAGCGAGGGCCCTGATCAGCAACTTCTCCATGTTCCCCAACGAGCAGTTTCACGAGGCCTGGGAGAGGTTCCGAGAGCTCCTAGACAGATGCCCGCACCACGACATCACGAAGCCGAACCTTGTGCAGAGCTTCTTCAGCGGGTTGACACCAGAGCTACAGGGCCTGGTGAATGCTTCTTGCGGCGGGTCCTACTTCGCCAAGGACCACGACCAGGTCTGGGCCATCTTCGAGGAGATAGCTGAGAACTATATGGTGATGTCTCAGACCAGGTTGTATACTCAGAGACCCAGCCACAGCAGCCAGGACCCTGCAGTACCAGCGGATAGCACGGGTAGATGCAGGTCCATCCAGTTCGTCCGCAGCCGCAGCAGCACAGGCAGAGTCGACAGCTGCGGACATGGGCATTATCAGGCGAGAAGTTGGACCGCATGGAGCTGATAGAGAAGAAGCAGTGCCAGAGCATCACTCAGATGGAACAGATGGCACAGGTTCTGAGCGACATGAAGACACAGCTCATGTGTCTCCAGGAGGCACAGATGGCTCCTCAGCCCCGTCTTCAGTTGCGAGGCGACTCCGGCAGCAGCAGCAGCTCGTCCCAGCGCTCCAGCACCCCTGTGCAGCCTAGACAGGTTCACCTTGTACAGGCGGAGCCGTACCAGCAGCAGCAGCCCACCTACCAGTCCCCACCATCTCCAGAGATGCAGATGGTGGTCTACCACCGGACCAGCCTCTGGCAGTACTCCCGCCAGCCCCCTATGACGCAGAGCCGTTGATGGATGTCAACGGGATTTGGTATGACCGACCCCAGCCTGGGATCCGACGAGACCATCCCGGATTCAGTGGGGGAGTGGTGGTGCCCAGCCCCAGCAGCAGCCGTCAGGACAGGGGAGGGCAGTACTCCTAGCAGAGAGATCACCAGCAGCCGCAGCAGCAGCACCCAACATACCAGCAGCACCAGTCATCCTTCGTTCCTCGTCCCTATCAGCAGCAGGGACAGTCGTGGAGGCGTGAGCAGCAGGCTCACCCAGTTCAGCAGCAGCACCCTTCCTCATACCCCTCTTACCACCACCAGCAGCAGATCCAGCAGCCTCACCCCCAGAGAGGCTACCCGTCGGGTTTCCCACGAGAGCCCTGCTTTGGATGACATCGCCCGCCTCCTCACGGACCAGCAGGCCACATCAGACGGGAGATGGACGAGTTCCGCCAGGAGATGCGGGACTTGGTGAGAGGGAAGGCCGCCATTCCAGCCCAGATCGAGCCGAATCCGAATAAACCTCAAGAGGAAATCTGAGCAGGTATTACACACTGAGTCTGCCACTCCTAGTGACCCCATTTGTTGATACATCTTCGGATCTATTTGATGCTGATTTTGTCACACTTAGGAGCGGTAGGACCCCAGCAGGCGGCGGCACCTCATCTGAGCTTCACCACGAGGATACTTCAGAGGAGCCACATGAGGAGGAGGAGAGCGGTACTGAGGCCGCTCCAGATGATGACGGTGGCACTGAGGCCACCAAGGATGCTGATCCCACCGGCGGTACTGAGGCCGCCGCTTCACCAGTTCGAGGAGGTGGTACTGATGCCACCCTTTTAGCCGAGCCAGCCCGCGGTACTGATGCCGCGAGACGTCTACCAGCAGCAGCAGCAGAGCCAGCCACGGTGGTACTGAGGCCACTAGTGTGTGTCATGATAGAGATGTTGTATTTCCTTCAGTTCACGTACCTCAGAATACTGTTGTGAATAAAGGAAAAGGTTTAGTTTCTTCTGGTCCCACTGTGGTGCATGATGTATGTGTGGATCCGGTCATCGAACCGTCTAGGCCTTTTCCTAGTCCTTCATCTGCGAAGGACA